>CP137667.1:23726068-23781350 GCA_037976565.1 Mesocentrotus franciscanus
GAAACGAATAGGCATAGAACTGTGACCGTAGTTATCATGGATGTGTGTGACTGCCTCAAAAAGGATACAGTACCAGTTAATTACTTTGTTTAAATATAATTATATCAAACTTGAACGATATCAAGCTTCCTATATTTAGCTGACGACATCTACATGACTAGCGATTGAACTATATTCATCCGCGAGTGATGCGGCTCTTGCACGAACGGTCGTTTTCTTCTTCATTACTTTCAAGTTCCTCCATAACCTCTTCAAAATCCATAAAAAGATCGTTCTAGTCAAACTCTCCAGCCAGTATCGATTGATATAATTATATAATATGTATCGTACGTGTATAATTATGTGTAAAGCTAGCTAGCTAGACCAAACGCGAAAACAAAGCAAAACGGCGGATCTACTTTTAATTCTCACCAAATCTCACCAAATTCAACACACACAACATGGTGAAAATATCGACTAATAGTAATAGCGCATCGTTGGCATGTTTATGTCATAATTCTGAAACAGTGAATTGATAGTTATACTATCAAATATTAGGGGAAGGTGAAGAATTTTACATAGAGTTATGAACTATTGGGTTTTTCGGCCTTTGAAACAAAATAGCAGAAATTCGTAAATGCAAGACCGAAAATTAAACGAGGTCACAAAGGGGGCAGGAACAGACGCACAAAATGTGTAACTGTAGATGATAAGTCCGAATGTCAATTTGGACTATGGAATGCCCGCTCTATTAAAGGAAAAGTTAGCATGGTGTGTGATCTCATCATCTCTAAACAGCTGGATATTCTTGCCCTCACTGAAACGTGGCTATGTGGAGATGATAGAGATAATAGCCCAATAGCAGATCTTCTGGCCACTCTTCCAACTCACACTTTCCTGCACATCCCCAGAAAGAATCGAATTGGTGGTGGTGTGGGTATATGCTCATGTAAATGTAAATGAGATGTAAATGAGATGTAAATCTCATAGAGTTAAGCAAAACATGCATGGACTGCAGGAGTCATTTGAATATATTGACCTTACAATATCAGAAAGTCGTAGAACGCCCCTTCGACTAGTTGTGGTTTACAGGCCGCAGAGAACTCAGAACCATCAACAGACAGCGTCTTTGGTCATTCAAGAGTTTTCATCATATTTGGAGCTCCTTGTGTCTGATCCGAGTAGACTTTTAATCACTGGCGATTTCAATTTCCATGTGGATGATGAGCAGAATAGGGAGATCCAAGCATTCATGGAGCTGATCAGTTCTTTCAATTTAGTGCAACATGTCGCAGCTTCTACTCATGAACGGAGGCACACACTAGACCTGGTCTTGTCACGTGCTTTGGATGACCTTGTTAGCAATGTAGCAACCACAGAGTACTTACCATTCGATCATGCTGGTGTCACCTGTTCACTGAGCGCGAGAAAACCAGATCCTGTCAAGCTGCGTATTACCACACGAAAAATTGATGCAATTGATGTTGATACATTCTGCAGGGACATTCTTGAGTCGGAATTGTATACTCATCCTTCTTCTGACTTAAACACTCTAGTAGATCAGTATGATCATGTTCTTATAGATCTTTTTGATAAGCATGCTCCCCTCCTGTCGAAGGAAATAACTTGTCGACCTAGTGCACCTTGGTATAATGATGAACTACGAAAAGCTAAACAAAACCTGAGACGTTTAGAGCATACAAAAACGATCTTCTGGGCTTAAGGTTGATAATCAGAACTTTAAGTTTTTTAGTAGCCAATACTGTCACCTCATACGAGAAGCTAAGAAAAACTTTCATGTCAGCCAGTTCAGAGATTGTGATTCCCATGATCTTTTCAAGAAAGTTCAGAAATTATGTGATGCTAATCAAACCATGGTGCTCCCTTTTTCTGATTCAGATGAGTTTCTTGCCGAGCGTTTCTCCCAATTTTTCAAAGAGAAGATAAGCCGTATCATTGATAAATTGCATACAGCTCCAGCCTCTGCAGACTCATCTTCAGATGACCAACATGCTGACCAACAATGTAGTGCTGCATTTGTGAAGTTCACTCCAATTTCAGTGCAGCAGGCAATTAAACTCGTTGCTGATTCTCCGTCATCGACTTGTGGACTTGATCCTATCCCCACTCATCTTCTAAAACGGTGCAAGAGTGTGATCGGTCCAATTATTGCACAGATCATCAATCTATCGTTTGATCAGGGATGGTTTCCTGATTCCTTGAAACATGCCCAGGTCAAACCACTTTTGAAGAATAGTAAATTGGATGCTGATGACCTGAATAGTTATAGACCGATTGCTAATTTGAAGTTCATCTCTAAAGCTCTTGAACGTGCAGCAGCCTCACATATACAGTGTTTTCTGGCAGCGAACAACTTGAATTCTATCATGCAGTCCGCATATCGGAAAAATCACAGTTGTGAGACAGTTTTGCTGAAGGTTTGCAATGATCTCCTCCTTGCCTTGGACTGTGGTCAAGAAGCAGTTCTGCTGATGTTGGACTATTCAGCAGCCTTCGACACGTTATCCCATAGCATCTTACTCCTTCGGCTACGGAACAGATTTGGATTCAGTGGTGCTGCTTTTGATTGGATTGAATCATATATTGTGGGTCGTTCTCATTCTTTCGTCATTAGAGGGAAGACGTCGGCTAATCAAGAACTGCTACGTGGAGTGCCACAGGGCTCGGTGTTGGGCCCTATTCTTTTTACGGTGTAGTCCTCTCCCATTGAATATATCATCAAGGCACATGGATTCGGTCACGCTATGTATGCTGATGACACCCAGGTGTATGCTATAGTTAATCGTGATGACTGGCCTAACGTGATTCCCAAACTAGAGGCGTGCCTGCAGGAGATATCATCATGGTCATCGGAAATGGCCTTTCAATTAATGAGGGAAAAACTGAATTGCTTCACTTGTCTTCCCGTCATCGAACAAGAAGTTTGCTCCCTCCTATCACGTTCAATCACTCCAGTCTTCAACCGGCAAAGTGTGCACGGAACCTTGGGGTTATGATGGACAATCAATTGACAATGTCAAGTCATATAAGCAAGATATGCCGTTCTGCTGCTTATGAGCTACATAATATTGGAAAGATAAGGCGTTACCTTGATCAGGACACCACGGAAAGACTTGTGCACGCTTTTGTAATTAGCCATATTGATAGCTGTAATGGTTTATTGTACGGTCTGCCTGATACACTGATTTGTAGACTGCAGCGAATACGAAATTCTGCTGCCAGGCTTATCACTAGAACACATTCACGAGAATCAGTTTCCCTAATACTTCGTAATTTACATTGGCTTCCCGTTAAAGATAGATTAATATTTAAACTTCTTGTATAAGCATTCAAATGTCAGCATAAATTGGCTCCTCTCTACTTACAACAGCTTCTCAATGAGTATCATCCAATTAGGCAGCTCCGTTCTAGTTCTAGACAGTTGTTTGTCCCCCTTACAGTATCTACAATATCATATGGGCATAGGGCATTTCAACATGCAGTCCCTGAACTATGGAACAAACTTCCCAGTAGTATCAAGGAATGTTCTTCTCTTGATCTATTTAAGCCTCTGTTAAAGTCTTACCTTTTTCAAACGTAATTCCGTACCATTCTTTATACCATGTATTATATATATATATGTAGTTTCAAGTTTGGATATTTATCATGCTATTATGTTCTAATTATTTCATTTCTTCTGTACTCACTTCTTAACTTTCTTCTACTTCCATAGCGCTTAGAGACTTAATTGTAATTTGCGCTATATAAAAACTGAGTATTATTATTATTATTATTATCTTGCTGCACATGCTTTTCTATGGAACATCCGGGTACGTGAATATACTCTTTCCCGGGCGTGGCGTCACAAATAGTGGACCAGCTCCGTGACTGATTTTCTAGGCAAAAAGAGGAGGCTATTTTCGACATTTCAATTGAGGATATCCAGTAGCCAGATTTGTTTGTGATATGCTATGTAAATGAACAACTTAAAAATAACATAGGCTTGCCGTAGGTACCAAATTAATCGACATGTATTGTCCTAGTATTTCAGCTTCTGTTTAGGGTAATAATTGTCAACCCGTGTTTATTCTGTGCGGATTCTAGACCGTAAACCACGATAAGTTTGGGTACCATACGCTGTAAATATCAATTGCTACATTAACATCAAAAGCCTATGGAAAACTTGTACAATTAATATTGGTTTGATACCTTACAATTTGAAGTAATTTCTAACATTGTCTGAAAAGAAAGAGCGCCCCTTTTGTGTAATCATTTATAAAATGTTAATTGACAATTCAAATTGATGGTTAAGTGAAGTTTATAAAGGCTTATCAGGACAATTACCCCCTGGAAAATCGACCCCCGGAAAATTAAACCCGGAAAACTACTCCCAAGGACAATTACCTCCGGAAAATTTCCTCCCCCCGAGGACAATTACCCTCCCCCCAGAAAATTACCCCGGTGGAACCCCCCACGGTAACCAAGGACAACCACCCCCGAAGGCAATTACCCCCATGTTTAATAAAGGGGAAGTCCAACCTGATAATTAAAGTTTGTTTTAATTAACGATAATTTTTTTCAGGGGGTAACTGTCCTCTGGGATTAATTGTTTACTGGGGGGTAATTGACCTAGGGGGTATTTTTTCCTTATGGGGTAATTTTCGGGGGGTAATTTTCTAGAACCGTCAGAAGGACATATACAAATGCTAGCATCCATCATGATATTGGTTTCACTTTCAACGCAAAAACAGCATATCGCCTACGAAACCTCCAATATATGGTAGATCTCTTAAAAAACATCGTCTAGCTCGCTTCATACTGCTCGTAAAATTAAACTATCAGGAGAATTGTACCAACTTTAATGTAATCTTTATCGTACATCTAATTTATACGTAGGCATTGCTTTCTTTTTCAAACACGTATTCAAAACTATTCGGGCAAGTTAATTTACTATTCAATGGTAATGTGTTTAGCAGAGTATGTATTTAATTAGTGACGTAACTATAGGGGTGGGACAGGAGGAAACGTCCCCACTCAGTGGTGAGAAACAATTAAAAGTAAGAAAACGCGAGACAAAAGAAATGGCAAAAAGTGTGTTTATCTATTTTGTTCTTGCTGCTGTTTTTTTTTCTTCTTACCAAACAGGGCCTATTGGAAGACCACCAAAGTGGTGATATGTGCCACCCTGTACAAATATCAGAAATAAATAAATAAATAAAAAAGATCAGCTTATTGGCAGACACTAATAGCGAAAATTTAACATTTAAACAACTTTTCAACAATGACAGCAACAATTACCATTGAGAGTAAGCTGTACATGTACTAATGGGAAATATGCTTTGCGGAATTGCCCCACCACACATCAGAAGGTTAGTCTCGTCCCGGAAAGAAAAGGACAAACAATAAAACAATCCACTCCACCCACTCTTCAAACAACAGCCAGTGGGCAAGCGGCCCAAATCCAGACACAGCTTCCTGGGCACTGTAGAGCCCCTTGATACCAGCCCTCACAACAAAAGGATGACTTTGTGGTCTAACCACCTCCAGACCACTCTACATAAACTCTCCCTCAGCCCGAAGAAATCCCTCGCATCCGGCTCCAGCAAGACCTGGCTTTCATGCCTGAGCCTCAACCGCCTACGAACTGGTTACGGACGATGCAGAGTCCTAAAGCAGAGGTGGGGTTTCGGAGACGAACAAACAGCATGCGAATGCGGCCAGGAACAGACAATGGAATACCTGCTAGTCTGCCCACTCCTGCCAGAGCCATGCACCCAAGATGACCTGGAAGCCGTGAACTGCCGTGCCAGAGCCTGCGTGGAGCACTGGACAGGACTTGTGTAGTGAATCGATAAAAAGAAGAAGAACAAGAAGAAGAAGATGGGGTAGAGAATCCAGGATCAAGTAGCATGCAAATGACACAATTGTCACCAGGGCCCCGTCTTACAAAGAGTTACGATTGATCCAAATCAATCGTAAGTCCTCCAATCAATCGTAAGTTTGCAGTCTCCTATCTCTTATGTACATAGTTACGATTGATATCAATCGCAAATAAGTTGCGATTGATATCAACTCTTTGTAATACGGGGCCCAGGTATACTAATTATTATAATGAATTTACACAGCAATAATCAAGGATAACATATGGCTAATTCATGATTACATGAGTGTACTTTTGATTAAAATCTAAATCAAACCTCTATTTTCCTGTCTTGTATTGTGTGAAAATTACTTTAGGAAGCTATGTAACAAATGGAATTCTGGAATTGTTCAAATATTATTAAAGAGCAAGTGATTTACTTAATAGTTGCCTATTATATCATAATTTTACGAAATGATGATAATACCGTCATCATTACAGTTTTGAAAAGATTGACGGTTCGCTAGTTGCTATCGTACCGGGAGGGGACTACAATTATATTATTGTCTCAATAATTATATTCGGCAACAACTTTAACACCTTAATAACTTAGACAATTAATCAAAACATTGTTTTTAAAGGAACTATGTTAACGAAACGTGATCCTGCAATGTCTAACTTTGAAGTGGTAATCTTTGAAAGGCTGTTTTAGAGTTATTAGTGATTCCATCTCAAGGAAGTAGACTATCGGAATGGAGAAGTAGAATTCGACGCAACCTTTATTCATCGTGACTATTCTCTCTTCTGTCGCCAGCTCCGCCCTCTAGGATCTTTATCACTAGTAGGAGATTGAGCCGCTATAGCCCTAGCAACGCCTCTGTAACCGTAATAAATAGACAGCCACATGACATCACATGTGAAGCGTACGGGGCAAGGCCTCCCGCAGTACTGGAATGGCGTATACCAGATGATGTAACAGTTGTTCTTCAGGATCAGTCTGATGTCGTACGAGGCAACAGCTATGTCTCTTGGAAGGCTGCTACAATCACGCCCTCAAGGAATGATCAAGGAAAGAGTCTGCGCTGCGTGGCATCACATCCACAACTACAAAATTATCTTCAATGCTCAGTTCACTTAAATGTTCAAGGTAAGTAAACGTGTTAATTACAGAGTATAATCTCTTTGTAGTTATGTGGTGCCGATGTCATCAAAGCTGAGTCCATGCCTTGTTCTTGTTATAAATCTGTATGAACTGCTTTACCCTACGATCACAACACTTGAACAGTTTCTGAGGCATAATCTCAATGAATATTTGTGAATGTTAATTCAGGAGATTCATATTTATATACAATGTGTACAAGCGTAACAATAAAATACATACCGTTCCATTAAATACTAAGTCGCGTTTCGTACATGATTTTGTTTATGATTTTGTTTTCTCACTCTCTTTCATTTAGTTCTACCCTCTAGCATGTTACTTTTTCCTACTGGAGATACCAATGAACATGAACCTGGGTCAACAGTCATTTACGTTCAAGAAGGTTCATCCACTTCAATCACTTGTAAAACTATTAGATCATTACCGGCTGTTGAACTATCATGGACTATTCTTGGTGACTCCAGCAGTACTCCCAGTAACTCGAACTTTTCAAAGTATCGCAATGCTTTAGATGGAAGTTTGTTTGACACCGAAAGTACCATGGCACTACGTCCAGAGAGGAAGCACCATGGAATGTATATTCAATGCTATGCATCTTTTGACGAAGTCTTTATTGATCACCTGTTATCCAAATTGATCGTTTACAGTGAGTGTTGATTATTCAATATATCGGGAGTCGATCTTCCTTTAAATAACATTGATGGAAAATGTGTTGAACTTATGGTCTAATGCACTGGCAGACTTATTCATCACTAAGAATTAAACATAATTTACCGCTTTATTAATCATAATCCACTCCATCCTAACGAAATCATCACTGTAGTTATTATGTTGACGTCACCTGGGACTCGGATTGGAAAAGCGAATGTCTATCAATATGACACTGGGCTGTCTCATTGCTGTATAACTGAGCATTATTTATAAGACATACTTTATTTTACCAAAGAAAAATTTGACTCATTCAGTTTTTGTACATAACCATATAATACATTTATATATAAAGGCCCGCCAGATGATGTTAAAATGACAAACCCCGATGATCTACTTGACGAAATAGAAACCAACGTAAGCTGTAGAGCTGTGAATGGATACCCTGCTCCGCTCATCCATTGGTACATCGGATCAAGAAATGTGACACATGATTCGTCCCTTAAGACTTCAGTGACTGTAGATGATAGGTATGATGCTGAAAGCATCCTTACCCTCAAACCAAAGAGGATTGATAATGGGAAACCTCTTCTCTGTCAAATAGTTCAACCTGCAACACCTTCTATGTGGTCAGTCAATGAAATCATGGTTCTGAACATATCATGTGAGTATCAATTTTCATTTAAACTGTTGGTAAGGACAATATAACAGATAATCTTATAAAAATGCGTAGGGTATGGGGCTGTCTACGCGTACACCAACTATTCTCAACAGTTTCGTCTGCTATTTTTATTTTATTTTATTTCTACAAACTTGTATTTATGCCTGTATGTAAATACCCGGAAATGCTTCACACGTTTCCATTTGACCAGTCAAAGAAAGAGTCTATTTTCATGCATTCAATGGCATGTTTCTTTTAGTCCCACCCAATACCAGTCCTATCAACACTCTTTTCTCTGGGCAAAGAGTTCATGACTTCTGTTATCGTGATCTTAAGCTGGATTCATATGTTTTTGACAACCTGAATTTCTAAATGTTGTACCACTGCAACTAATGCCTCTCTGTCTCTCCTTATAACCCAGACCCTCCTATCATCGTCAACATTTATGTTCGACGCCTTGAAAACGAAAAGCGATTCATCAGTATCGAGTTCATATGTTCATCCGATGCCAATCCACCAGCCATTAACTTATACTGGTACCACAACAGGACGATCCAAACAAACACTTCTAGGCGTCTTATTCTCTCCGGCAGTGTCCAGATTAAAACCATCTCTACAATTAGACTAGTCATCTATGATGTTCAGCCAAGTCATTCTGGGAAATATGAATGTCTGGTTAGTACAGAGCTCGGTAACGCCACTGCGACATTGAATTATTCCAGTGAGTATATAAAAAGAAAGATCGTATCTGTTCTTGTTAAAAATTGCATTATATCGGTATTTCTAGTTTGGAACAAAAATGATCAAAATGCAAGACAATCTTGAAAACCATACATTCCCATTTCAACCATTCAAAATCCCTTTGTCCATGTCTACGTACAGTCATCCCAGATCCACTTTCTCGGTTCTTCGCCGACCGAAACCAGACGACATCTTCAACTCTCTTCGTTGCCTGGCAACCGGGATTCGATGGCGGATTCCAACAAACTTTCACTCTGGAATACTGTCTAAACGACACGCAAGTCGAGGGGTGTGGTGTGGTAACAAACTTGACAGGGACATCCTTCACATTGGTGGGACTGAACCCATTCACTTGGTACCGGATGACTCTATGGGCAGTGAACAGCGCGGGCAATAGTCGCGCAGTGGAAACGATAGCTTCAACAACTCGTAAGTTCCTAAATAACGAGAATTTCGACAACAAAATTTACGTTTGAACTTTAGTCATCCACACAAGTTAACAAACACATTTCTCGTTACTGAACGCATTTTAGATTAATCATATACAGTAGAAAGTGCACAGAATTCCCAATATCTCTATTTATGTAAAGTTCAGTCTTTAGTATGTTCCCACTACCATTTCCTCAATATAAAAATGTCTTTTTTCAATTTACTACACATTGCAATTTACTCGACACTGGAAGAAAAACCCATATATATATATATATATATATATCTTAATGCTATATATATTACTCATTGCGGATGTAGTATCGAAAATAATATCGCTAGTGATATTCGTTTGTCTCGTAATGTATGGTCAATAAGGGATCTAAAAGAAAAGAAAAAACAGTACAGTCCTCCCGTAGAGTAGAAAACACGCTTGCTTACATTATATTTTATCACCTGACGAAGTTTTGCAGCGGCGCACGAAACGTCGTGATCTTTTAGATCCCTTATTGACCAAACTTTGCGTGACAACGAATATCACTAGCGATATTATTTTCGATATATATATACCTTAGTAACTATTCTACGAGCTCAACTACAGAGAATGCAGCAAAATTTAACCACAACAAAGTAGAGTTATTGTTCAATTGTATTCTCTCACGACTGTTCTTATCATGTTAAAGGCCTACGGATTCAGTTATAGGTTTTCCTTTTTCTGTTAATGCTGCATCTGATGGTAATAGTCGGATAAAGCATAATACATAAAGGATAGAGTTTGTTACAGTGTTGCACTTGTGTAATTGTATACTATGAGTGTAAGCAATTTCTAAACCATAAAATACAGACAACTTTTCAATTGATAAAAGACACTTGTCTGAGTTATTTATAACCATATTTTTCATTCGAAATCGAAACATTACAAAGCACAACCATGATAGATTAAAAAACACTTATCAAACGCTATTGAATAATGTCTCTGTTTCTTTTTTCTTCTTCATGCTTCCTTGTTTGGGCCTTATACAGCATTGCAACCCAAGAGCTATGGTAGGGACGAAAGCTTCATCATTAAGACAAATCCATTTTGTTTGCTTTTTGTTTGGTTGGTTGGCTCTTAGAGGAAATTCTTATTCATTCATTTGTTGTATTTATTTATGTACCATTTGTATGACGGAGCACCCTGATCAGCACATTTGTTTGGTTCTTTTTCATTGGGGTCAACTGGGGATCCACAAAACATTTTCTGCACAAGTCTTCTTTCTCAAGTACAGTGAAAGAAATTCATTTCAGCTTTCATTTTAAATCAATCAAGAGAATATCACATTTATATTCCCTCCTATGCAATCATGAAATGAATAGCTAGTTCTGACATGTTTAACAAAAGTTTGACTGAGCAGACAAATATAGAGGGATGCAATAATACAGAAAACAGAACAATTTTTTCCATTGTTTAATTTAAAACTTGTATGTCTACTACTTAAAAAGCTTTGAGTTCATGAATCCAACTAAACGAATCTTAGATAATTCTTAACACACCTGTATCTGTAAAAATTAGGCAATGGTACTAAAACAATTATTTGTTGTTGTTGTTGGTTTTGTTCTTGTACGTTACTTTTCGTCATATAGGTCTAACCACAAGTTGGAACAAACAGACAAATATCCTAACGTTGTCAAAGGCAAACCAATCCCTGGGAGAAATCTGCTTCATCATACAGAGGACTTACCACGGAACAGACTGTGCCTCTGTGAATAGAGCAGAGTGCATTGAACCCGGCAAGGAGGTCAGCATTGACCCGGATGATGACGACACCGTTTTGGTGACCTTTGGCAGGGGGCTGTGCAGTATACAAAATGATCTAACAGGTTAAGCTTTAGAGTACTCTTTCTTGTATAATTATTTTTTAAAAGGGGCATATTTCGAGATTACCTCCATGCATTTACCATCAATTCTCATTATTGATGAATTTTCTCAAGATCTTAATGAAAACAAGGTTTTGAAACAAATAAGATATTTTGTAAGTGGCAAGAAAAAAAGCAGTAGTCCTCTGATTTAATGGTATACTCATCATAACATGATTCATTAATTGTATACGCTACCATGTAAAGTGTACATTGAAACATAAAGCCGATATTACCTAGATGTAATAACGATAAATGAGCATGGGACAGAAAGAGCTCATGTTCAGCTGTATGTATATGCGTGGGTGAATGGTTGAACATGTATAAACCTCTGTGTTCATGTGATTTCAAGTGTTTGTGTGTACGTGTGTTGTGTGGAGCAATATGTGCATGTGTGTGGTTGTGGATTTGATTCACATGTGTGTTTGGTCGATCCGTGTGTCGGTGTGTTCACATTTACTTTTAGATTCACATATTACATGCATATGGGTATAGATGGATTCCCATGTGTTGGGTGTATTTAGATGTTAGGAAGAATAAACATATGCGTGTGATAGTGTGTGTGTGTGTGTATTAATAGGTATGTGAGGGTATTCAAGGATTAGTAGATATGTACTCTGCCAAACACAACAAATCCTCCTACATGGCTTCGTAAAAAGCTATTTGAAACACATGGGATATAGGGGTGTAAACGAAACATCCATACATAAACCATGGATGAACTAAACTTTGCCATTAAACCAATCTCCTACAGCATTGTTTAGAAAACCAATATCTACAACATTCTAGCCATGGTATTGTTTGTCCTAGACTCACCAGATGAGAAGAAGAAGCCATCACCTGACAGTGGCCTTCCTTTCATGACAATCGCACTTGGGGTGATTGCCTCTGCTGTCTTCATCCTGCTGATTTCACTGGGTTTCATGTACTTTTATGGAGTGTTATGCTGTGTGAAACAAACGAAGGGTATGTCGTAAATCAGCTGGCCCTCTACATTTACCTAAACAAAAAAAAACATACATTCCCCATTCCTTTTTAAAAGTATCTTCTTTAGGCTTCAATCTTTAACTTCTCGTTACGTTTTCTTTTTATTTCACCAACTCTCGATTTCTGTTTTTTTTTAAATTTTTTTTCTTTCTTTTCTTCCCCTCTCTTTATTTTTATTTCTGTGTCGCTCTGTCACCTCTACTGCCTTTAGATGGCATTCATACCCCCACTGATATTTGTTCCCTTCTAAATACATGTGTGTTAAGCTTTTTCTTTCGTTTTTTTAATGAATTTACCTTCCGGAGTTTTTTTATCTCCTTATTTATCATTACTTACGGTATTTACCTATTTTGTTTAACTATTCCAATGTCCCGCTGCTCAGAAAATGTGCAATCCTGTTTATCATAAATAACCTTTACACTTTCACAGCCTCTTACCAAATATGTTAACCTGTAAAATCTCCCTTTCTCTCTTCTTATTTCTCGAACATTGTGCTGGTAGTCACTGTAGTATTCATAATGACAAATTACAGTAATAATACTGAGACAGAAATTGAGGTGTAAGAAAATAGTAAGATATATTTCAAATTATTATAGTTCAAAACAGGAACAAAAAATACAGTTATAACGGTCAAAATATGATAAAGGGGAAATTAACTGCCAGTCAGAGGAATAGGGAATAGGATATTTTAAATTTTATTAATATTTACATTATAAGGAAAAAGTATAAACATATTTCCACACAGGCTACAATAATGTTATTGTTAACAATGCATTTGGGGTAAAATTATATAGTAGTAAGTTTTTATTTAACCAGATCGATTCATTGATCGGTAATTAGTTATCATGGATATTTGTTCAATATAAATCAAGTCAAGTATTCTTATAACAGTCAAACATTTAAAATAAAGTACCTATGCCAATATGTGTGCTTGCATTAACATGATTTTTCTTTACATTTAATTTTATTCTGTGTATTCCAATCAGACAATGGAAAACACAATCAGCCAGAAGGCCGAACGGTAGGTCTATAAAATAAATCATACATTTTATTGACCCAGTTCAATTATAATCAAACCCCATGAATTTAATTGGTCGAGTTTGCGCCTTGAAGATGGAAGAAGTTAAATAATAATTGTTTTTTTCTTTTTTTTTAATTAAAATTCTTTCAAAATTGACGATCAGTTGCTGAGCTGCTTTGAACAAGTCTGTATTCTAAAATGCACGGGAACTTACGTTTTGAAAAATAAAAATGAAATGAAAAAAGTGATATCTACCGATTGGTAACTTTGCTCCTACAATTCATTGCACAGTTACTCAAACGTTGATTACCAATCTCAGGCTCGGTCCAATAGATATGAATTTCACGTTGCGAAAAAGCGAGGAAATCTTGTTTGTATTTTTTTAACAGAAAACTTTATAAAGGTTGGGGCAAAATATTGCTATATTTCATATAAATATAAGCCACTGTTAATTAGCTAATAAAATGCCTTGCCTCTTTGAATTACAAGCTACTAAATCATATACTCACATTTACAGAAAGGCTCAGACACTGTTTAAGGGAAAATAAAAAAAAGTGCAAACCATTGATACATACTCTGAATAATTGAAAGAGATTTTTGATATTTTGAAATTTACTTGAGGTATTTTTCTTTAAAATATTATTGTAGGTGGACCAGGAAGAATATGCTGAAATAGCACAGGTACCTCCATCTCACGCCTCCAAATCAACTACAAGCCACTACATGGACTTGAAGCCTATTCCTCGCACCAACAATGACACAACTACAAGCCACTACATGGACTTAAAGCCTACACCTCGCACCGACAATGACACAACTACAAGCCACTACATGGACTTGAAGCCTATTCCTCGCACCAACAATGACAAAACTACAGGCCACTACATGGACTTGAAGCCTATTCCTCGCACCGACAATGACACAACTACAATCTACTACATGGACATGGAGCCTACTCCTCGCACCGGCAATGACGAATACGTCAGTCCTAGTGTTATTCGAAAGGAATTTGAGGCTGTTTATGAGAATACAGACATGACAGATGAAAATGCGCTGCAAAACGACCCAGACAATCAGGATTGAAGTGTTCTGGGGCCGTGAATGTTAATACAGACGAAAAGGCGCCTAAAAACGAATCGGGTGATCCTTAATAGATCAATACCCTTCCCACAGCACAATAGGCTAATGCTAAAAAAAACACTACATATATGAAAATGAAACCCAAACCGTCTATGCCGTCTCTGTAACATATTTCATTTACGATAAAGAAGAGTGACGCACTGGGTAAATCAAAAGATGTGTATGCTAAATCATGGACAAAGTCAAATCAGAAACGGTACAAAGATACCACTTAATTAGGAATAAAGAATCCTTTCTCAGAAGAAAAGGAAACTTCCATCGTCGAAGCTTTTGTGGATCAAAGCTGGTGAAAGTCCGTATATACATGGTTTAATTTTCGTTTTGTAAAAGGCAAAACAATATATTCTTAGATCATTTCACATGTAAAAATATCAAGAACATAAAGAACCAACCATTATTACAAAATATCTGATGCCCAACATTATTTTTAAAGGGTATGAGTAGGCTTATACATGGTATATGATTCATGTAATTTCTGTAAAACACTATTGTCATGATTGCATCGAATTCTATACTTAAGTAGTAATATCAAATTAATATTAAGGAAAGTCGCATTTTTTTCTATTTCACATGTTTTGTATTTAGATTGATATCATTTATGTATAATCAGAATTCACTCGAAAGGTATAAATCGTCTTTTATTCGGTTCCATCATCACATTGTAAACAATTCCACATTTGATTTTAGAACATACTGCTAGACATGTTAATGCATGTAGACATAATATCATAAGTCGGACCCCTAACATAACACCATGATCTATTGCAAACGTTGCACAAGTGATTCCTTGTCCTGTTTATTAAAACGATTTTACGTAAATTTATTAAAGCTGTATATCCCTTTCAATGTATATTTATGTATGTATACTTATCACGTAAACATCTAACTATATCTATTTGCTGGGTTATAATGAAAACAAAAATATTAACTGATTTAAAAGAATATACTGTAAATATGGAATTATACCTAATAATCGTATTTTATTAGGACTTCTATGTAACGCTTTTGTTACTATAATTTCAGTTAGAGTTTCAATCTGTGACATTTAGATGCATTTGAAAAGCGGACTTTAGTAATAACTTAAAGCGTATGATAAATGTATATATGTATAAATATAATGATGATGTTTCATTGTAAATTCATGTTTCAAGAAATGTCAAAGGATATATGTCAAATATTTAATCTAAAAGCAACTACTAAATAAATGTAGGAAATAAATGTAATATATCACAACCTGCTGTCCTGCAAAGGTTTATAGTGCATTGTGTATCGATTATATCCTATATTAAAACTTGTATGTGCATAGCTTGCATTTCATTACATCAACTTGCTCCGTAATTAGATTTAATATCCTACTCTGGCCTGTAAATCAAACCACCTGCAGGATCACATTCTAATTTGTAAGCACACTGTACAAAGATGACGAACACTATATTTCAATGAGTAACACTTTAAAAACAATTCGCTGTTAACTAGAACATGTATGTAAGTATAGAGTGTGTTGTTTGTATAATGCAGTATTTCGGTGATGTGTTGGACAATCATACATTTTAAAACATTGAATGATACATGTTAACGTTTAATTTAATAATAGCCTCTTTAAATGCATTGTATACACATTATCTGTAAAGAGCCTGATACCTGTAGCTTTAAGATGTACAATCAAATTAAATCTCAACATGTTTTTTCTGCTTAATAGTAATGCTTGATAAAGTGAGATTAGTTTCAAATATTAAGGGCTTTGTAACATATATATGTCAAGTTAATGATTATTACTATAATGGCAGATATTATCATTATCATATAAGCTCACATGTACATTATGTAAATCCATATAATTACCACACCATTGCACTGTTTCACCCTGAATAAGATCAGCATTTGTAATATAGACTGCAATAATAATTGACTTTGGACGAAACAAATAATATGTAAGTAGCAAAAAAGTCTTGCATTGTAAATCCTGGGTGACCTAAAGTTTATTTATACATTTTAAATGCATTTGTATCTGATAAGATCGAATCCTAAACTAATCAATTCATTGTGGCATACTTGTAGACAACAAAGATAATTAATATTGTGCTTATGGAGTATTTCAACTTTACTTCATCACATAAGGATAACCGTCTAGTGGACACTAATTTTCTATTGATCAGTAATTATTATAATTTGTATAGTCTGTCTGTATTTCTGTTTATTAAAGGTCTATTCCCGAAGTATTATCTGATTCATCGATGATTCCATTTCTTTCAAGCAATCGTTTTATCTTTGAACTGCACTGAGTGTACTGTATCACAGACCCGTGGCGAATATACTCATTTTCATGTATTTTAATAAAAGCTGCACAGATAAAACAATGATAAGTTTTTAAGAGTTTATTTTTACTTGTTATCCTTGGTCCTTACAATGCATCTCAATAAAAGCTGCACAGATAAACCAATGAACTTTAAAGGGTCGATCTTTACTTGTGTGAGGAAGCAAGTTATCTAGATGATTAAGCTGCTGTATGCATTATTATACATGTATCTGCCTGCGAACTACTTGAAGCATTTCATCTTCCTTGAATTCTTCGCTGTCAGAGCTTTCCCATTGAAAGTTGTTAGATCTTTCTACAGGCATTGTTTCAAATAGGTATAAAAACTCAAAAGTCCTTGAGCCCAGTAATAAATGGGGTTACATTTCATGCAAGTATCATTATCAACCGGTAACATCCTACACTAATTTTACAAGTAGATACATGATATGTCAGAGCAGTTTACGGTACTATGAATATTAACAAAATGGGTTAAAAGATATTTCATTACTGTGTTCATTTAAGTATTAACAATTAAAGGCTTGACTGATGTTAAATTTATAATAAATATATTTGGTTTATAACATTTTCCAGAAGGAAGTGTATATACTTCAAGCAAGGGCATTTCACAATAATACATTCGATTCAAGTGATTTGCAGTTAACATTTTTGGTCTAAAGATAAGTATTTGTGTATCGATACAAAATGAGTGACATTCCATTCATCTTATAAACAATTACAAAATTACAACAATTACAAATCTCCTGACAGCCGGAATACTTTGATAGAAAATGTATCATTCAACACAGATTTAACGTCCTTCTTGCTCTCAACAACACTATATTCGAGGTATATATTTATTGGAGAAACCCTGTCACCGACTGGTGGAGTAAACATCAAAGTATCTTGACTTAATGCAGATGATCTAATGCTGGAGCCTGGATGGAGTTGACCTTTGACTGGAAGGACTAGAACACCCTATTACAGATGACCTATGTAGTGAAAAAGAAAAAAGGCAGACAAGAGGTTTTAGAAATTGAGAAGTGTTTTAAAAAGGTGAAATTGATTTCATTCTGTTTGATGACAATGTAACAAAAACCTACATGTACATGTAAATGAGGTTCTGAAATCGAAGGCTACATGGCATGGCATATGGCATGTAGGAGAAAGTCAGGGACATAGTATAACAAAACAATTTGCAGACAGGAACATGAAAATAGTTCAGTTTAAATGCAACTTGATCTAATTGTAAAACACACAGTACAATTTCAAAACTAGCAAATGATAGATTTGTCGATAACCTATTCATGAGCATGTACGCTGATGTGATTTGGCACTCGAATTGCTTATTTATATTACAAGTGTTTGCACGAGATGAGTGCTTTCGAAAACACATCCATGCTATAATCCTGTCATAGCAAACAAATGAGATCAACTGATAACAAGAAGAAGAAATGAAAGAACAAACCATAAATGGTGAAATTATCTCAATGTTTGATCCCGTTCCCATCACATTCTGATTTGATACCCCTTTCTTATTGTTTCATGCAAATTAAATGTTAGTGAAGTAACAAAACAAAGTCATGCCAGGTCCATGATACAAGGAAGTTTTGTAATCAATAGGAACTTGAGAAATCTAATAACATCAGTGTTATTCTACTTCACCGGTCACTTTCATCATATAGTTCCCTCTACGGGAACTTCAGCGCAATGTCATGGTGACATCGGCTCAAAATGTTCCGTCTCAATAACATTCCTTTGCCTTACATATTTTCTAAATTATGTATAATTAAATATTTGTCAATGACGTATATTTAACCCACAACAAGAATTATTTTTTGGAGAGGACTTACTGGACAAGGCCTCTGTGGTCTGTTAAAAGTTTCTCTTTTTTTCTCATTTTCATATTACCTAATTTAGTTGTGAATTTATAACATCACAGTTGTTTAGATAATGTTTTGTTCAACTCTTTTGTGCCAGAACATGATGTCTCTTTTTGTAGGTATTTTACTTGTATATATTTGTACTATTTGAATCTACATATAGATGGATGAACAAATATTTAATAAATAATATATATCTCAATCAAATTACAAAATAGAATAATTACAAACGATTAGTTAATACTAGTATTGACTTTTAGAAGATGGTCTACTGTGATACATGTATGGTAATGGGGTCATGTCATTTTAGAAAGAGTGATAATGAAGTCTGTATATATTTCAAAGGTCTTTGAGGCAAGACACAGTATACCGTTAACTTTGCATTATAATTCGAATATGTTGAAGAAGATAAAGTAGTTAAAGTAATTGAAAAATTGCCTTAGGAATTGTAAATAAAATATGATGTGCATGGTTTCTTTAAAAAGAAAAAGATTGAACAATTTTATTTGTGTGACTTCTAGTTATGCAGAGTTAAACTGTACTCCTTTTCATCATGTCAGTTGTGCTCATGAACCCAAAATCTGATATAATTGCTCATTCTACTGGTTTAAACTAAATTGCTCTCATAACAAGAGCATCGTACATATATTTGATATTATGAGAAGTGTCTTTGGTATATAATTTACAATTGTATTTCAATCCTTCTAAAAGAGGGAGGAACAGGAGACGTGTCTTACATAGAGGAACACAATGACCATGTATTATTCCTGACAGTATTCTTTTTTTTTTACATTAATGTCGTTCAAATCATTTATTCTATGTTATAGTTAATATCCTTTTTATTTCATTGTCCGGTAAAAAAATAAACAGAACTGAACTGGCTTTAAATTAATCAAGCATTACTATTGAAGTGGATTATATTTATATCTCTAACACATTAAACATTAATATTCAATGATTACAAACTACAAATTAATTGGATACACATTAATACTAAAAAAGTACGATCTATAAACACATAATTTCATGTCATTCTTGTCCTGAGAATTAATAACCACATTGGGGAAAAACTTTAATTTGGTAATTTAAAAGCCATGGAAGATCTAGGCTATTTTTATACATGCAAATGTTCTCAAAAAATATCATGAAAGCTCGTGTAAAGTGTGATAGACACTTTCAGCACTCTCTCATATGATATCTTGATTTAAATATAAGGAAATGATTTCATGTGCAATTTCAACATCAAATTGAAACAAATGAGAAAGAAAAAAAAACATCTAAGTTCTTTAAGAAATATTTTCGGTATGGGCACAAGATGGCACCCCTCATCCTGTCTGTGTAACAATAGATTGCGGGATAGGATCTGTACCAGTGTGGGTTGTGGTGGCATCTCTCACATGAATCTGCGGAATGATTGCCGATCTCGCTTCTGTCAGGAGCCTCTGCTGTTGCAACCGAGGACGAAAGTCTGCAAGCCTAGAGTCTCCTTCTTCCTGAAAAGTTTTGGAGAGTAATGAGTTGTTGGATTTATTCGTTCATTCATTGTTTAGATATTCATTTGTATTTTGTAATCCAGCGTAGCCTATTCAGTTATTGACAAACTGTTTTACATATCGGTCTGCATACACATACACATGAAAATGTGACATAATACATGAGTTACATGAGTAAGATGATAAAACATAAATGTTAAAAGATTAACATGAAAACAAATATCCCAAAATTGAAACAGCAATAAAACATAATAACAATCTAGCTTTGTAAGTTATGTAGGTTTAAAATATTTCTTGAAAACAGTAATAATGAAGTGGTTTAATTATAACAATAAGAAAACTCAAAGCTGGCAACTGATTTTATTTGTTTAACCAAAAAAGAAGACGCATAAGTAATGGATTTAAATATTCTCTGTATAGTACTAGGCGTTGTGGCGTGCGCCTGTAATCCAGCTAACAGTGGAAGTTACAAACTGATTCAGCCGAGGACGCAGGTTCGAAACTGAGTCACGTCTTTCGGATGGTGACGTTAAAGGTCGGTCCCCAGACGTAAATAATCATATCTGATTGATACACGTCTGTAAGACCCCCCCCCCAACAAAGCTGGAAAGAGCATGAAACAGAGAAGCGATAGCACTAATACAGTTAAGGCAAAATCCTTTAAAATGGCATCTTTGATTTATCAAATTTATCCAAACAACAAAGTTCTCCAAACAGCAAGTCATCCATCTTTCAGTTCTTTATATTTACTTTCTGTATGAAAATACTAACACCAATACTAATTCACCCCTGAAAAAAAGGAATCATGGATATTTGAAATACAAGAATTCGATTACAAATTCTTGGCATCAATGCCTGCACCCTCTTTTGAACAGCCCATTTGTATTTATTATACAGACAAGAAAGTGTTGCAATCTAAGTCTCTAGAGTCATTGACAACAAACCTTTGAAAAAGTATATTAGCCCATAAAAAGTAATTTTCAAGTCGCACTTGCAGACATTTGAAACAAAGCTGGCAGTCTTTTAGCAAAATGGTAAACTCATCTTGGAAAAAGTGTGTCAGGTGGGAAATATAAAAAAGGGCCATATTCTTTTTTTTATGAGAGTATGCTTAACCTTCTGTTCTTTTATCTTTTTGCCTTACAAAGCAAATTATTTTGTTGACATGTCTCATAAACAGGTGTGTTAAGTTTAAAAGACTCATTCCTTACAGCTCCATATCTCCTCATTCTGACATTCGCTTCCTGGGTCTGTCTGAGTGGGCTTTTTTTACCTGACACTCTGTAAAAGGCTCCCTCTTTAGCGTGCTCCATTCTTCGTCTCACGCACCATTGTTGTACAATGTCTTCCTCGAGACACTGATGGCGCTGTGTGTAACTGATGTTAACTGGGAACAGCGGGGGTCTTGGCAGATTATCTTTGTCTGTTAGAGAAAGGAAATGTGATTAAAAATAAGTTGCAAAGCTGACAAAAATGTTACCAAGGAAATGCTGAAGAATGATGTCCTTCTACCATTCAGGTCACCGTGTGTACATGTAACTAAGGATGCCCGGTAAGAAAGGGGAACTCGGTAGATTATGTTACTTGTTTACTTTGTAATGGTCATGTAGTGTTTGTCTTAAAGTTACGAAAGAAATAAAGTGAAGAAAAAAAAAACATAGATCAGGTAAAGGAAGATCTAGTTATTATTTATCAAATGAATGTTTAAAAAAGAATCAAGTCGAATTATATGGAGTAAGAAACAATTGGTAATGAATTGTCCATCGTCAATAGGAAAAATGCCACTGGCACAAATATTACAATTGGGTAACATACTTTCTTAATGTTAAACACATACACATTAAAGAGCTGTGTGATTTGTGAAAAAATTATGGTTTTTATTCTTTAATCTTGAAAATGTATGTTCTTAATTTCAATATGCTTTTTGAATTTTCAAAAAAATGCAATCGGGAAGTTTGTTAAATTTGAGTTTATAAATTGGTTTCTTACACTACCCAATTCATTTTTTCTAGCTCCTTAAACGATATTATAAGTGACCCCTATATGCAAATGTTGGCATACTGCGTCATCGTCATGACTCGATCGACCGGACCTACGCTATGCATGCTATATAATATTACCGTATAATGTGTTCGGTATGTGTACACACAAACTTACACAATCTGGACTGGTCAGTGGCGGATCCAGGGGCAGAGGGCAGGTGCCCCGGCAACAAAAAGAAAAGGAGAAAAAGGAGGGGAAAGAAAAGGAGGAAAAAGAAAAAAAAGGAAGAGAGAGAAAGAAGAAGAAAAGAGGGAGGAAAGAAAAGGGAAAGGAGAAAAGGGAGAGGGAAAGGGGAAGAGAGAGAGAGAAAAGGCGGAAAAAGAAGAAAGGCTGAAAGACGGAGGAGAGAAAAGGGGAAAAGGAGAATAATGAGAAGGGAAAAGAAAGAAAGGGGGATGATATTATAAGAAGGTGTTTTTTACCGGGTAAGGGGCGGGGGGGGGGGGTGCAATTTTAACATGACTAATACCAAAGATTTTATCACCTTTATAACTTCCAACTTATAACTTAAAACTTAGTCTTGAATTAATTTTCCGATATACCTATTCTAAGTGCTCTTTCAGCATGCAGATTGTCCCCGCCATTAATCCTGCCACAGTTGCTGGTTTCATTGTCATATTATTTTCTGTCATCCCTGTGGCCGCGAAGAGCCTACCACAAAGTTTCTATCCGTTTCGCAAGCACCTTTTTTTCCATCGCCTACATGTAATGCTTATTGCTCCAGTTTGCAAAAGATCCCAGTGGGCTGCCAAGTGAAAATGTGATGTGAATAGAAAAACGCCATCATGTGTCCAGACCCACACAGTATCCGCATCGTCATCGGGTCAAACCCCCTTAAACTGTTACTTGATTTAAAAAGACGTTATCATGCACTGCTTTTAATGTTAGTAGATGCCAGGAAAACATCACTTACGGGGGTTCAAAATAGCAACAACAAAAAATCGCCTCGCCGCTTCGCGGCTCGTGGACGATGCTCCTTGTCGTCATTGGGTCAGCCCCCCCCCCCACACTTAGCAAAAAGCTAGATTCCATCATCTGCCCCTGGATCCCTACTCTTTGAGGGGGTAGGAGAAAGCAATTTTACGTCATATTACTCCAGGAAGTGCCTGAAAAGGCACCTAATGTGGTTCTTAAATTGCAAATGATTCCTACTCAAGGAGGGGGTACTGACTCCCTCCCAGACCCACCCTCTCTTGGTCGCTCCGCTCTCTCGCCGCTGACGCCTCGCTCCATCGTCACCCCATGCGTTGTGTTAGTAGATGCCAGAAAAAAACATCACTTACGGGGGATCAAAATAGCCCCTCAAAAATTATTATCTTGTTTTTTGCTCATTAAAAAAAAAAAAATCGCCTCGCCGCTACGCGGCTCGGACCTTGCGGCTCTGCATTGGGTTGAACCCCCCTCAAACTGTTACTTGATTTAAAAAGACGTTATCATGAACTGCTGTTAATGGTCTCCATTGTGTTAGTAGATGCCAGGAAAATATCACTTAAGGGGGTTCAATGATGTGTGCGCCTCCATAGGTAGCCTCTCTCATTTAGGGCTCTGGTTATTTTGCTATTTTAGTTACGTTTTTGCTGCAATTTTGAAATGTTGTTGTTAATATTGTATTCTCTGTGTGTCAAGGATCTTGCTAGACATTTTTGAAACAATATTTTGGTAAGTTAGCTCCATATTAAGAAGTTGAATTTTTTGTATCTGTGATCTTAATACTGTATCTTGCTCTGCACTGCCATTTTCAGTGCTCAGTGCTGTACATTTACTTTGTACACTTTACTTTGTATAATTACTTTGTATTTACTTTCAATAGTGCCTTTTGGTATGTCAGTTCACTTTGTATGTTACAGCTGCCTTGCCAACTGCAGTCATTAGTAGCACCTCCACATCAATGGAGGGGTTTAAAATCTGGCATCTCTTCTTTTGTGTACCCCTGATTGTATTTCTTTTGAATGTCAACCATGTATTCATTCTGCCACCTGATGCTTGGAATGCTTGTAGCTCCAATCAAAGTCTACTCTTTCCTGTATACAGACATGTCAAGTACTGTAGTAAACCTATTGCATATTATAACAATACTAGTGCCTGTTTCCAGTTAGCAATCTTGTTATCGGGTGATGTTCAAATGAACCCAGGCCCATGTTATGATTTTGATGTATTGCAACATTCGAATGATTATTGCAATAGTTCACAATCGAATAGTATTCAGTATGATGTACATACTCTCCATCAGATAAATATGAAGCCCAGTAATCTGCTTCCACTGACTGTTTGGAGAAATGTATGTGATCTTGGGATTTGCCGGCGGCGTCGTACGCACCGAGGACGCAGGCGAAGGGTCCCAAGGTCACAGTCCCTTAGTGAGACTTCCAGTGGGTCTCAGTTTGGTTTATGGAATGCAAGATCCTTGAATAATAAATCTGATGTGGTGTCTTCTCTGATCGTAGATAATAATATTGATGTGTTAGTCATTACCGAGTCGTGGCTTTCCGGTGACCATAGAAATGAGCCTACCCTAGCCGAGTTGAAATTTTCCCTTCCTAATTTTGATATAATCAATCATCCAAGAAAGACTTCTATAGGAGGTGGTATTTGTGTCCTCTATAGGTCTACTGCATCCTGTATTATCAATGACAGTTACAATTGTCTGTCATTTGAATTGTTGGACCTCACGATCCATCTTACTTCTTCATCTACGGTTAGAGTTTATTGTATCTACCGCCCACCCCAATCCACACGGCACACCTTTACTAGCAATGATTTCCTTGAAGAGTTTTTAACTCTCCTTGAGAGTGCTGCTGTAGAGGATCATCCTGTTATCCTTCTCGGGACTTTAATATACACGTAGATGATTCTTCTGATAGTTTTGCTCAATCTTTTCTTAATGCTATAGAAGCCCTTGGGCTCCAACAGCATGTCCAGGGTCCCACGCACCACGCAGGCCATACACTCGATCTAGTTCTCAGTAGGAAATCTGAAGATATTATTTCCCACATTACTCTTTTGTCATCTCTCCCATCCGATCACTCTGCCATCCTTTCCACCATTAATCTCAAAGGGCCTAAAAACCCTAAAAGGAAGGTGAGCTTCAGAAAGCTTCGCGACATCAACTCTAACTCCTTCCGCCAGGACATCATACAGGTATTGGAATCTTCTCCGTGTCTTTCTTGTCCTTCTGAAGCAGTTTCATTCTATAATGATAGTTTGACTAAACTGATGGACAAGCATGCCCCTCTGAAAACTGTGACTGTTACAATCAGACCTAATGCCCCTTGGTTCTCTGATGAGATTAGGGAGGCCAGGAGACGTAGGCGTCGCGCTGAACGTCGCATGTTGAAGTCAGGCCTGCAGATTGACAAGGAGCTGTATCGTCAAGAATGTGAGTCGTACTACAGTCACATCACTGATGCTAAATCTCAATACCTGAGGAATGAGATTGCCAATGCTGACTCTAAACAGCTGTTCAACATCGTGAAGAAACTCTCCACTCCTATTCAGTCTTCTATTTATCCCGAACACTCATCCGACTCTGAACTTGCAAATCAGTTCAGTGAGTACTTCAAGAAGAAAATCAGTGGTATTGTGTCTTCCTTTGCACCTCATGTTAATTATGTGCAGTCACACATCCAACCTCCTGAGAACTCGTTGAATTGTAGCCTGAGTGGGTTTATGCCAGTGACTGAAGTTCAGCTTCGACGTCTTATCAAGTCTACTCCACCGAAATCTTGCAATCTGGACCCTATTCCAACTTGGCTGCTCAAAGATTGCATTGATGAACTGCTTCCGGTCCTGACATACATCATCAATGCATCTTTGTCATCGGGTGTAGTTCCTCTGACATTCAAAACGTCACTCGTTGTCCCTCTGTTGAAGAAGCCTAATCTAGATCCAAATGTCCTTGGCAATTACCGCCCAATTGCCAATTTGCCATTTGTGAGCAAGCTCTTGGAGAGGATCGTGGCTAACCAACTAATGAATCACGTGGACAGTCACTATCTGCTCCCTGTAAACCAGTCCGCATACCGCAACCTCCACTCAACAGAGACTGCATTGTTGAAAGTGCTCAACGATCTACTCCTTGCTGTTGACAAGGGTGATGAGGCTGTTCTACTTCTTTTGGACTATTCTGCGGCGTTTGACACGCTCGACCACACCGTGCTGCTACATCGTCTTGCAAATGACTACTCCATCTCAGGGACTGCCCTCCAATGGATCGAGTCATACCTACGAGACCGCACACAGAGGGTAACAATCAACAGGACCTGTTCAGCTCCACTCGCTTTCAGCTGCGGAGTTCCCCAAGGCTCCGTCGTCGGCCCTCTACTGTTTCTGCTTTACACTGGTCCTCTCGCAAGAACTATCACTCGTCATCAAGGTGTGAACTACGCTATGTATGCTGATGACACTCAAATTTATCTAACTATGTCACCTCGAGATAGAGTCGACGCTGTCAAGTCACTTAAAGATTGTCTTATGGACGTCAAGGTCTGGTCAGCCAATAACAGACTCCGTCTCAACGAAAACAAGTCAGAACTGATCCATTTTACTTCACAGTTCAGGAGCACAGTGCCTCTACCAGATCTGACAACAGATGAGGGTTTACTTAAGACCTCTGAATACGTTAGAGACCTCGGGATTACATTGGACAAACACCTTACTCTTCGAAAGCACATCAAAAACGTCTGCAAATCTGCATCTTGGGGCATCTACAAAATCGGAAAGATCAGGCGACTGCTTGACAAAGCCTCCACTGAAAGACTTGTCCACGCCTTCGTCTCCTCCCATCTGGACTACTGCAACTCCCTCCTCGCCGGCCTCCCAATTTCTCATATATCTCCTCTCCAACGCATCCAAAATTCGGCAGCTAGATTGATCACATTAAGTAGGAGATATGACCATATATCACCTGTTCTTCGCTCACTTCATTGGTTACCGGTCCATTCTCGCATTACTTTCAAAATCCTACTTTTGTCATACAAAATAACACATAACCTTGCCCCTAAATATCTTCTTGACCTAGTCTCCCTTCGATCCTCCTCTTCTGCCAGATCCCTCCGTTCATCTTCCTCCATGCAACTAATTCACGGCCCACGAACAAAAACACGTTATGGCGACCGTGCCTTTTCATCGATCGCCCCGCCCTCTGGAACAAACTCCCACCCCATATTCAAAATGCCCCATCCATTGAATCATTCAAAACCCTTCTCAAAACCCACCTTTTAATCAGTTATAGCATACTGAAGGCGCACACAAGTAGTTAATGTATTGAATTGTATTGTATGTATTAGTAATTTTTGTTGTTGTTGTTATTTTTGTTGCTTTTAAGCAATTGAACATGTGGAATAATTATACTTAGTTAGACAGTACCACCTGTGCGCTTAGAAACGCCTGTATAAAGCGCCCTATAAATTTAATTATTATTATTATTATTATTAAAATAGACCCCCAAACAAAAAACAAAAAAAACAAAAAAACAAAAAATCGCCTCGCCTCGCCGCCATGCGGCTCGGACTTTGCGGCTCGTGGACGATGCTCCGCATCCTCATTGGATCGAACCCTTTCAAACTGTTACTTGATTTAAAAGACGTTATCATGCACTGCTTTTTATGGCCTCCATTGTGTTAGTAAATAAATGCCAGGAAAACATCACTTACGGGGTTCAAAATAGCACCCCCAAAAAAATCGCCTCGCCGCTATACGCGGTTCGTGGGCAATGCTCTGCATCGTCTTTGGGTCAACCCCCCTTAAACTGTTGCTTCCTTTAAAAAGACGTAATTATCATGCACTGCTTTTTATGGTCTCCATTGTGTCAGTAGATGCCAGGAAAACATCACTTACGGGGGTTCAAAATAGCAACAACGAAAAATCGCCTCGCCGCTTCGCGGCTCGTGGACGATTCTCCGTGTCGTCATTTGGTCAACCCCTTAGCAAAAAGCTAGATCCCATCATCCGCCCCTGGATCCCTACTCTTTGAGGGGTAGGAGAAAGCAATTTTACGTCATATTACTCCAGGAAGTGCCTGAAAATCCACCTAATGTGGTTCTAAAATTTCAAATGCTTCCTACTCAGGGAGGGTTCTGACCCCTCCCAGACCCACCCGTTTGGTCGCTCCGCTCCATCGCTTTTTTAAATATATTTCACCCCATGCGATTTTGTGCCCCTCCCCCCTGATAAGAAATTCCTGGATCCGCCACTGCTGGTGATACTACTATATGAACAGAATTCCTCCTAAATCACAATGTTCTATATGACATTCACAGAATTTAGTTGTCGATACTAAGTGTTATGATGATGATGATATAAGTTGCATGGCCGGTCAAACATGCAGGAAAACACTTCACATTAACATTTTCCTATTTTGACGACTTCACAAAATTCATCTCTTCACTAAACAATCATATCCTGACATTAAATAAACGTTTTGATTGCAATTTTATTAAACGCTTGCGGTTGCATAGTTTTTAGTGTAAACATGACCGTTAGATCTAACTTTATAGGCACACTGAGAGCCGTATACAGCAGAGCGAGTAAACGACATTGCTCAAGCGCTATGCTGTTGCTGGTCGCTACACGCCTGGCACTGGCGGTCGTGATGCGGGCATTTTCGGTGGCCAGCGGAAGCAAAATGAGTGGCCGCTGGCTAGCTAGCTTGTATCAAATTTTATCACACCTTTAAATCTAGTGAGTAAATAAGTGAAGGGGTATAATACACGTCATACTTTAGTATAGTAATATCGATTGAATTTTTAAAGAATGCCGCATATTTTGTATTTATATATATATATTATATATGTATAATCACAATTCACTAGAAAGGTTGTAAACAAAACAAATCATCAGGTAATGAAACAAAAATGGTTTTGCGCTGAGCAGGTATTAATCCTCTTTTTATTTGGTTCCATCTTCACATTGTAAACAATTCTACATTTGATTGTATACACATACTGCTAGACATGTTAATGCATGTATACATAATTTGAAAAGTCGGAACACTGATATAAGACCATGATCTATTGCAAAATTTGCACAAGTGACTCCTTGTTCTGGTTATTGTCACAGTTTTACGTAAATTTATATAACCTGTATAACAATTGCAATGCATACAAATTTAAGTATATTTTCACGTAAACATCTGAATACATATATATTTTCTGGTTTATAACAAAAATAAATATTAACTGAATAAAAAGAGTGCACTGTACAGATTTAGGTATACATAATATCATATTTTATTAAGATTTATATGAAATCTTTTTTTAATTTAATTTCAATTATAATTTGTGACATTTAGATGAATTTGAAAAGCGGACTTTAGTAAACTGAAAATGTATTATAAATGTAGATTTTTATTATCAGCTTTATCGTATAAATGTTATGCAAATACATGAATTACGAATTATCAACACTTATATTAATAGTAATAGTGGGTTCTTATATAGCGCTCCTGTCTGTCAGAATTGACACAATTGGCGCTCCCGATTATTAACCTGGCTTTAGTATTGATGCTATTTCAAGGAATTAGTTCCTGCCAGAATTATAATAATTAATGCATCTAATGCATATGTTATCAAAATAATCATGCAAATTCATGAACCGAATTGTGAGAACTATTACATTTTTGTATTTTATATTGCTTTGTAAGATACCTAGGCAATATTGCATCTTATATCCTATTTTATATCATTTCATCTGATTTTACATTTGAAATGAAGCATGTAGTTTATTCCTTTTCTCCCCTCTCTCTGTCTTTCTGATGCTCTCTTACGTAACATAATTATGTAAATCATTAAAAGACAATTGACATTCATGGATTGTACTATTTTGCCTTTTTGAATTAGTGCAAATAACAGAACGTAACCATAATAATATTGTTATCCTTCACCTATTCTAATGTTGTAGGTTCATAAATGCAATGATAATATTTCCGTCTATCCCAGTGCCAGAACATTCCTATTTTAACGCGGGGAAGCACAAACCATTACACGCTCGTCTAATTTAGTTCACCATAAAAAAAAAAAAATGGTACATGTACTTATGCCACGATCCCATTCATGGAATTTCTACGAACAAATTGGGTTGTTTATGAGCTTAATTGGTTAATAAGCTTTTTTTTGGGGATCTTAAAGTATTTTTTTCCAGTAAACGAAATTGAAATCTTATCATACCTTAACTAATCTGACTGGGACAAGCTCTTCCGTACGTGGGTAGAAGTCATACTCGTTGGACCACAACATCTAAACGTAGATTGAATAATAATGTATACATGGCGATATGTAGAATCACAGTAATGTACTGAATAAAACTTCGCAATTCGAACAAGCGGTTTTTAGAGTCATAATTGTTATATTCTTTTTGTAACATTTTTTTTTTATTTGTAGATATGTGTGTGATTTTAAGTTGGCTTCCGAATTATATTATGTCAAACAGCCTAAATTGTAATCCGATTACAATTAGACAATTCGATTACAAAAAGGAAGTTGAAATATAAATGTTGAAAAGATAAAGAAGAAAAGAACTGGTGTGTGAGAGAGAAAGAGTGAAACAAGAGATAGAAAGGAGACAAAAAGGGATTGAGATGAAAGATAACTATAAAAGAGAGAGAGAGCGAGAAAAAAAGATAAGGAACGAGGCGGACATATCTACCTCCATTTCAATATGCTGGAGATTTGACAACTGGATATGATAAATCCCATTCCTATAAATGTTGGTTTCGAAATGTACTTTAGGGAGTCTGTGGACCAGCGAGACTCGAGACAGGAACTTCTATTAAGGGCTTCATTGATCTCATTTGTCCTTTAAATGGGCAACAATTACATTTTCATTCAATGCTTCTTTGTTCGAATAAAATGCTACGTCTCGAAAATTAAGTTTGGTAGGGATATTGTCGACAAGTTGAAAAAAAATCCAAACTGTGTTCGATTTTTGTTTAAAGCCCAAGTCCACTCTGATTTTTCAAAAATTATAGCATGTTGTAAATAAATCAAAGGTTAAAACTGCCAAATATCACGGGCGTACTTCAATCAGGTGATTTTTAATAGCGATTTTTGTTTCGGTTATATCGTGCAAAACATTTAAATTGCTGTACGGATGTGACGTTTGCTCCTCACAACGAAAGTGCCAGCAGTATAAATTCTGACATTAGGTTATTTTTGTAATGTAACCAAATGTAATGATTACGTCTTTGTGAAGTGCCTCTATACAAACTATTTCATTCACCTGATAAGAATAATAGTATTTCATTATTCTTATCAGGTGAATGAAATAGTTTGTATCGAGGCACTTCACACAGACGTATGCATTAAATTTGGTTACATTACGAATCTGTGTTGTGAGGACCCTACGTCACAAAAATGCATTGTAAGGGGAGAACCGGCTCGATTATTAACTTGTTTTTTGCTCATTAAAAAAAAATATTAAAAAATCTGAGCACCATTTCCCAAAATCAAGTTATATATGGGCAACTTTTCAGTGGAGTGGATTTGTACTTTAAACGTCTAATCGTGTGGCTAATTTAAGGATTTTGATATTCATTTTTTTTATAAAATTAAAAAAAATTTAGTAATAATAAATAAGAGAAGAAAAATTGTATCGAGGCACTTCACACAGACGTATGCATTAAATTTGGTTACATTACGAATCTGTGTTGTGAGGACCCTACGTCACAAAAATGCATTGTAAGGGGAGAACCGGCTCGATTATTAACTTGTTTTTTGCTCATTAAAAAAATATTAAAAATTTTAAGCACCATTTTCCAAAATCAAGTTATATATGGGCAACTTTTCAGTGGAGTGGATTTGTACTTTAAACGTCTAATCGTGTGGCTAATTTAAGGATTTTGATATTCATTTTTTTTATAAAATTAAAAAAATTTAGTAATAATAAATAAGAGAAGAAAAATTAAGAATATAAAATAAAAAAAGTTATGGCGTCAAACACAATGGGGTCATATAACAAAGACGGACACACTATGTGCAGGAATATTTGCAAAGATGACCGTAAGGACTTGCTATTTTCAACGGTCAACTTTTAACAGAGAAAAGAGCAAATACGGACTAAAATGATTATCAACAGATACATATATGTGTGAGACAATATTTTGATATCTAGATACGGGAATACTATTAGTATAAAATTATAATATTGAAACATCAAGGAATAAAAAATAGGGTTACATCAAGTATAATGAAATACATAAATAACTATACATTCTCTACTTGTAACAAGGGTATGTGCATAGGTAAAGAACGATAACAGGCGCATTAATGTGAATAATCTTCATTTCTTAAATATATATAATTGAAAATATATGATATCATCATCAAGGGGAATTTTAAAAACACAAAACAAACAAAAGAACCATGACACTCAGTAATGACACCAAGTATACAGTTGTTCAGATTTTGCGAGGTATACTATACGTGTATAGCGCCCATAATATTGCTTGATCAATTAACACAAACATCATCTACATTTGACCTTTGAAATCGATAGTTGATTGAATTTATGAAATTGTCATTATTCAAGATGGTATTACAATTGTTAATGTTATTATCATTGTTTCTATTACTTGTTGCGGAGTTGAGAGATTTAGGAGATTAATCGTTAATCCACGTTTTAGATATACTAATAACAAAAGGTAGCTTTGAAAAACAAACTAAAATATATAAAGATAAATAATCAAAGTTACGACATAAGTTTGTACAGTGACAATAAAAACAGAAAAACCTTTTAGTAATGTTATCTGATATTTATGTATCTGACATAAACTTGTTATATTCATCCGGTGTGTAGTATGCTTCTATAAGACCATGTTCACTTTCAAAATCAGCTGGAGTTAAACATTCTTCCAAGGTACAAAAAATAATTTCATTATGACATTTCAGGAAACAATTTAGGCAGGACATAGACGTAGAACAAGAAAGCGCAAGGTTTTTTTTTTCAAGATTAAAGGTAATACATCGTATTTACAACCAGCTGTATGTGGAGGCTCTATATTATGCCTGTTTTTATTTATTCTTTCTATAAACGACATGTGCAATATATCGGACAAATTAAAATGTATCTTATTTGCAGACGACACCAGTGTGTTTATGTGTCATAAAAATATTCAAACTACACAACATGAATTTTGTAATGAAGTAAAAAAGTTATTACATTCATTTGGCTTGCTTTGAATTAATTAATTTTGAATGCTAATACAACTAACTACATGGTATTTACCAAAAACAAAAATTCGATTTTAATGAGGTTGATCTTCAGGGGAATAATCACGACTAGGCTGATACTACTTTACTGTTAACCATCTTCATGGCTGCGAACAGATCCCACAGGAGGGCCCTGTTTCTCGCAGAGAAGTTTCAAGTGCCTGTGATACAGCTTTCGTTATTACAGCTAGTATGTCTTTATCTTGAAGTACCTCTTTAACGCCAATTAATGCTAAGAACGTGTTCAGTATAGTAACCAAGCGTTCCTTCCCTTTCCTACCAACACAATGTTTATTTTTCGTGTGAAATGAAATATGTTGTTTCCTGTTTCTGTTTGTTAATGGAACTCTTGAATCTTAAGTGAATTAAAACAAGATAAGTTATGGTAACATACAGAGAAAAATCGTACAATTATATCAAAAAGGCTATGGAAACTTTTACCATATATGGTATTAGGATACGTTCAAGTTGGAAGTGATTTGTTCACAATGTCTGAAGAGAAAGAGTGCTCCTCTTGTTTAAACATTTACGGAATGAATACTGTCTTTCTAAATCGATGGCTTGGTAAAGTGTGTAAAACTGAATTCGTGTCAGAAGTGCATTTGCTATTCGTTTAATTTCTAACGTTATAAATCACCAACGATTCCTCCAGAGTATGGTCTATTTCTTCAAAAGTATGTACTATTTTCGTACTGTCTACTTGCGTGTATAACCATCAATCGTGAGTGTTATAATCTGTCAAATATAATTTCTTCGAATTGTAGATTCAATTACTGAATAATGATGGCGATTCTTGCAGAAGTTGTTCTTTTTCTCGCCGTTATTATATCCAAATCTGGTAAGTTTTAATTCATTTCATTTTTATAAACTGCATTCTACTTAGCCCTGGTAGAAACTTTGGGAGATGTAGCAATGTAATTAATTCAATATATTAACCAACCGTTGCTGGATTCATGTTTTCCAAAGCTGTCTATCTGATAATCCACTGTTATTTGTTTATTTTCTTGATTTTGTGATGGAAGTACATATAGAAAGAACAATTATCATAGTAAGTTCGACCATTGACAACAGACCTGGTTATAAAGATAAATTATCAAATAAATCGTGCTAACTCGGATCTTTCTCGTATATATCATTTATACTTAAGCACTGCTTTTCAAACAAGTATTGACAAATGTTCGGGTCAGTTAAAAATATATATACTGGTCACATTGTCCCATTATCATTAATCGTTAATTTGTCTAGCAGAGTATGTATTTGATCAGTGGCGTAGTTTAAGGGGGAGAGGGGGCACGCCCCAATCGGGATGTGAAAACCAGGAAATAAAAGAAAAGAGAAATGTGAAAGGGAGAAAGGAAAATAACGAGAAAAAAGACGGCTGAAACATCTCCCGCATCCTCCTAATCAGTAAATTTGCATTTCATTTTGTTTTTAATTGGCACCGTGCTCCCTAGTCGTTGCAGTGTCCCTTCAGTGGGTGGACTTGCGCTAAATAAATATTTGATGCATGTTATTAGCAATTTACCAGGTACCTTTCCCTTTGAAAAGTGTTACATTTCACCCGTACAGGATACTATGCATTTGAAGTGTCTATTCAGACATTCAATTCTCTTCCAGTCATCGGGGAAGATTTTACACTCGTCTGCACCTTCACGCCGGAAACCAGGTTTCGGTGGCTTATTTGGACCAAGGGTAACAACACTGTGCTTGCCTCTCACTCATGTGTGCCGAATTCGACTTGTACATCAGTTAACGTTCCTACCCGATCCAATCTTAGCTTAATAGCAGATACTACCAGCGGAAATTTAACATTTAAACAACTTGACAGAATTGATGGCGACAATTACCAGTGCACAGTAAGAAGTACATATGGGGAAGAGAACCCAGGATCAAGTAGCATACAAGTGACACCATTGTCACCAGGTATATTATTCATGCTAATGAATTTACACAGCAAACATCAATGATAATGTATGGGTAAATCATGATAAATGAGTGTACTTTTGAATTAAATCTTAATCAAACCTCTCTTTTTCTGTCCGTAATATGTAAAAATCACTGTAGTAAGCTTTGGAAACAGAGGTAAGCTTCATATTTTCACAAATTATCAAACCGGCAAGTGATTAACTTGATACATGCCTAGTGTCCTGTTAATACTGTCAACATTACACTTCGTGAAATAGTGATGGTTGACGTGGATAGGGCTACTATAATGTACAATGACAATTGTCTCTATAATTTTACTCGGCAGCAACTTTAACGGCTTAATAACTTTTTCAGTGAGTCAACACATTGCTTTGAAAGGAACTATGTCCATGAAACGTGATGCTCAATGCCTAATTATAAAGTCGTAATCTTAGACAGGCTATTTTAGAGTGATTAGTAACTCCATTCCAAGGAAGTAGACTATTAGAGTGGGATAGTACAATTCGAAATGAGCTTTATTCATGGTTATGATTGCCTCTTCTGTCGCCAGATCGGCCCTATAGGATCATTATCACTGATGAGAGATGTTATTACACTAACAACGCCACTATAACGGTTACTGCTGGGAGCCGTATCACATCACATGTATAGCAGATGGAGCAAGGCCTCCTGCAATACTGGAATGGCATATACCAGACGATGTAGCGGCTGTTCTTCAAGATCAGGCTGATGATGTACGAGACGACACATATATCTCTCAGGAGGCTGTTACAATCACGCCCTCTAGGAGTGATCAAGAAAGAGTCTGCACTGTGTGGCATCACATCCAGAACTACAAGATAATATTCAACGCTCAGTTCGCCTGAATGTTCAAGGTAAGTAAACGTATCAAGTTGAGAGAATAATTTGATGTCATCAAAGTTGAGTCCATGTCTTGTTCTTGATACTCTTTATGAACTGCTCTTATACTCAGATCACCAAATTCGAGCAGTATCAAGGAAATCTGATGGAATACTTACGAATGTTTATTCAGGAGATTCATATTTTCTCTACAAGTATTTTCTTTCTATCCAATGAATATCACAATGGAAATTTTTTGACAAATGGAAATCTCACATTTTTCTCATATTATTAAACGGGCAAGTGATTAACTTGATACATATCTATGATATCATTATTTTACGAGGTGTCGCGATAACACCGTCAACATTACAGTTTGTAAAATATTGAGTGTTCGCTAGTTGCTATCGTGTGTAGGGGACTACGGCAATATACAATGACAACTTTAATAGCTTATTAACATATTCCATGAGTCAAAACATTGCTTTGAAAGGAACTATGTCAATGAAGCGTGATACTCCAATGCCTAATTTTAAAGTCGTAGTCTTCGAAAGGATGATTAGAATGATTCTTGAATCTATCGCAGGGACGTAGATTATAAGAGTGGGAAAATACAATTCGAATGACCTTTATTCATGTCGTTGCTTTATGATTAAATGGAATGGTTGTTTGGTGCATTACATCTATGGATGAATTTTCTGGATCTACGGGTAATTAAATTAATGGTTTATAGTGAGTTTAGGTTCTTTAATATGCCGGGATTCGATCTTGATTGAACTCGATTAGAAATGTTTTGTTTTATTTATCAATATCTACCCAATAAAAACGAAATTGTCATTATAGCTAATATTTGGCGTCTCCTCGGACTAAGAGGAAAACTATTGGTTGTTACCATGACTCTCGTGTCTCTCCTTGCTGTATACCTAAATATTACATCTAATAGCTTCTATATTTTACCAAAGGACAATTTGTTTCAACAAGTCTTAACACATAACCATATATTTCATCTCTATTTAAAGGCCGACATGAAAGTGTTAAGATGACTAACCGCGATGATGTACACGATGGTAAAGAAACCAATTTAAGCTGCAGAGCTGCTAATGAATACCCTGCTCCGCTCATCCATTGGTACATCGGATAAAGAAATGTGACACATATTTTGTCTCTTAAGACTTCGGAGAATGTAGATGATCGGTATGAGATCTATACATATATATATTATTATTATTATATCATGTTAAATCCTCTTTTCCACGTCCACGTAAAGTTATCTCAGATCCACCTTCTCGGTTCTTCATCGACCAAAACCTGACGACATGTTCAACTTTCTTCGTTGCCTGGCAGCCAGGATTCGATGGCGGGTTGCAACAAACGTTCACTCTGGAATACTGTGCAAACGACAGGCAAGTGGAGAAAGAGGGGTGTGATGTTGTCACAAACATCACAGGGACATCATACGCATTGGTGGGACTCAAACCCTTCACATGGTACCGGATGACTATTTGGGCAGTGAACAGCGCGGGGAATAGTAGCGCAGTGGAAACAGTAGCTTCAACAACTCGTAAGTTTCTAAATAACGAGATTTTCTTATTTTCTTGACGTTTGAAATGTAAACATCCACACATGTTATAACAAAGCATATGTCTCGTTACTGAACGCATTATTTTGTAATTTTCCGTTGTTTGCCTTTATGAATGCATACGCCTTCATATACGGTAGTTTGGGGGTATTCTTGGGTTCCTGAAATTCACGAAAACCTGTTTACAGTCCTTGTTCCTAAAGCTCTTCTTCGTGAGGTTCATTTTCCGTTATCAATGCTTATTTTTTTGTTTCTCTCTTTTTTTCAAAGAAAGTTTTCTCTGGCATTTTGCACTTCGAAAACTGCCTTTTATGTGTTCTAGAATAGTAATTCATAAAGAAAGTGCATATAATTTGAAAACGTTTCTCTTTATCTAAAGTTCAGTCCTCAGTATGACCCTTTACCTTATCCTCCAAATGAGAATTACTCTTTCTATCAATTACATACTACTTCTTAATCGAAACTGTAAAAAAGAAAACATTATATTAGTAACGATTCTACAAGCTCAACTACAGAGAATGTGTCAAACCTTAACCACATAAAGTAGAGTGATTGTTTAATTGTTTTCTCTTATAACTGTTGTAATCATTTGCAGGCCTAACAATTCAGTTATAGGTGTTGTTTTTTTGTTAATGCTGCATCTAATTTTAATTGCCGGATAAGGAATAATGCATAAAGGATAAAGGTTATTACAGTATTGCACTAGTGTAATTTTAACCACCATCCTGTTCAATCTAGAGTATACTGTATACTTTATACTTTGAGTGTAAGCAATTCATTATTAAACCATAAAATACAGACAACTTTTCAATTGATGAAATAATATTTCATTCATTTGAAATCGAAACATTACCGACCACAACCCTGAAGTTAAAAAAACACTTATCAAACGTCATTAAATAATAGCTCTGTTTCTTGTTTTCTTTTTCTTGCTCCCTTGTTTGGGCTTTATACAGCATTGCAACCCGATAGCTATGGTAAGGACCAAACTTTGATCAGTAAGAAATCCCTTTCGTTTTCTTGTTTGTTTGATAATGTTGGCTGTGAGAGGAAATTGTTATTTTTTCATTTGTTTTATATATGTATGTACCATTTGTGGGATGGAACATCCTGATGAGCACAAACGTTTTTTTTTTTTTTTTTTCTAAATAGGGGTCCTATGGGGATCCACATAATATTTTCTGCCCAAGTCGTCTTTCTGAAGTCCAGTGAAAGAAATACATATTTCAGTTTTCATTTCGAATCAGTCAATAGAATAGCTCAATTATTTTCCCTCCCATGCAATCATGAAACGAATATCTAGTGCTGACATGTTTAGCAAAAGTTTGACTGAGCAGAAATATATAGAGGGATGCAAGCACGGAGCAAACAGAACAACGTTTCCCTCATTTTGCTTAAACCGTGTGTGTCTCCTAATTTAAAGATTGTGTGTTCATAAACACAATTAAACGATTCTTACAAAATACATAACACATTAAAGTCTGATGTAGATTTAATTATCACACTCTCTGTCTCTCTCTCTCTAAAAATAGTAATGATACCATAATAATTTCCCTCTGTTTTTTTTTTGTTGCTTTGTTCGTCACATATAGGCATAACGACCAACTGGGACAAACAGGAACATATCTTAACATTGTCAAAGGCAAACCAATCCCACGAGGAAGTGTGCTTCATTACACTGAGGACTTACAGCGGGCCAAACTGTGCCTCTGTGAATAGAACGGAGTGCTTTGAACCGGGCACAGAAGCCAGCATTGACCTGGATGATGACACAGTTTTGGTGACCTTTGGCAGGAAACTGTGCAGTAAACCAGCTGATCTAACAGGTTAAGCTATTATCCTTTATTTTGTTTTTATTAGTCTTAGGAAAATTACCATCAATTTCCATTAATTACAAAAGTTCTCAATATCTTGATGAAAACGAGGTTTCGAAACAAACAATTTATTTTTAAAGTGGCAAGAAAAAGCAGAAGTACCTTGATTCAATGGAGTAATCATCATAATATGCTTCCTTATTTGCATAAGGTTCTATTTAAGTATACATTGAAACATAAAACCGATATAACCTAGATGTAATCAACATACAGACGGATACATGAGCATGGGACAGAAAGATTTTATGTTCAGCTGCATGTATGTGCGTCTGTGGGTGGGCGTACATGAATATACCTTTGTGTTTGGGTGATTCCACATGTTTGTATGCGTGTGTGTGTTGTGTGGATTTTATTCACATTTATGTGTGGGTGGATCCATGTAGGGTGGGTTCACATTTGCTTTTAGATTCACAAATTAAATGCATATAGGATTAGATAGGTTCCCATGTGGTGGGTGTATTTAGGTGTTACGGAGGATAAACATGCATATGTGCAGGTGAGGGTGGATACATGAGTGTATATGTGTGTGTGTGTGTGTGGGCTTTCTAATACAAGTAGATATGCACTCTGCCATACACAACAAATTCTCCTACGTGGCTTGGTAAAACGCTATTTAAAACACAGGGGATATAGAGATGTGCACGAAACATCCATATGTAAACCATGGATATAACTTAATTTGCCATTAAACCAATTTCCTACAACATTAACAACAAAAAAAAAAAAATATATATATATATATATATATATCCACTACATTTTAGTCATGGTATTTCTTGTCCTAGACTCACCAGTTGAAGAGCAGCCATTAACTGAAAGTAGCATTCCATTCATGACAATCGCAGTTGGTGTGATTTTGTCTGCTGGATTCATCTTTTTAATATCAGTGGCTTTGCTGTACTTCTACGGCGCTGTATGCTTCAAAACCCGAAGGAAATGTAAGATTAGCTGAGTTTCAAGATCATTTGGTTTCCCCATTTATCTATTTTTCACATACTTGATGACATTTCGTTCTTTTCTTTAAGATATATGCTGAAATCTATCTTCATTGAATTATATGTTGGTTTTCTGATTGTAAATCCCTTGAGTACAACCATAAATATCAATATACTTATTATCTATCAATTTTTTTTCAAGAATATATAATCGCTATTAATGTTTATATTTTAGCAAGTCTAATATTTTCTGATTCTACGCCTACCATGTTGGCAGATGTTTATGCTTTTTGACTAAAAAGAGGGACTCTGAATAAGATTCTTAACCTCTCGACATATTATAACTTCATGTCACATTATCTGTCCTCAGCGCGAAGTGCGACAGAGTCAGCTACCAGCACATTTGTCCATCCAGTGGCAACGACTAAATTACAACCCAAACAGGTTAGTATGGATGTTCGCGTGGTTTGAAACTTTGATCAATTTCTAGAGACACAATGCACATAGTGCACATACTTAACATTCATTAACATGTCGTTCTTGTAAAACGTTGTTTGTTTCGATACAATACGATGATACACTTAATCAGTCTAAAACTGATTTCCGCTCTATCGCCATTCGATAATAAGTGCAATTACATAAATATATGCAATTAAGTGGATTTAATTACAATTTATTATTCAAGGTATCTCAAGAAGTGTATGCTGAAATTACATCGACGGAGGAACATAAGTCTGAGTCTCCAAAGTCAACTAAAGGATTCTACATGGACATGAAACCAATTCGATCTTCCCATTCTACAATCTGTGGTAGTAAACTATCGAGCAGCTCTACTGATGACTATGTCAGTCCCAGTTTTACAATGAAAGAGCACGATCCTGTGTATGCAAGTGCGGAGGATCCGACGTATGCCAGTGCTATATTAAGACTGGCAGGAGATGATGATGATGATGATGATGTGACAACCGCAACCATGTACATGGAGATAAATGCCAACGTGTCAATGGAGTTCTGTTCACACGGCTCCAAAACATCCGGACCCCAGAACAAAGGATACTTTAGTCCTACCACCAAGCCAAGAAAGAATGATGATCATGTACACACGGAAGAAGATGTGTATACCAGCACACAGTACGACAAGGCACCGCAGGAGGAAAATCATTATACTCAGTATGTCAATACGGAGCCCATTACCGCCGAAGGTGGTGATGTGACGACCACATACATGGAGATAAAACCTGAAATGGCAAGCGAGTTATGTTCCCACGGCTCCAAACCATCTAGATCTGACAATAAGGAATGCATTAGTCTTTCCTTTGAGCAAATAAAGAATGCTGATCGTGAGGACACGGCAGAAGGAGTGTATGTCAACACAGAGAACACATGTCAGGATGAACCTGATGATCCTCAGTATATCAATACAGTTCCCATGGCAACAGATGGTGATGAAGATGGGACAGGTGCATACATGGAGATGAAGCCTTTGTCATCCACCATCCAGTTCTAAAAAAAAACCAAGACTATGCTGGTTCATCTTTCACACGAAAGGCATGGAAGGGGAATGATACCGTAGACATGCCTAGAAGTCATCATGTTTAATCGGAAGAATCGGCAACATGCAAATTGCAATATAAGATATGTATCACACAAGTGCTGTGTATTAACAAAATACATTAACGTCGGTTCACAACACTTGTTAGAAATAGCAAGTTACAATAATTGATATAAGCTAATGAAATCGTTGCATTTGATTGGCTGTGAGTAACTTTGCCATAAAAGTATGGGATTTATCATTGACAACAGATTTTTTTTTAACGAAACAGCATAGATCCATCCAGTCTGATACCTCAAATCAAATTTGGGACAAAAAACACTGAGGAATAGTCCTGCGCCGATCTGAATAAAATGATGAGTGAACGTTACCAGGGATGATATGAATACACTTTGTATACTGAGTATGTACATATTCAACTAAGAATTATTATCAATTGGTGTGGCTTCTAATTTGAATGCTTTTCATACAATGGAAATATAATTGTAAATGACCAATGCATGACATCGTGTTTTAGCAACTCAAACATGTATATGCATATTGAATGACTGAACAATCAAATTTAATAAATATTCATATTCGAAGAGATTAAAGAATGTTAGTAGTAATTGCTTTTAAAGTTAACATATCATGCTTAATAAGTGAAATATCAAAATCAAACACAAGTCCATTTCTTACAGATCAATTAACGCGTGAATGGTCGTTATAACGAATTTGGGGTAAGGACCACTTTTTTTGGCCCAATTCGTGAGGAAATATATGAAGGCGAATCAGCTTTTTTTTTTTTTTTTTTTTTTTTTTTTTTTTGGGGGCACTGGATAGATAATAAACAGATAAAGGGTGTCTTTAACATTCTAAAAGACCCCCTTGCCAAGGGGAGGGGTGTTTGAACACCTCAAACATCCCCCTCTACGTCAATGGACTGGAAAGAACTCTCGTGAATGTGGGTCTAATCCGTGTCGTTGGACTACAACCGCTAAACGTAGATGAAATAATAATAAAATAGATGGGTTACAAGCACTTGTGCCACAACCTCATTCCTAGAATTCTTACGAACAACACGATTTTGTATGATCTTAGTGAGCTAATACGCATTGTTTTTGGCACCTGAAGTATTTTTCCAGTAAACAAACATTGTCAACACCTTAACAACTCTAACTCGGAAGAACGCTTTTGAATGTGGGTAGAATTCGTGTGTGTTGGACTACAGCCGCTTAACGTAGATGGAATAATAATATAAACATGTACATGGTTACATGAAGAATCACAGTAATGCACTGAATAAAATTTCACACTTCGAACAAGCGGTTTTAGAGTCATATTATATTATCTATGTAATATTTTTTTGGTCAGATTCATGTGTGATTTTAAGCTGGATTCCGAATTATTTAATGGTCGTATGGTCTAAATTACATTTTGATTACAATACGTAAATTAGAAATCATCAAAATTAATATGATATGCATAATCAGTGTCATTTAAATGAATGAGAAGGACACATAAAAACGGGTAGAGAAAAGAAAAGAGAAAAAGCAAATTCAAATATGTATATGGACAAGAAAGAGATGAGGGGAAAATGGTGTGTGATAGTTAGCGAGTGAGAGAGATATATATATATTGGAGAAAACGAGAGTTAGAGAGAGAAAAAAAATCAAGAGATAGAAGGAGAAAGAAGGAGATACATGAAAGATAACTATACAGTAGAGGGAGAGAGAAAAGACAAAACAAAAGAAGGAATGAGACAGACACATATACCTCTATTTCAAAATGCTGGAGATTCGTCACCTGAGTATGATCCCTTTTCTATAAATGTTGGTTTCGATTTTTACTTAAGAGAGTTCTTTAGACCAGCGTTTCGGGACAGGCATTTATTTTAAGGGCTACGTTCATCATATTTTGTCCTTCAATTGGGCAACAGTGATATTTTTCATTCCATGATACATTATTCTTATAAAATGCAATTTTTCCAAAAACCATATTCAAGTTTAATAGGGCTTTCGTCGACAAGTGGATAAGAAATCCCAATTGTGATTTTTTTTTTGGTTTACATCGACATATGAAAAAATATTGGCTATAGCGATTTTCTACAGAAAAATGTATTTGTAAGACCTGGGCCCCGTCTTACAAAGAGTTACGATTGATCCAAATCAATCGTAAGTCCTCCAATCAATCGCAAGTTTGCAGTCTCCTATCTCTTATGTACATAGTTGCGATTGATATCAATCGCAAATAAGTTGAGATTGATATCAATTCTTTGTAAGACGGGGCCCAGTTGTTGATATTTAGATACGTGAAAACGAAGTATAAAATTAAAATATTAAAACATCAAGGAATATAAAATAAGGTACTATCAAGTATAATCAAATAAATAAATTACTATACATTCTCTACTTGTAACAATGGTATATGAATAGGTTAGAACGATACCAGGCACACTAATATGAATAATCTATATATATTAGATATATAGAATTGAAGAAGAAAAAAACATATATATGATATCATCATCCAGGGCATTTAATACACAACACAAACAAAAAGAACAATGACACTCAGTAATGACACCAATTATTGATATCGAAATGGTGAATTATTATTCAGTTGTTCAGGTTTTGCGGGGAATACTTCAATCGCGCCCATAATATTGCATGATCAATTAACACAAACATCATCTACATTTGACCTTTAAAATTAGTAGTTGATTGAATTTATGGAATTGTCATTATTCAAAATAAGATTACAATTGTTAATGTTATTATCATTATTATTATTATTGCTTGGTGCGGAGCTTCATACATTTACTCTTTATTATTGTTTATCCCGATTGAAAGAAGGGTATTGGGGCCTGGTTTTGCTGTTAAATTAACAGTTTATTTGATGCAGGTTTCCAATTCAGGCTAAATCATTTCATAATGATAGATAGCAAGCAATGGAACTGTAAAATCGCATTTCATTCATATAAGAACCCCAAATAAACAAAGTACGAATCTTTGGTTTGTTTTGGTTAGGTTTGGGTTGGTATTTGTTCATTTTTTCGTATAAAACATGATACATAAATATAAACAAATACAATAATAAATCATTACCAAAAAGCTCGATTGATCTTTTAAGAGCTATCAAGATAAAGGCTTTGTTCCCCATAGGGGTCTATAAAATATATTTACGTCATTAGATTTCGTTTCCTGATAAAAGGAAACCATTATACATGCACATTACCATATGTGTAGAGGGTAGTTTCATAAAGCTTGTCACGTGACAAATAATCACATCGAAATTTGTTTGTTTTTAAATATAATTATCTTCATAAATTTGACCGTACAAACGCAAAATTTACATTATAACTACTATATATTAGAGGAACAGAGTAAATTAATGCTGCACGTAAGCATATGAATCCTCACATTCCATTCCACAACAAATGTGATAGATATTTCACGGTGCATATACATGGTTATGAAATTGAATCCAGCAAATTATTAATGAATGATTAGAACTCTCAAAGTTTAATTACATCTATACCAAAATTAATTAAATTGATCATCATTAATTAATTAAGAAAGTGATTTGTTCTATAAGTCAGAGACCTTGAAAGAAGAAGAAAAAAATATTTGTAGGTAAACAATTTATATAGTGAATGAGAAAAATAATGAATAAATATATCTGAAGTTTAATCCCAGTCGGAAAATTCAAGTCTTAACAAATCAGTATGATTAATATCTGCCATGTTCTCTTTTAGCGTATCACAGGTACGACATGATTATAGACATTTGTAAGCAAATGAGCGTAACAAGTACTTCTGGCAAGCCGCAGGGTACAACAGTGAAGAACCCGTAGTCTTTCTGTATAAGGAATTTTACCCAAAAGCCTTTGACATAATATTATATAGGAGAAATTTCACATTATTACAATGGAACTTAGGAAGAGGAAGAAAGTGTTTACGACTTCCTTTAAATAACCCAAATTTCCTCTTGTTATCCTTACAAGCAAATAATGTTTCAAAATATGTCAAATAAAGATATCCTTGTGAGATAATTCACTTTATTTCTAAGCGTTGAAAATGTAAACCATCAATTAAAATGATGAGTAAAATAACAAGCATATAATAGCTGTACATCTTATCAACCACATCCAGGAAACTCCCTCTATGTCGGAATTGCGTATTATAAATATTTCTAACCATGCCACTTTATATCTACATCGTCTCTTTTACTCTCGGGGTAAAAACGAACAGAACTAATAGACATATCCAGTAATATTGATTATTCCCACGAATTGAAAAGTTTTTTTCCGGAGGATGTCCAGCAAAATCATGAAAATCGTAACGTTTAATAATGAAGAAATGAACAGATAGATAACCGCATCTGTAAGGCTAAATAGCATCAAACAAGAAAAATATAAATAATAACGTTTTATTTACCCAGGGTAGCCACTTCAGTTATGAAACTGCTCTTCCAGCGGGTCCTGCATAACATAATATGTTATTACTACCCGTCTCCAATCTAATATGCTGAGCGCCTAGCTAGAAGGCAGATGGTCCCATTGTTATTGTTATAAGTCTTTGGTATGACTCGGCCGGGGTTCGAACCCATGACCTCCCGTTCATGAGACGGGCACTCTATCCAATTCAGCCAGAAACAGATGATTGTTCTTCAATAACAATGACGTCTTGTATCACAATATATCTTTGCATTGCATTCCTCACTTCTATAAGAGGTAAGTTAATAATATAATGATAATAATAATACACAAAGTTGCTAAATATAGTATCAAGCTAGAAAGCACAGATTTTGAATATGTTGTAGATAAAGGTGGAACAATCTAAAAGTCCAAGGCAAAGGTTCAAGTACTGTGTAAGAAGACTTCCTGACATGTGTAAATGGCTGCATAACATTGCCCTAAATCACATGACAACGGCTTTGTACAGAGAAATTCCTTAGATAAGACATAAAAAAAATCATATTCAAAGCCAGAAAATGTTTCATACTGATAAGATAAACATTCGAAAAGTAATGTCTGTTTGGAAGGACCGATCTCATTGTACAAAATTCAAATATTTCCTTTGAACATTAACTTTATAACAAATGTTCGTTATTATCCTCATGTACAAGACTTACCTATATTTTGTTTGTTTGTGTTTGTGGGGTGGGGGGGGGGGCATATTCGTATTTGAATTGAATTATGTAACTTACTTTTCTTTAAAGCTGTTCCCTACCACGAATATTTTATAAATCGTTCCATTTCCTTGTTCAAATTTCGTCTTTGTTTGCAGGTTGCCATGAAGACGTTGCAGTTTATATCCGGACAGCAATTCTTCCTGTCGCCGGGGAAGATATTACATTAATTTGCACATACCATCCCTCATCTCACCACTATCGACTAGTAATCTGGAGGAAGAATAATGAAACTGTTCTAGCCTCGGAAAATTGTCAAAATTCTTCCTGTCATACGAAAATTTCAAATTCTTCGAAGTTCAACTTTACTTCAGAATCTACAGGTGCAAATCTCACAATCTTCCATTTGGACAAAAATGACATGGGCATTTACCAGTGTAAAGTGACGACAACTCTTGCATCACAATTTAATAAGTACAGAGGATCAGGAAACATAAACTTAAAAGTACAAATACCAGGTAAATATGTTTAAATTGTAAAGTGTGTAAAATACTCTCTTCAGAATCAGAATTAAAATGGAAGCTATTATCAGTGAGTCATTGTGGTATAATATACAAATTAGATGTCTAGATTTATTTTAACACGGGTCCGGAAACCCCTATTATAGATCTCATTATTGAAACATTCTTCTACAAGCTATTAGGCATTCAGAATCGTAATTAAAATTGATAATCCACCATTTGTAATTGTATTAAGTTGCATTCACGGTAACAAAATTGTTTAAAATAATTCGGAAATACCTTCAATATACAAGAAGCTGATTTATACCTGAATAACTAAATCAAATTTAAGTATATCCAAATGTGTTTGCTCATATCGTTTTAAAATTAGACCCGAAGCTGGGATTTAGGTTTCGTTCAAAACAGGGATTAACAAAGAGAATTAGTGTGAGGTCTATATTAATATTGTTAAACATGATCCTAGACCTAGTGTCGGGTTGAAATAAATTAAAGGTACTCTCTCCCTTTTGCAGGCCAAAAAATTGAAAAGGTTAAATTCCGACGGCATTTGAAAGATAACACTTATTTAGAACTTCCCTAAAAAAAAGGGGGCTTGAAAATGTCTTTTGGTGGGAAAATAGCGACCGTTAGTTGTCGAATCGACATAAGGGCCCGCTAGCCAAGATGTCGATTCGAATATTATTAGACTCTCCGTATTTCTTCGAATATCGCCCTCACTGATGAGAACGCGTGCAGCGCAGTACAAACGAAGTCTCTATGATATGTACGTAGCATGCACGCACGTACTGTACTATACTTATTTGCATGCTGCGACGATCGACACAGTCATACTCAAACAACAACATAGTCATAGAGAAAGAAGAAAATACTGTTACTGGTAGGCCTGCTAAAAAACCTGCTGTTAAAAAAAAAATGGGGAGGCCGTCGGTGCTGTCAAGCAGTACCAAAAAGAAAAGAAAATCAGTGAGGATGAAGGCCTACCGAACTCGGAATAAAGCTCTTTGGTTGGAGTTCGAAGTACGGGCGATGGTTCGCGCTCGCCAAGCAAATGCAGGTTGCCCCCGGTGATTTGGCTGTGATTTTGCTCGATCATGCGGCGGATGGTTCTGATGTCATTGGGTCCGATTCAAAGTGAGTAAAATATCTTTAGATTCTAAAATTACCATATAGGCCCTAATATGAATGTTTATCGCCCTATCTTAAACCATAAGTAGATTGTACTCCATGGATTTTCTAGATTATAGTTAGTAACTCATCACGGCGCTAGTTCAGAATCATATCCAGACTTCGAAGTTCGAGTCTCGACCCGTAACTCCGGCGTGGAGATACCCTACTAAAACATACCCAAAATCAACTAAATCTTCATCGATTGTTCAAATAATGGTCATGATTTAAAATTCTTTATGTTTCTCACCTGTTTCGTGTCAATTTTCTTATCTTTTGTGAAGTATTTTTCTGAAAAACAAACACTTTAGTATACACTTTCTCACTGCTACTAGTATATAGTACTTACTGCTAACTAACTTAGCATGCTATATAATATAGTATAAGTTCTAGTTCTACTTCTACCTCTATTCTATTCTACGTCGGTACTTGACAGGATCCATCAGTCAGGATCTAAGTACGTCAAGGTTGAAATGTCTGTCAAGGTGCTCTTGTGCTCTTGTACTAGATTATGTCGATCTAGACTCTATGATTCTGAAATAGAACTTTAAAGTTAATACTATGAATGATGTGCTTGTAGCTTGGGTGGTGACATGAAGAGTTTTTGAAAAATGTCGTCTCATGACCGTTCTTGGATATACTTTTCCTTACAGACATGGTACATCACATTTTGACCCTCCGATGAGTTCTACCCCTGCCACCTTCCCACCTCTTCCTGACAGGAATTCTGCTGAATCAAGCGGTGGAGCAGTGTACATGTACGTAGAATTTAATTAATTTTTTTTGGAAGTGTTTATCTTGTTGTTATTGTGTATTTCATAGTTATTACCGTTTGTTATTGGAGAAAACAAAGTTCATGCAAGTCTATATTTATCTGTACTTTGAACTGTAATTTTTGAAAGGTTTGATAATCCCTGAATATTGCGTATTTGTGTCATTCATTTCACATGTCAACAGGTCTTCCATATCAGGTGTTGACTCCTTACAAGGCACTCCCACTGTAGTTTCAAGGTATGGTAATATGCTATATAATCATTCGTCTCTACATTTTCAAAATTAAACTATTTTATGGACAATGATAAACGATATTAAAATTTACCCAACTGCCTTTCTAGTTTTGAAGTTAAAATTTACTCAAATAATTTCATTGTGTTTGTATAATCCCGAATAGCATGCCTATGATTGTGTAAGTCTCCTAGATGACAACAGGATTTCCAATTTTGTTTTTCCTCCGTAAACATCGTCACTGCCCTCGGTGTTGATGCATGTTGCCAAGTTCAATCAATTTTTAATGAGTGTCTTGGTAGAGTCTGGTTACCAGGATATTTTATTAAGGACATGAACCATCCTTCTAGATACCACATTTTAACAATTATTGTTTTGAAATGTAAACAATATTGCACACAAACAAAAGAACATAAAGTATGTTAATAACTTTTTTAATAATCTTTTTTTTTATTTTTTAAATGCAGTGATGAGCCACCCGAAGCAGTGAGGGAGAGTGAAAAGGAGTTTGAGTACGTAAACAAGACTATAATTATTTTGTAAACCATTAACTGAATAATTGATATATTTGTTATTTCCATGGAAGACCGCTGATCATTGAATAGGCTACCCTGTACAAATAAAAGAAAGAAATAATTAAATAAATGTAACAAAATATAATTAATGCATTCAATAACAAAATGTTTACCCACCATTTATAAATTCAAAATTAACTAATATAAAATAGGATTTTGCAAACTTTGCATTCCAAACTATGTGAAGGGATCATGGCAAGAACTCTCGTGCTCAAATGGTTAATCACATATTTCTATCATTTGCAGAACATCCCTTGTGCTAGTAGCTCACATGTACCATGTTGCCTTTCTTAATTTTTGTGTGAATATTCTTGATCCCTCCTAGTGTTAGTGTCTGCTACAAGGTGAAGGGAGAGTTTGTATATCCAGAAGACCTTGAACTGGACGATGATCTTCAAGATGAGGACTTTGATGTTGAAGCAGAGTTTTCTCTGATGAACAGGTAAGACTTGAATTGCATTATTGAGCAGTTTGGAGGATAAAGTACCAAATATCTGCCTGTATCACGACAACATAATAATAATTCTGGAGGTGGTTTAAAAAAAATAGATTATACGTTTTGAATAAGTACTTGTCAATATAATTACTTGTATGAAGAACAAAATGGGAACAGTCTGTTATATAGTAATTTGTAATGTCTGCATATTTTTACAATGCATTTGGTTTAGGAATAGCAATTCATCATGTGAAGCTCAGAATGGAGCAAACAAAACTACCTTCCTTATTCATAAACATGTTCAGATGAATGCAGGTGTGCCGTTCTTGATTTGTTTCCAGGGACTGTTCTGGTCTACAAATAATTTGCTCTGGGGATGAAGTGTTTGGAGCAGGGGAGGAGGAAGAAGATTCTTCTTCTGACGCTAACACCACCAGATCCGGCCTTCATCAGAAGGTGGAAAAGGAGGAGGAGGCAGCATCCAGCCGATTCCATCTGGTGGAAGAAGGGCAGCTGAGGCGTCTGGCAGCAGCATTCCACAGTGTCTGCCCAGTGTGCCATGGGCAGCCACTTGCTTTGGAAATTGTTCAAAGTGGCACTGCTGGCCACATACACTGGGTAATTAATTTGAAATTTATCCACTTCGAACAATATAATGCAATCTGACCTGTAATAATGTAGTATAAAGTTCTATTTAATTCTTTATTTCACTCTTTTAAAAACAACGAAAAACAATAAAAATGACGGTAAATATAAGAATATTAATTACATAAATCCTTCAATGAGCAGTACATGAACAACTTAGTGAATTTTAGGATGAAAAAGAAATGTAGAATAACATTGCAATCAATCAAGATTCATACCAATGTATTCTACGATGACAGCTCTCATAAATATTGATAAATAAATTTCTTGAGTTGCTTTTATCAATCTGCGTAAAGCTTTTGATAAGGTAGATCATGAGTTGCTTTTATCAAAACTGGTAGATATTGGTTGTGACAATACAATTCTTATTTTCTTCTGTTCTTTCAACAATAGTATAATCTGACGTGGAATGACATCATTTCATCTCAATACATGTATATGTTTTTTTAATTTTATCAAAGAAAAAAGTATCTATGCAATCTTGTTCTGTTTTTATCTCGACCTATCTTCTACCCAGACATGTCCTGCTGGACACAAGACAGAAATCATCATCAGCATCATCATCATCAGCAGCCGCAGTATCATCATCATCATCATCATCAGCAGTGCATCATCAGAAAAGACTAACTACGCACTACAGGAGTCTTTGATAAATCAAGTTCAGAGCACCACAACTCATATAAAAACAAATGTTTTTTAATATGTAAAAACTGTATATGAATACATGTATATTATGTTCTCTTTATGTTATGAATACATTTTGGCAATTACAATGTGCAAAAAGGGCATTATTTTGTAATGTACATGAAAAACATTAAAAAGTTTCCACTGTGATTATAGAGTGAAACCTGTCTATTAAGATCACACAAGGGAGACAAGAAAAGCATTCTTTATAGGCACAAGGTCTTTATGTCCAGGTTCCTTTAGAACATGTTTCAATGAGAAACCATTTTCAAAGGAAACAAAAAATGTGGCCTTTGTAGACAGGTGGACACTAAAGCAGGTTTGATTGTAGCTATACAAACGTTTTGTAATAACATTCGTCCTTGCAAAATGGGCTCCATGTTCGTCTACCGGAGGTTCCACGTTCAGGAGGTCCCTCCAGAGAGCCTGCTGAAGTCCGATGACCATCGGGTCAAGGATGTTTTCCACGGTCTGCATGAATGACAAAGAAATTAATGGACTATGAAGATGGTATGAATAAAATCTATGACTTCATGGATTATCTTGAAATACATGTAATAAGTAAATAAACACGTGCAATAACCAGGAACTCGATATAGCATTATATTCGTCCTTTTTTTCACATAATTTGGAGTGCAATTTCAAGTTCAATTCTGTAGTTTACTTTTACAGGACTTTCACACTAGGAAAAAAGATGTCATTGTAATCTTGATTGTAATCGTTTTTCAATCAAGTCAACGTTTGGTTTCTTATCCGTGTATGCAAACTACATGTAGGCTTATATTTCTAAAATTCCGATCCACACAGGTGCGGATCCAGAAAGGGGCAGCGGGCCTTCCCCCGCCAGAAAAAAAGAGAGAGAGAGAGAAGAAAGAAGTGAAAGGAAAGAAGAAGAAGAAGAAAGAAAAGGGGAAAAGAAGGAGGTTGGGGAACCGAAAGGGCCTTGCCTCCCAGGCTGTACCCCCCCCCCGCAAACAAAAGTAGAGAGAGAAAAAAAGGAGATAAAGCGAAGGAAAAAATGGGAAGAAAAAAAGAAATGGGGGATATCAGTTGCGATTTCCCCCAACAAGTTGTGGATCAGGTGGTAGGCTGAAAGGTCCTTGTCTCCCTACCCCCTTGGCCAAAAATAAAATAGAGTAGGAAAAGGAAAGGGAAAGAGGAGAGAAAGGTAAAGAAAGGAGAAAGAAAAGAAAAGGGGAAAGAAGGAGGTCTGGGGACCGAAGGGCCTTGCCTCCCAGGCTCCCCCAGCAAACAAAAATAGAGAGAAGGAAGGAAAGGAAAGAAAGAAGAAGAAAAGAAAAGGGAAAAGAAGGAGGTTGGGGACCGAAAGGGCCTTGCCTCCCAGGCTGTACCCCAGCAAACAAAAGTAGAGAGAGAAAAAAGGAGATAAAGCGAAGGAAAAAATAGGAAGAAAAAAGAAATGGGGGATATCAGTTGCGATTTTCCCCGCCAACAAGTTGTGGATCGGGTGGTAGGGCGAAAAGTCCTTGTCTCCCTACCCCCTCGGTAAAAATAAAAAGAGAAGAGGAAAAGGAAAGGGAAAGAGGAGAAAGGTAAAGAAAGAAGAAAAGAAGGAGGTCGGGGACCGAAGGGCCTTGCCTCCCAGGCTGCCCCAGCAAACAAAAATAGAGAGAAGGAAGGAAAGGGAAAGAAAAAACGGAGATAAAGCGAAAAGGAAAAAAATAGGAAGCAATAATAAAAGAAGGGGGATATCAGTTGCGATTTTCCCAGCCATCAAGTTGTCGATCGGGGATGGCCGAAAGGTCTTTGTCTCTTCCCCCGGCCAAAAATAAAATAGAGCAGGAAGGAAATGGAAGAGAGGAGAGAAAGGGAAGAAAAAAGAGGAAGGAGGAAGATGAATAGAAAAGGGGAAAAGAAACTGAAAAACTGTTGCGATTGTTTCCGCCAACTAACGTGTGGATCTGGGGCGCCGAAAGGCCTTTGCTTCCTCCCCAGCAAACTTAAAAGAGATAGGAAGGAAAGGAAAGGGAAAAGAAGAGGAGAAAGGAAAGAACAGGAAAAACAAAGGTAGTGGTGATCAGTTGCGTACTGGCGGACGGACGACCCGAAAACATAGTGCCTCCGGCACCACCTTCGGTCGCGGATCCGCACAGTAATTTACACATGTATATAAAAATGTGTCCATATCCTCGTAATTGTTTTTTTTTCAAGGAAATGTTATTGCATATTTCGAATATCGTACAATTCATACATTGAATGTATCAAAATAATCATGAAGGAATGAACATAATATTTAGATGATTATGAATGACAGGGGCAGCGGAGCGTTTTTGAACGTGTGGGGGAGGGGGTTGAGCATGCGAACAAGCATAATCTTGATAATCATCGGAGATTTTATGAAACGTGTCGACTAAAAAAAGTGGGGGTTGCAGTCCCCCTCCCGGGAGGGGGGTTCAGCGGCCCCTTAATCATTCTGTTAACCATTAATGACGGTTAGCAACTGTTCATGACACTGTTAATAAATATCATGAATAAATCAAAACAACGTTTAGATACTGTTAATAATATTTTCCCCTATTTTCAACAGATAAAGGAAATTCAAATTCTAGCATCTCTTGAATATATTCTTGTTACCAATAAACTTTTGCATGGATATTAGTTTTTTGCAGGCAGAAAGAAACGCAAATATGATCATGCATTGGCATGTAAGTGTCTTACTAGAATTATTCATATTGTTTTATTTCATCTTGCGTAATAGTATGCATTCAAGCTTTTTGGAATTTTGGGGTTGGTATTTGTATGAAAGAAAGCGTTTGGAACTTATAATTCACATGATGCAATTTTAGGTGGAATTTAGGCCTACTGCGTGAAACGCCTTGTCAAATACTCGAATACTCTCTTATTTTTGTAAAACCTTTTATACAGTAATACAGATTTGTGAAACCAACTAATTTTGTTTTTAATCATGTCAACCACAACCTTTAAACATGATTAAATATGGAGCACATACAGCCAGGCAATAGTGTGGGAAATCTTCAAA
>CP137667.1:23781850-24223366 GCA_037976565.1 Mesocentrotus franciscanus
CCCATCAATTAAAATGATGAGTAAAATAACATGTATATAGTTGTACATCTCATCAATCCACATCCAGGAAACTCCCTCTATGTCTGAATTGCGTATTTATAAATCTTTCTAACCATGCTACTTTATATCGAACAAGACGGACAGAAGAGACCAGAAACGGTGATTGTTCTTCAATAAGAATGAATTCTTGTATCACAATATATCTGTGCATTGCATTCCTCACTTCTATAAGAGGTAAGTTAATAATATAATGATAATAATAATACGCAAAGTAGCTAAAGAGAGTATCAGGCTAGAAAGCACAGGTTTTGAATATGTTGTAGATAAAGGTGGAACAAATCTAAAAGTCCAAGGCAAAGGTTCAAGTACTGTGTAAGGAGACTTCTTGACATGTGTAAATGGCTGCATGACATTGCCCTAAATACCATGACAACAGCTTAGTAAAGAGAAATGCCATAGATAAGACATACAAATCATATACAAGGCCAGCAACTGGTTCTTATTGATAAGATAAACATTAGAAAAGTAAAGTCCGTTTGGAAGGACCGATCTCATTGTCCAAAATTGATATACATGTATTTCCTTTGAACATTAACTTTATAACAAATTTTCGTTATTATCCTCATGAACAAGAATAAAAAAATATTTGTTTTGTGTGTGGGGAGGGGGCATATGTAACTTACTTTCCTTTAAAGCTGTTCCTACCACGAATATTTTGTGAATCGTTCCATTTCCTTGTTCAAAATGTGTCTTTGTTCAGGGTGCCATGGCGACGTTGCAGTTTCTATCCGGACAGCAATTCTTCCTGTCGCCGGGGAGGATATTACTTTATTGTGCACCTACCAACCCTCATCTCACTATCGACTAGTAATCTGGAGGAAGGATAATGAAACTGTTCTAGCCTCGGAAAATTGTCAAAACTCTTCCTGTCATACGAAAATTTCAAATTCTTCGAAGTTCATCTTTACTTTAGAATCTACTGGTGGAAATCTCACAATCTTCTATTTGGACAAAATGACATCGACATTTACCAATGTAAAGTGACGACAACTTTTTTATCACAGTATAATAACTACAGAGGATCAGGAAACCAAAGCTTAAAAGTACAAATACCAGGTAAATATGTTGTAATTGTAAATTGTGTAATTAAAAATACTCTCTTCAGAATCAGAATTAAAATAGAATCTGTTATCAATGAGTAATAGTGGTATAATATTCAAATTCAAATGTATAAATTTATTTCAACACGGATCCGGAACCCCCATTCTAGATCTCATTTATGACAAATTCATCTACAAGCTATTTGGCATTCAGAAGCGTAATTGAAAATGATAATCCATTTGTAATTGTATTAAGTTGTATTCATAGTCAAATTATATATTTATTCGAATTCGGAAATACCTGCAGTATATGAGAAGCTGATTTATACCTGAATAACTAAATCAAATTTAAGTATATCCAAATGTGTTTGCTCATATCGTTTTAAAATTTAGACCCGAAGCTGGGATTAAGGTTTCGTTCAAAACTGGGGTTAACAAAGGGAATTAGTGTGATGTCTATGCTTCCGTTGTTAAATATGATCCTAGACCCAGTGTCGGGTTTAACTGAATTAATAGAATTCGGTTCATGGAATTAGACCTGTATTTACATCTATGATTCGAAACTAGGAATACGAATGCACTGGAGTCCCCTGTCAACATTTACACATTCGTTTGTCTAACATTTATAGCTCCGCCCACAAGACTCTTCATAGGTGACGACGTACACCCGGACGGTCACCTCCACCATACACACGTAACAATGACGACTGGAGAGCCTTATTACGTCACATGTGTATCAGAGGGTGCAAGGCCTCCTGTGATACTTGAGTGGACATTACCTGACCAAGGAGGTACCAGCACGATGTGTCTGTGATTGCCAGACATCAAGTTGATGTCGTACAATGTGACAGCTATGTCTCTCGAAAAGTAGCTTTGGTACGACCCACAATAAATGATAACGGGAAGATCATCCGATGTGTGGCCTCGCATTAGGAACTGAACGACAGCATTCTGTGTTCAGTTTACTTAAATGTTCAGGGTGAGAATTGCTTTTATGCAAAATATTTCTTAATTATTTTCCCTGACCAACTTTCTTTGAGTCACCTTTTCTTAAGCACGATTTATATTTCTCCATCTATTTAAATATTATCGCAATTGACATTATTCCTTTTTCATACTCCAATACCTCAAGAGCCAAACAAACCTTAATGTAAAATTTAGTTCAACTCATTAAATGTCTTTGCGTTTTGTGTGAGCCATTTTAAAAAGGTGAAATACCATGAGGAATAGAAAATGTCACTTTGTCATTTGTAATATTATGACAATGATACACCATGCTGCACATTGATTGAAACGTATGAAAAAAAACATATCAAAAGGATGGATATGGGCACAGATTATATGGTTGTGTTTCTCCTTGTTATCATAATATGTTTTACAGCAATCCCGGATAAATCTCATGGCCTGTCCGTCAAGCCCAACCAGTCGACATATTCAACTCTCTCCGTTGCCTGCCAACCAATGTTCACGCTGGGCAGATTCTAGCAAACGTTGTTTCAACTTCAAGAATGGATCAGAGCAGGATAATGTTTTTGCCTTTAGGGCTGTGTGTACTATGCTAGGTGATTTAATCTTACAACGTATCATCCCATATACATTTTTTGATAATTCCACATGTACCAGAAGCAGTTCCACCATGTAAATAAAACATTCTATAAAAGAACATTCGAAATCCTTGACCCCTTTCATCACCCAATTCTAACCAACACATAGTTCTTTAAGCAAATATTCGTTTTAGGTATGTTTGATAACTGATTTATCAATATCACTATTTTCGTACTTTTCCTTTACAATTTTAATAGGTTTCAAAACGCGCTCGATGTTTGATCTGCCTCACTAAAAATTTACAACTGAGGCTATCCTCATTACCCGGGCGGTGATTCACCAAGCCTTAAAATCGACCTTAAAATCGATCCGATTTATTTTAAGGGCTGTTATCCTCATTCATTCCATTATTGATATGCTAAGTTCAGCATTCATTGGCTTTCCAGGCGTGAGTGTCGGCTAACTTTGATTTGATTTATGTATCGCAAAATGAAGAATTCTGTTGATTACTCATTTGTGTTTAATCATCAAAGACAAAGTTAATACTAAGCATGATCAATACAAGAGGTGGCAGCCCTTTTTATGCGCCCCGTTTTCTCCTGAAAAGTAACCTTTAGACATGTGATGAATATGCCTTTTTATTCATTATAAAGTGCACTTTTCCGTTATGCTCTTTGTCCTTTGTTGCACCTTTGTGCATTTTGCTATTCATGATTACTGCTTTCTTCTTAGAAATGTCCCTTTTCCTTTCTTATATGTGCACCCTTTTCTATATTTGTCTTACCATATCTACTTACAGATATATGACCTTATTCTATTCATAAACTCTCTCTCTCTCTCATCAACATACAACCACACTCCCATCACAACTCTTTGCTTTCCATCCGTTTTAAATTGAGTGTTTTGTTCTTTCACGTCCCCCTCCACCCCCACAAAAATACTTATAACTAAAATAACAAAAATCATTGATAGTGTGGCGTAACCGGGCTCTGCCGGGGTAGCGTTCTGCCTTTGCAGTCTCTCAAAACCCGGTCCACGCTCTCGACAATCAATCATCAGCGATCTCTCAATGGGCTCTCACAAAAGTATATCGTGTAAGAATAACGTGGACTAGCTCTCATTCACTCACTCCCGCAACCACTGAATGTATGACAGGACTAAAGAAATAACACTTACAGAGTATTTGCAGTTCAAGTAACTTTATATCGGATCTCGCACCTGTCACAACGACAGCTCACGCTGCCGGAGTCAGACTGACCCACATCTTCATGATGTGCACGTATATATATGACAATTAATGATAACGCCCTCTACGTCTTACTAAATTACTGGACTAGTTATGCTACACAGCACCTCCCCAAGTGTGGACAGTCCTCTGACCACCCTTTGGCAAAACAAGATAACATTTTATCGAAATAATCTTTCGAAAAAAAAGTATAAAACTACTTAAAAACTCCTTAAACTACATAATTATAAAACTAAGATGTAACAACAAAATAATTTATGTACAAAAGTAGAGAGAAAGAACAAAAAGGAAGTAGGGAGAAACGGGAAAGTTCAGGAAAGAAAGGGTGCGGAAGGAATAGGAACAGAAATGTAGAAGCATGGAATACATGGAATAAAACACAATGCATAGGTGTATCAATTACATATAAATCATTTCATAAAAAATATATGCTTATACATGTTAAACTAAACCATAACCCTCGATCGTCTTTTCTTCTGCTATCTCACAAATACAATATACCCGTATACATGTCACAACTTAAACACGAGGTATATACGGCAAGTGACATATAAATGGCAAGTATAATAAAATCAAACAACGCATCCCTGAACTATCGTAAACACGATATATTTGCATAGTAACAATACAACATAAGCATATTCTTTCAACTCTGGTAAAGTGCAACATAAGAACTCGAGTAGAGTAAAAGAACAAAAGAAGTAGAGGGAGAACGAATGAAAATAAGAGATGAAAAACAAACGAAAGGTGAAGGGTAGAAGAAATGCAGGATTCAAGATGAATAAGATAAGGCACAATTCATTACAGGTACATGAGTAAAAAACAACAAAAACAATCGGCTGGAATGGCAAAAAACTGGACGTTTAGCTGCTTAGTTTGAGTTTATGGCAATGATTAAAGAAGTTGGGCCTCGGTGGATTCCTAGTTCTCGGGGATTTCTCCTAGAGGCTGGGACAAGAACCTTTCGTGGTGCAGGTACAAGGGGCTCAACAGGTTTTGAATCTTCCCTATCAACGGGGTCAACCTCCTCTTCCTCTCCTGAAGCTGCACATGTGCAAGTTGGCTAGGAGCGTCCTGCTCAAAATTCATGCTGACTTACACTCGCTTCTAACTAGGAGTCCTGAGACTGAAGAGGTGCCTCTTCGTAGGGTTTCAACCTGTTCACCTGAACTAACTTCTACTGCCGTAGAGTCGAGCGGATGTCAGCATCCGTTCCTACCCAATAGAACCTCATGCGAACCATATCTCTGGTCTTGTTCATGCCAAGGTATCCACTAGACTTGCCACCATGCAATTCCTTCACAACGATCTCTCGAAGCTTAGCTGCTAAGACAACATTCAGTTACCCTATGGCCTTGGTCACATTCTCATTTCCTGTAGAGAACGCCTTGCTTCATTTCCAGTTGGGCTTACTTCCTCCGAAGGGCTTCTCCACACTGGACTTTGAAACAATTCCTGACCAATCAAGCCGGTCCGCTGAACGCTGCTTTGCTTCCAGGATCCACTTGACTGAATGATCTTGCGCCTGGTCTTAGCTCATCTGCTCATTACTGATGCTGGGTTCTATCGTAACCGCCCTTGCCTCCGCATAGCTATCTCGGGGTACCTCCACTTTGGGTGCTAATTATTCATCAGCGATTGCTGACTCCTCGAAATTCCTGGCGCTATACCTTCCATGTAAAGGCGCAACCTCTGCCTTCGCCTGCACACCGGCGAAACTCAAGGCGCTATACCTCCATCGTATAGGCGCTATATATCTCTGCCTTCTCGAAACTCGAGGCGCTATACCTTCCACGTATAGGCGCTATCACTGCCGGCGCCTACACACAGGCGAAATCCAAGGCGCTATACCTGCCACGTATAGGCGCCATCCCAGGTGCCATCTCTGCCGTGGCATTCACACAGGCGAAACTCAAGGCGCTATACCTCCATCGTATAGGCGCATTCTCTGTCTTCTCGAAACTCCAGGCGCTTTACCTTCCACGTATAGGCGCAACCTCTGCCTTCGCCTGCACACCGGCCAAACTCCAGGCGCTATACCTTCCACCTATAAGCGCCGTCCAAGGTGCCATCTCTGCCATGGCATTCACATAGGCGAAGCTCAAGGCGCTATACCTCCATCGTATAGGCGCTATCTCTGCCTTCTCGAAACTCCAGGCGCTATACCTTCCACGTATAGGCGCAACATCTGCCTTCGCCTGCACACCGGCGAAACTCCAGGCGCTATACCTACCACGTATAGGCGCAATCACTGATGGCGCCTACACACAGGCGAAATCCAAGGCGCTATACCTACCACGTATAGGCGCTATCTCTTTCCGTGTGCCAATCTAGGCGCTGCTGGGGGAGTTCGTTCCGAGCTGCTACAACCACGTGCTTCAATCCCAACCGCTGCCACCAGTGTGGCGTAACCGGGCTCTGCCGGGGTAGCGTTCTGCCTTTGCAGTCTCTCAAAACCCGGTCCACGCTCTCGACAATCAATCATCAGCGATCTCTCAATGGGCTCTCACAAAAGTATATCGTGTAAGAATAACGTGGACTAGCTCTCATTCACTCACTCCCGCAACCACTGAATGTATGACAGGACTAAAGAATTAACAATTACAGAGTATTTGCAGTTCAAGTAACTTTATATCGTATCTCGTACCTGTGACAAAGACAGCTCACGCTGCCGGAGTCAGACTGACCCACATCTTCATGATGTGCACGTATATATATGACAATTAATGATAACGCCCTCTACGTCTTACTAAATTACTGGACTAGTTATGCTACAATAGGATATTTGAATACTTACCATGAAACAAACACATCTTTGAATCACCCCATTGCCCTCTACCATCGTTTCATAATTCCCGACTTGCGCTAGCGTACAATCTCATCCATTCTGTGTCTACCCGCTCCTCCCCCTTTATCTTGTTAAATGACAAACAATACATTGTTCACATACAAACTAAAATTAACACATATTTGTACAGCTTTAATGTCGAATCGTTATACTTTAATGAATAAAATCTACATGTGGTAGATGATAAGCGATAGCATATAATGGATACAGTAAGACCATTTTTAATGACACAAATAAAAGTGCCGCTATTAAAGTGACAGCCAGTTGTTAAAACTATTGCATCTGATATCTGCCACTGTATTAAGTCGAGGTATCTTTGTGGAGATTAAAATAATGATGTTTATGACAAGAATCGCTGTTACTCATATGGTTTTCAATCTAAAGGTAAAACACATTGTCATGAAAGGTCATGCAGTTGGTGAAAATGTGTTTTTTTCAATAGTTTGCCTTAATGAAATTATTTATCAATTTTTCCTTCAGCTTTGAAAATGTTCTAAGGAAAAAAAGTCAGAGTCTATATATTTCCTGCTGTTTCACTTTACTTACAATATTCCGTTGTTTCTTTTGTAATTTGATTGTGCAATTGCTACAATAGCACTTAAGGCATCAATAAGTAATTATCGACACATAGTATTGCCAGCATTACCTCTAGGAAGGGTTCCAAATATGCAATCAAATGGCTCACTGCTGCTCAGATGAATTGCTACTTTCATATGTTAAGATAATACCATGAACAGAATTATCTATGTAATGTGAGTTTGGAGACAACATCCTCCATGACAGAATCATAGCTTTTATATCTGCAAAAACACTTAATTTTTGAAAGCGCAGGCCTAAATTGCAGAACTAACTTAGTATGGATTATGACCTCGGTTTTATCCTCCTACTGTAACTAGTTCTTTTTTTTATTTTTATCTTCTGCAAGATTCTAAGATTCTCTTCAAAAGACAGGAATTCCTGGAAGTGTCATGGGAAATGTTACTTCCTTTAAAATAGTATTTGATAACATCTCATCAAACCAATAATCAAATACTCGATGGCAACATTTCAGTACCTTGACCGGGGCATATTTAATAGCTTCAGAGGATTTAATCTATAAAAAAACTGTTTTTACTACAAGTGTTAGTTGAAAAGAAATTAACCATTTCATGATAACGAGATATGTTTAGCAATGTGATCCATCTATCTGGGAGTTGGAAAAGGGAGCGTGTATATGTAAGCTAGTTTATGTTCCATATAAAGAATAATGTTGCAGGTAATTCAGGCTCAGCAGTCTATAATTGGAATGTAAAGTTGTGTAATAAATGAATTAATTAATAAATACTAGCGTAATTTTTCAATCTATGTACAAGTCGTGCATTTCTGATTATGTCATTCACTTTAATCGCTAAATAAATCAAGTAAAAGGATAGAAAATATACGTTAAAAGTATTGAGACAAAAGCATTTTTAGTTGGAAAACATAATAAATAAGTTATTTGGGTTTTTTTGGAAAAACAAATCCTTTTATAACCATATGTGTACGTGTTATAAAACAGAAATGGTAAGATGGATATTAGACTTCTAACAAGGATTATCAAAAAATTATTCTTACTTTTGCCTTGTCCTTTTTAATGATTGATGTAGGGGTATGACAATACTGACAGCCAAAGAACATACTGACAAGATCAACTATATTCACCGATACTGCTTACCTTTTCAACTTAAAGAGATGGACAATAACTTACGGATGAAAGTCCAGGGGGGCGTTTCACAAAACTTGTCATCAGTGACAAATGACAGTTTTTGTTATAAGCTACTGAAATTCTTGCTTCTGATTGGTTATCAGCAGATTTGTCACTGATTTTTGTCAGGCTTTGTCAGGCAAAAGGCTTTGTGAAACACCCCCAGATGCCATGAAATAGCATTTCATGTAGATGCCAAAGCTCTTTATTTGGAACCTAAGATTTAAAATTGAGATACATATATATATATATATATGTCTAGAAAAGAGCAAACATATTTCTCACACAAATAATTGTCACTGTTTCTGAATGATGTAGTAATTTATCTATGATTTAGACCTGTCACGGTTGACTTCCCCTTACATGGAATTATCAGTTTGTGATTGTATATAGAAAATGTAATAAAATCCATTGTCTTAAACCTTTAATCATATATTAAAATCAAGATTACACATTCAACAACCATTTATGATTCATTAATATGTAGGTCAAAAACACAGAAATAACATTACGTTTGTTTTAAAGCTCATATTCTAGGACAATAAATGTCCATTAATTTGGTACCTACGGCAAGCCTATGTTATTTCGAAGTTGTTCATTTTCATTGCATATCACAAAAATCTTCTAGCTACTGGATATCCTCAATTGAAATGTCGAAAAATAGCCTCCTCTCTTTGCCTAGAAAGTCAGTCACGGAGCTGGTCCACTATTTGTGACGTCACGCCCGGGGACGAGTATATTCACGTACCCGGATGTTCTATAGAAAAACATGGGCAGAGAGATACGAATTTCTGCTACTTAGTTTCAAAGTTTAGTTTCATAACTCTATGTAGAATTCTTCACCTTCCCCTAATATTTCATTGTACTAATATCAATTCCCCTTTTCAGAATTATGACATAAACAAGCCAACGATGCGATATTAGTCGATATTTTCACCATGTAATTTTGTTCGAGTGTGTTGAATTTGGTGAGATTGTTTTCGTGTGCTCGGTAAAGTAGATCCGGTCGTTTGGCTTCGTTCGAGTCTTTCTCGCGTTCGGTCTAGCTCGCTTTATACATATACTTTCGATTCACGTACGGTACATATTATAAAATTATATCAATTGATAATGGCTGGAGAGTTTGACCAGAACGATCTTTTATGGATTTTGAAGAGTTTATGGAGAAAGATGATGAAAGTAATGAAGGAGAAAGGGACGAGAGTGCAGACGAGGATGATGGAAGTTGGGAGGACGCAAGTACAAGTGGGGGAGAAGACGATAGAGAAGTCGGAGAGCATGTCGACATTCCTGCAGCCGGGGCCGGGGAGTAGCGGCTATAGCACCTAGCGCTCTAGACCGAAGATTTCTGTCTCTTTCGTTCGTTAGCCTCTGGCTCTGATTTGGGTAGGGTCGGCTCCTCTCTTTAGAAACAGAAGCCGACCATAGCGACTGCATTGCAAACTACTGCTCGCGTCCGAGCAGTAAACTTATGCCCAAAATACTACATTTTACCCGATGCATATCCGATGCATTTATTATTGTAAATTAGGCCTAGGCTAAACTACATCGGTTCCACTTACCAGATTGACTGTATGATGCGTTTAAGGGTCTTTTTCCGGATTTTCATCGCCGAAATTGAGCTCCATGTTGAAATTCTTGCAGCCGTATTTTAAACTGTTACTGCGCATGGAGGAAGATGACGTCATCCATTGACATTAACAGTTTAAAATACGGCTGAAAAATTTCAACACGGAGCTCAATGACAATTTCGGCGATGTACGTTCAACAAGCCGCCTAGAGCAGCGGCCTGGTCTTACCTGCCGATTCCGCTAGCTCGCTTCACGAACGTTCGTGCAAGAGCCGTATCACTCACGGATGAATATCGTTCATAGACGTCGTCCGCTAAATAGAGGAAGCTTGATCTCGTTCAAGTGTGATATATATATTTAAAACAAATATTTAACTGGTTCTGTGTCCTTTTTTGAGGCAGTCAAACACATCCATGATAATTACAGTCACAGTTCTAGCTAGCCTATTCGTTTCACAAAACTGCTCCTGTATACCTTATCTGATGACAAGATAATGTATATGTACACCCGCCTATTCATACCTGCATATGATTTACCGGTAACCTTATTTTCCAAGCAGTAAACCCGTCTTAAAACTCTACCAAAAAGGATAATGTGAGGATATAAAAAGAAATCAACGACTGGAAAACGTTGCTTAGTTATTCTTCATTCAAATAAAAACAGAAAATCTATCACAAACACTCGTTAACAAGAAAAATTCAAAGCTCTAACAGGATTGCATTTACGTAGGCATATCATTGGCATTCACTATCACTCAGCCCATGATCCCCGGTCGTGACGTCAAGAATAGAGGACCCGGCAATTCCGTGCATTTCCGGGTTTCCGACTTCGAGATTTTTGTGGAGTTTACTCGCATAAATTAACTATTCTGAACTTGTTTTGTCTGTTGAACGCCATTTAGTGTTATTCTAGGGGTTAAAAGTTTTCTATTGATGTAATTATCTCAATATTTGGGATTATCCTAGAATTTCACCTTTAACACTTTGGAGACGACGGGCTTCTACAGAAGCCGAGCGAGTTGTTAAGTCTGTGACGACGGGCTTCTACAGAAGCCGAGATATATCCCTAATATGTTGACAAAGTTTTCCAGCTTATTATTAGCTATTATGTGCTAAAGTTCTTTGAAGTATTATTTACATATATTCATTCATCTCATCTATTAAAAAAATAATAAAGTTACGTAGAAAAAAATCGAGAAAAAGTGATATCATGTCAACTTTACCCTAAGTTAGTGTTCGGATTGAAAAAAAAGGCCCTCGAAATACCCGTACAGCTGGAGGCGGACGCGTACGCGCGCGTCCGTTCTATATTCTTGCCAGGATTCTTGCTTGAACATAGCGCGCGCAGACCATTTGGAAATCTGCCCCAGCCATACAGCTAAGTTACGTAAGAGGAACAATAGACGTGGCCGAGGGTAAAGGTCGTTGTCATGGTTATAAACTACAACAATAGAAGAGCGGAAATAAGGTAAGGGTATAGATTTATTATAGATATATACATGTATATCAGGTTCAGATAACCCTTGGGGGGGGGGGTCTTGTTGTTTTGCAGTTGTCGTTACTGTGTTCAAAGAATGTTTACGGGATCACGTTCCGAAGTACTCCCAAATAAAAAAAAATTATTAAACAAATAACGTAGAACCAGATTTTACCCTATTTGAAATAATAATTCAAATATATAACAATCATGCAAGATAAAAGAATGAGCAAAAAGATGTAATGATGCAAAATGTCACAAACAAACAGATGATTATGAGATATTATTGTTTGGTTGGTTTTCAAATTGTGCTAAGATCACGTTACAAGGCCGCTTACTCCAGCACAGTAGGATCTAGCTGTACACCTAGACATTAAAGCTAGATTACATTCTGCAAATGCAAACCCTTTCCTTGGGGCTGAGGTAGAATGAGAACTAAGTCCAAGACGGTGGAGACATGGCGGGAGGGAACTCTTGGACTAAAGGTATATTGGGTAGATACTACTCGAATTCCACTCCATCTATGAGTCTGTCTACTAAATAAATATTCAACATCTAGTCTAGAATCTAACTAGTTACTGTTGGGTGTAGACTTGACCTAACTACAGTTAATTTATATCTTACAAAATATAGTAGTCTGGATCTAGATTTTAGATCTAGATCTAGGACAAGTCCTGTAAAAATATGTGCAGTAGAGACTAGGTCTACATCTACCAATACCATACTCCATAGATATATCATGCAGACTAAATGATACATCTAGATCTCACTCACGATCTTAGGGTCTAGCACTGAATCCAAGTTTCTTCCATAAAATGTTTAATTAAAACAATGATCCTGCTGATTGTTATTATCAACACAAACAAGACAAGGTCAAGCACTCAAGGGCTAGCTTATACAGCCTATAGAGAATATATACCGTACAGAAATCAAAGTAGATCTAAAAATAATCGAAGCCTAATTTCCTAAATCGACAACTATATAACCACAAGACCCATCCGTTACCATACAACGTGATTATTGCTAAGGCCGTGGTGGACCTACATGGTTATCAACTGCAAGTTTAAAATAGACTAATTAATGTTTACCTGTCCTAACCGAATATTTAACGTCGGTAAACATTTACAGTTGAACCTACAGACGGAATTAACTTATTTTTAAGGACCTCTCTTAAAGTTGTTTAGCGACGCCGTTTTGTGGTTGATTTGCCTAAAACTTACAAACCTTTATCACGGAGCCCTTCACATTTATGAGCAATTATTACAGATACATTTTAGGTTCAAATTGATTTGATGAAACATCTCACAAGCATCAGTTTTAAGCTAAAACTGATTCGGCCTTAAAATTGTCTTTTAGAAATTGGAATCAATTTTAGTTGATGAAACAACCCTCCCCAGGGCCTCAGAGGGGTAGTCCTGTTTGCATTCGTTGCTAACAGGGGGTTGAATTTAATCTCATGTGTCGGCATTAATACATTGCTGATTAGCCATGTTTTAATGTTTATTGCTTTTGTTCATATGTTGCTATGCAAGTATGATTATATTAATGATGCATCATGCTCATACGATTTGATGATGTAAAAATAATGTATTAGTTGTACAGAAATCACAAAACAACCGATCCGTCCAAGCGCAATCATCAATATTAATCATAATTTCAAAAAACGTTAAAATGTCACAGCTCGTAAAACAAGAGAAAGAAAATTATTTTTATAATGCTGGTATTTACGCTGTATAATATGTTCGTATATTTCTTAGATTTCTTGAATAATAAAATCTTACATTGTATGCAAACGACGTACTGGCTGTTTAACCGTCTAGCAGTTTAAGTGAATGCCTGTGCGTTTGTTGGGTGAGCGCACGTGCGTGTGTGTGTTTGGGTTGGTGTGCGTGGGGGTACGAATATCGCTATCGGCATTTCAAAATGAATCAGTTTCCGATACTGCAAGACTTATATTTGTGTGTGTGTGTGTGTTTGTTTGTTTGAAATGAAATTATTACTAAAGATCCACATGGCAGCCCATAGGCTGAAATGCTTGGAGTTAACAAAGTAAAATAACGAAAACAAAATATTTTACATTTCTATGCATACCTCATAGTCATGAGGAGAATATCACAATAATTACTGCCAATAATGTGTTCAGTATATTAACCATACTTCTTCCCCATTCACACCCCACCCGTTTTGTTTTGCCTTGTTTTGTTAATGAAGTCACTGTTTCTAGTCAAGAACTGGTAGGAACTTAATACAGTGGTTCCTGTTGTTGTTAAAGTTATGAATTAACAGACTAAAAACCACCTTCAGTTTTGTTATCACACGCGCTAAATATTAGTTTCTGCATTAATATCGAAAGCCTATGGAAAAGATTTGCAATGAATATTGTTTTGGTACCTTCAAATTGGAAATAATTTGGTCACATTGACAGAAGAGAAATAGCGCCCCTATTGTTTAAACATCTATAACTCTTTTACTGTCATTTAGAATTAATGGTTTGATGAAGTTTTTGAAACTGTACCGGTGTGAGAAGGACTTATACAAATTGCTAGCATCCATCATGATATTTGTTTCAGTTTCAACGCAAAAGCAGTATATCATCAACGAATCCTCAAATATGTGGTAAATCTCTTCAAAATATCGTGTAGCTCCCTTCATACTGTTTGCTTTCTTTCATCAAGGAGTCTCTCCCATCTCCTTGCTTTCATAATAATAGGGTTCATTATTAGATAGAGTTGTAAAATAACGGTTCTTTGATTGGCAAGATACGATGACTAAAAGATGATGGTGATTTGTGCAGAGGTTCTTCTTTTTCTCGCCGTTATCGTCTCCAAATCTGGTAAGTTTTTGTATCATGTTTTTTTTTTGGTTGATCGTCGCTGGATTCACTTCTTTCAAATGTTTTCCATCTCATAATTCGCTTATTTCTTTACTTTCTTGATTTATATGATGTAAATATATAAATAAACAAATGTATTAAATCGCTTCGGTTGAAAAACAATTCCGATCATTGGCTAAAATGTCATCTTTATCGTAAATCTCATTTATACGTTGGCATTGCTATCCTTTTCAAACGCGTATTACACTATTCGAGCAAGTTAATTAATTTACCGGTAGCAATGTGCCGTTTTCATTCATCGTTATTACTTTTAGCAGAGTATGTATGTATTTCGTGACGTAGCTATGGTGGGCGGCACGGGATAACACGCTCCCATTCAATGGTGAGAAACAATTAACAGTAAGAAAAGGTGAGAAAAGAGAAATGGCAAAAGGAGAAGGGGAATGACGAGATAAGAGGAGGCATGAATCATCTCCAACACCCTCCTCCTAATCGGTGAATTCGCATCTCATTATCTGAGAACGACCGGTGAATCCCCCCCCCACACACACACACCATTCCAGTGCCCCTTCAATGAGGGACTTGCGCTACCCCTCTGTATTTGGTGCATGCTATTATCAATATACCAATGGAATATGTGTCATTTAACCCATGCAGCAGACCATGCATTTGAAGTGTCTATTCAGACATTAAATTCTCTTCCAGTCATCGGGGAAGATTTTACACTGGTCTGCACCTTCACGCCGGAAACAATGAATCGGCGGCTAATTTGGGCCAATGGGAACAACGTCACGGTCGCCTCTCATTCTTGTGGACTATATTCGGCTTGTACATGGGTTACCGTTCCTGACCGATCCAAGTTTAGCTTAATGGCAGACATTACCAGCGGAAATTTAACATTAAAAAAACTTGACAGCGATGATAGCGACAATTACCAGTGCAGAGTAAGCAGTAAATACGGGGTAGAGAATACAGGATCAACTAGCAAGCAAGTGACACCACTATCACGAGGTATACTATTCATTATAATGAATTTACACAGCAAAAATCAAGGATAATGTGAAGCTAGGTCATGATATATGAGTGTACTTTTGATTAAAAGCCTGTCTTGTATTATGTAAACTTTATTATGTAAGCTTTATAAAAAATGTAAGCTTCATAACAAATGTAAGTCTCACATTTTTACATATTATTTAACGGGAAAGTGATTAGCTTGATACACGAATATTATATCATTATTTTACTAAATGTCCTGATAATACCATCAACATTACAGTTTGTAAAATATTGAGGGTTCACTAGTGGCTATCGTATGGGGAGGGGACTACGATTATGTACATTGATGATTGTCTCCATAATTATATTCGGCAACAACTTTAGAAACTTATTAACTTAAGCAATGAGTCAAAACATTGTTTTTAAAGGGACTATGTTAACGATACGTCATGCTCCAATGTCTAACTTTGAAGTGGTAATCTTTAAAGGCTGTTTTAGAGTAATTAGTGATTCCATGTCAAGAAAGTAGACTATCAGAATGGAGAAGTACAATGTTAAGTGATCTTCATTTATTATGACTTTTCCTCTTCTATCACCAGCTCCGCCCAATAAGATCGTTATCTCTGATGAGAGATCAAGCCGTTATTACTACTACACCGCCAATATAAAAGTAATTGCTGGAGAGCCGTATGACATCACATGTGTAGTATACGGGGCCAGACCGCCTGCAGTACTGGAATGGCGTATGCCAGATGATGTAACCGATGTTCTTAAAGATCAGTCTGATGTCGTAATAGATGACATTTATATCTCTCGGAAGGTTGCTACTATCACGCCATCTACGAATGATCAAGGAAAGAATCTCCGCTGCGTGGCATCACATCCAGAATTACAACATAATCTTCAACGCTCAGTTAACCTGAATGTTCAAGGTAATTAAACGTGTTAAGTAGATAACATATTCTCCTCGTTGTTATGTGGTGCTGATGTCTTCAAAGCTGAGTCCTAGTCTTGTTCTTGTTACTATTCAAGATTCAAGATTCAAGATAATTTATTGTCTGATTTAAAAAATACAGAAATTTGTCCTCCACTGGCGAGTGACATACATAAACAACAACATAGACGATATATAAATACATTTAAGGATACAAAGAAAATACAACAATAATAATAACAGCAATAATATAAATACATGTAACAGAACCGACATGTAGACTTGTAAACTGGCATTAAAAGTTAAAAATTGAATCTCGACAAAGCACAAAATGCATGAAAAAAGATGAATTAAGTGCTCTGAAAATTCACCCCTTCTCTCCCGGAGAGGGAGTATGAGGGAAAAAACAGAGAAAAGAACAAATGAGAGAGAGAGAGGAGTCGCATGAAGTAGAACAGAGAGGAAAAGTGAGGGAGAAAGAGAAGGTGACATAAAACGAAGAGCTCCGGGAGGGAAGAGATGAGGTAGAGTACAGGCTATCAAGAACCGTGGTAAAAAAGACAAACTAGTCATCGACATTCGACAATGCAAGCTAGATATGTACACCCTGTGATGTTGAAAAATTACTAAGAAAAATTACTAAGAAAAATGTAAGAGGGCATGCATGAGGTCTGGTACATGCACATTAGAGATACAGTGTAGAAGAAAGGAGAGAAGTATAAAGAAAAGTGGTAGAGAAGGGAGAGATACACACCTAAAAACAAAAGCTTCAGGTGAAAGGAGGAAGAAGGGAAGAGGGAAGGAGAAAGAACATAGCAACTGACATTCATGCATGCACTCGAACTACATTATTCATCAGTTAAAAGAATACTGTTTCGCATTATTGTGGACAGAGTGAATGGCATATAATCACTGTCATAAAAGACAGTTATTTCCTTTAAAAACAAAAGCATCTCTTCTCAAAAATACAAATTTGTTGAGTTGAGAGCATTTATTGTTATATGTTACATTATTGCACTTAATACTAACATTTGAAATATTAACATTGATTAAAATAAGCATGGCAAAAGACAGCAAAAGACAGCAACTGTTACAAATAGTTGTCATGAAAGTGTTCATGTGTCATGAGACAGTGGCCATACATACTAAAAACATGTTAGAGGGCATGCATGAAGTCTGGTACATGGATACAATAGAGATACAGTGTAGAAGAAAGGAGAGAAATAAGAAGTGGTAGAAAAGGGAGAGATGCACACCTAAAAACAAAAGCTTCAGGTGAACGGAGGGAGGAGGGAAGAGGGAAGGAGAAAGAACATAGCAGCTGACATTCATGCATGCACTCAAACTACATTATTCATCAATTAAAAGATTACCGTTTTGCATCATTGTGGACAGAGTGAATGAATGAATGGCTTTTAAACACTATCATAAAAGACAGTTTTCCTTTAAATAGATAAAAGCACCTCTTCTCAAATATATAATTTGTTGAGTTGTAAACATTTACTGCTGTAGATTACATTATTGCACTTAATACAAACATTTGAAATATAGACATTGATAAAAGTAAGCATGGCAAAAGACAGCAACTGTATTCGAAAATAGTTATCAAAGTGACCTTGCTTACATGACAGGACATGCAAAAACTAGAGTTGTGATCAGAGCATTAAAACATACCAATACCAATATACATGTATGCATGCGTGTGTGCGGGCATGCATGAAGTCAGGTCCATGTATACAGTAGAGATAGAGGAAGGAGATAAATAAGGAAATAAATAAGTGAGAGAAGACAGAAAAGGAGAAAAGATTATGACCTGGCTCCATGCATGCACCCAAACCATCCACACATTACATACAATCAATTAGAAAATCATCGTTTCACAGAATTGTTGAAAATGTGTATGGCATTTGGAACAAAAGATTGTCTGAATCTACATCGTATTGTTTTAGGCACTGTTAGACGTATACCCGAACGGTTGAACTTGAAAACTCATGTAGTGGATGAAAAGAATCTTGCATTATTTTGTGAATCTTCAGTAGAACCTTCCTTACATAAAAAGCACCAATTGTGGGCAACTCTGTGTGAGTGATTCGCTGAGCAACTTTCCTAGCTCTATCAAGCTTCTTCACATTCTCATTTGACAGGTTCCCATACATGCACATGAGACTGAAAGTAAGAATACTTTGTATCAGACTTTGGTAGAATAGTACCAGGATGGTATTGTCAACTCGGAATTCCCTTAATTTCCTTAGGAAATACAACCGTTGATTTGCTTTTCCTGCGAGTAATTGTGAATTTGAATTCCAATTCAGTTTGTTGTCGATGATTGTCCCTAGATATTTGTATTCTGGGACTTGTTCTATGGGATGTCCATGAATAGTAATAGGCTCATGAGAATGTGAAGGGCGACGAAAATCAAAGATGATTTCCTTTGTCTTTTGTACATTGAGGACTAGATTTGATTGATCACACCATTCTACAAAACTCTGTACTTCTTGAAAGTAGTTCTCAGGCCCATGCTTTAGATAACCGCATATAGCTGTGTCATCAGCATATTTTATGACAGAGCAGTTAGAGAAGAGAGAACTGCTTCCACTGGAGTAAACAGAGAAAAGAAGGGGAGAAAGCACGCAACCCTGCGGAGCTCCTATACTTACACAAGTATCACTAGAGGAAACTCCATTGCACCTAACCCGCTGTGGCCTATTTACCAGAAAATTGAGGATGATCCTAACCAATTTTGGGGAGACATCAAAATTTAATAGAAAGGCAGCCAATTTATGTGGGATAATAGTATTGAAAGCACTACTAAAATCAATAAAAACACATCTCACAAAAGCCTTCGGGATTTCAAGATGTTGGTAAATCTTATGTAAGAAGACCGACACAGCATCTTCAACACTCCTATTGGTTTGATAGGCATATTGAGTAGGGTCAAAGAGACCTGTCTGTCGTCTCAGAGATTTAGCAAGAATATTCTCAAAGCACTTCATTACATTAGACGTAATTGCTACAGGACGGTAATGATTTAGCTCTACCGGTTTCGTTACTTTAGGAACAGGAATGATGATAGAAGATTTCCATAATTGTGGGATGTCACCAGTTTCCAAACATGTTTGGAAAATATCTGTAAAAACCTCAGCAAGTTGTTGGCTGCAAACTTTTAGAAGTTTGTTTGAGATCCTATCTTGACCAGTAGCTTTACCAGCTTTAGCCCTAGCGAACAAAATTCGAACATCGTTAATATTAACCACTACATCATCATCAGATTCCCTAACCTTCGTGTGAAGCAGATCTAACATAGACTTATTTTCAGCAGAAAAGTCATGAGTGTCAAACCTACTATAGAAATCACAGAGTTCATTTACAAAATCTGCACTGAGTTCTTGATTTTGGAGTTTTTTCTTGTAACCTGTAATCATTTGCATCTTTTTCCATGCTGCTCTAGAATCAGAACTCCTAAAATCCTGTTCTAACTTCCTTCTGTAGTCAGCTTTTCTACATGATATCTGTTTATTTATCATCTTCTGTAGCTCCTTCAAACGATCATTCTCGCCTTTAGAAAAGGCATCTTGTTTCTGCTTCAGAAGCCCCTTCAATTCTTTAGTGATCCATGGTTTATTGTTAGGATATATTTTGAATTTCCTAACTGGTATTGAAGACTGTACACAAAAAAGGATATACTGGTTAACGATGGATACAGTATCATCCGCAGATTCTGCTGAGTCAACAAGAACCTCCCAATCAGTGCACTCCAAACTAGCACGCAGCACCTCCACTTCCTCTGAGCCCCAGATCTGTTTCTCACCGGTGACTGGCTTGCGTGATTTAAGCTGCTGGCGGTACTTTGGGCGTAGAAGAATGTTGCAGTGATCGGAGTTACCGAGCTGAGAGCAGAGGGAAGAAACAAATGCATTTGGCACATTGCTGTAGCAAAGATCCAGTTTTGCATTATCGCGAGTGTTCTGGGTAACGTATTGCTTATATGATGGCAGTGTAGAATGCAAACTACATTGATTGAAGTCCCCCAAAATGAACTTTGCTGAATCTGGAGAAATATTCTCAATATCATTTACTTTTGCTGCTATGTTCTCACTAGCCACTTTAACATTTGCTTGTGGTGGAACGTAAACTACAAACACAAATATTTGGCCGAACTCCCTTGGCAGGTAGAATGGGCGGAGGCCAACAATCAGCAACTCATAATCAACAGTACATATCTTCTCTTTAATCGACCAGTTGTTGCACCATGACTTATTCATAAACAAACATACACCACCACCACGGGTCTTACCGGAGCATGCAGTTCTATCACTTCTGGCAACTTCGAAGTTTGTGATCTCTATTGCACTATCTGGAATGGCAGGGTGAAGCCAAGTCTCCGTGAAACAAAGCAGGTTTGCTTCTCTGTACTCGTATAGATACCGAGCGTTTGCACGTAATTCATCCATTTTGTTCTGTAGTGAGCGTACATTCCCAAACACAATTGATGGTAGCGGGGTATTGTGTCTGCGCTTTCTTAGTCTCCGTCGCAGACCGCCGGGCTTTCCTCTCTTGCGTAGTTTAACTTCCCGCGGAAAGTTTTCATATCCGCTGGGCTTGCTGTCCCCACCCGTAGGGCGGTAGGACAGCAGCTCCGCTCGTGTGTACGAGACGCTAGCTCCTTGGGTGTGGTCATAGTCAGAGGGCAGACAAGTTGTCAGCTTAAAAAACCTCGTAAACAGCAACACAAACATCAGTAACAGGGTCCATCTGAAGCCTGACAAATGAGACTCCATTTTAAACAACTTCACAAAAACACAGGTCCATAAAAGTACTAAAAAGTGAAAAAATACCAACGGAAAACAGGAACATAAAAAGCCAGTGGTGGTCGCCACGGTGCAGCGCCCTCTACTCAGTTATCAGAATTTGAGCAGTTTTGGGGCAAAATCTCAATAAATATTTGCGAATGTTTATTCAGGACATTCATATTTTCTCTACATGTTTATTATTTCAATCCATGAGTACAAACGTACAAAGAGAATATATATTTTTTCCTTGAAACATAATCTGGCGTTTCTTACGTGATTTTCTTTATTTTTCCCCCCTCACTCTATTTCATTAAGTTCTACCCTCTAGCATCTTGCTTTTTCCATCTGGAGAAAGCAAAGAATACGGACAGGGATCAACAATCATTTATATTCAAGAAGATTCATTGATTTCAATCACTTGTAAAACTATTGGATCACTACCAGCAACTGAACTATCATGGACACTTGGCGACAACACAAGTGTCCCCGGTAACATAAGTCTTTCGAAGTATCGCAGTGCTTTAGATGGAAGTTTATTCGACACCGAAAGTACCATCAAGATACACCCAGAAAGGAAACACCACGGAATGTACCTTTGGTGCTATGCATCTATGGAAGACTTTCTTGATCTACGGGTAACTAGATTGATGCTTTATGGTGAGTTTAGTATTTTTAATATGCCGGTAGTCAATCTTGATTGAACTTGATCGGAATTGTTTTGTACTGAAAGTCCCATTCATCACTTATTATTAAAACAAGGTTACTGTTTTTTTTTTGCAATATCTACCCAAATATATCAAAAATATCATTATAGTTCATCATTTGACATTTCCTGGGACTAGGAGGGGAAAACCGAATGTTTGTCACCATGACCATCGCCCCTCTCCTACTCGTTGTATAACTAAATATTACATCTAAAAGCTTCTATATTTTACCAAATGACAATTTGACTCATTAAGGTTTTACCCATGACCATATATTTAATTTGTATGTAAAGGCCCACCAGATGTTGTTGAAATTACTACCCCCGGGGTTCTACAAGAAGGTATAGAAACTAGCGTAAGCTGCAGTGCTGTTAATGGATACCCTGCTCCGCTCATGCATTGGTACATCGGATCAAGCAATGTGACTCATGGTTCGTCTCTTAAGACTTCAGTGAATGCAGATGATCGGTTTGATGCTGAAAGCACCCTTAACCTCATACCAAAAAGAGGATCGATAATGCAAAACCTCTTCTCTGCCAGGCGGTTCAACATAAAACACCCACATTGTGGTCAGTGACTGATAGCATGCTTCTAAACATATCATGTGAGTATCCAATATCATTTAAACTTTGGTAAATAGAGAATCTCCTAAAGCTGCGAAGGATATTGGTCTGTCTACACGTTCACCAACTATCCACAAGAGTTTCGCTTGCTATTTCTTTTGCTTTTTCGTTTCATCTTTCAATTCTACAATTGTTTTTATTTTCACCACTTTGTAAAATTCTGAAAATTCCTCATACAGGATGCATATGTATAACGATCAGTCAAAGTAATGGGCTATATTTGTATTTTACTCTTTTCTTTACCATGCCATTAACAAGTCTTTGTTAACAGTCCCACCCATATAGACCTACTTAATCCATCCCTATCTCCACTCCCATATCACTCATTCACTTTTTATCATCTCAAACTATTTTTTCAATATTTGTCTTTAATCTAGATCAACCAGTTGTGTTCATTACTTCTCGACGGTTTAAATCAAATGAAGTACGCACATGGTTTGAGTTGACATGTACTGCTGACGCAAATCCTCTTGCCTCTATCTTCAATTGGTTCTGTAACCACACATCATTTTCAAACGGCACCCGTAACATATCACTCAACGAGACTATACCAGGAGGTGAAACGCTGACCTCTAGCAAATTGGCTATTCGAAACCTTCTGTCCAAAGATCATTGTGATTACAAATGCATTGCTGTTTCAAGCTACGGTTTTGGTAGTGCAGTCTTCAACTTTACATTGTTTCGTAAGTAGAACAATTACTGTGATTTTCACTGTATCTTTATGGTCAATTTTTGTCTCGTCAATCGGATTCTCTATGTTCATTTAATTAAATGGTGCTTGCTCCCAAATAAAAACATGCAACTCATATCCATGTAACCGTCTTCTATTTCTCATTAATGATTCAAGTCACTAAACTAAAGGACCAACCCTACCTTCTACTTTTGTTCTTTACCACTGATTAACATGAAAATTAAATGCAGTTATCCCCGATTAATCTTCTTAGCTCATCGTCGACCAAAACCGAACGACATCTTCAGCTCTCTTCGCTGCCTCGCAACCCGGACGCAACATCAGGTTATGACACAATTGGATTTGATGTAATTCGCACACAATATCGACATACCTGAATACAATTAAGGAATCGATGGAGTGGCCAGGCATTCAAATCGATGAGGCCAACCCACCTTTTCATTTGTCATGTATACATATCACCATCTTCCATATATAACTTGCTTTGCAGACACATGACCTGTTTCGTAATGCGGAGTAGGGTGTCTGAACTATGGAGACTGTACCATCAATATCACTTCATAGGCCCTCCACTATTCCTGTTCCTGACACAGCCAGAGACTGACAGGGTTCGGCTAGGCTCAAGGCTTTCTCGAAGTGTGTTTAAGATAAGTATAGAGTGGCAGACTATATTACAATAGGGTCAATACTTTCCTGAATGTAAAAAGCCCAGGACCAAAATCAATTGAAACCAGTTGAAATCTCCAACTGGTTTCAATTGGTTTCAACTGGTTTCAATTGGTTTCAATTGGTTTCAATTGGAATACAAAATTTCCAGTTGAAACCAATTGCCGAACTGGAAAATATTGTTATGGGGTGTCATTTCCAGTTCAAACCAATAAGAAGTGCAACTGGAACCAGTAAGATAATTTTTCCAGTTACTCAATTGGTTCCAGTTAGAAGTCATTTCCAGTTACCCAACTGGTTCCAGTTAGAAGTTCAACTGGTTCCAGTTAGAATTCATTTCCAGTTACCCAACTGGTTCCAGTTATAATTCATTTCCAGTTAGAAGTCATTTCCAGTTACCCAACTGGTTCCAGTTAGAATTCATTTCCAGTTAGAAGTCATTTCCAGTTACCCAACTGGTTCCAGTTAGAATTCATTTCCAGTTACCCAACTGGTTCCAGTTATAATTCATTTCCAGTAACCCAATTGGTTCCAGTTAGAATTCATTTCCAGTTACCCAACTGGTTCCAGTTAGAATTCATTTCCAGTTAGCCAATTGGTTCCAGTTAGAACTCATTTCCAGTTAGAAGTCAGAATTCATTTCCAGTTACCCAATTGGTTCCAGTTAGAATTCATTTCCAGTTACCCAACTAGCTGGTTCCAGTTAGATTTCATTTCCAGTTAGAAGTCATTTCCAGTTATCCAACTGGTTCCAGTTAGAATTCATTTCCAGTTACCCAACTGGATCAAATTGAAACCAGTAAATTTGCACATTATCTACTTGTGTGCAGATCAATGTTTTATGTAATTTATTTTGATTTACAACGTATTTATTAATTAATTTTCATTTGCAAGCATTGCATTTGTTTTAGATACATATAAAGATTAATTAGTAATGATAAGCATGTTCATAAATAACATATTTTTTTTAATTACAACAGATTAAAAGTTGATTAGTGAAACACTAACCATGGGCAAAATACATGAAATACAAACATATAGGCCTATTTTCTTGGTAAGAATATTATATGAAATGGTCTGCATATTATAATGCCCTTTACATTGTATTTAATGTAGACATATACCAATGCCTCTGTGTTGACATGAGCGATAATTAGTGCAAAAGCTAATTAACTTATAACTAATTAAGTTTATGCCAACTGTAAGTTTCAATTGGATCCAGTTGAAACCAAATGAAACCAATTGAAACCAATTGAAACCAATTGAAACCAGTTGAAGCCAACTGTTTTCAATAGGGAAATTGGAACAACTGGTTCCAGTTGAAACCAATAAGGCAACTGGAACCAGTTTGCAATTGGTTTCAACTGGTTTCAATTGGAACCAGTTGTTCCAATTTCCCTATTGAAACTAGTTGGCAACTGGTTTCAATTGGTTTTGCTCCAATTGGTTTCAACTGGATTTTGGTCCTGGGAGTGCTTAAACTAATTTAGATACATGTTTTCGCATTTTTTGTGAGCCATTGTTAAATGGTGAAATGCCATCAGGATAAGTTATGTCACATTGTCATTAGTAATAGTATAATACAGATACAACTTGTCTTACATTGAATTAAACGTATAAAATAAAACACATCAAAAGGATAACAAAGGCAAAAGATTAATTGGTTAAGCTCATCATATGTTTTACAGCAATCCCTGATCCACCTTATGGCCTCTCCGTCAAGCCCTACCAGCCGACATATTCAACTTTCTCCATTATCTGGCAACCTATGCTCATTCTGGACGGATTCTGGCAAACGTTCCTTCGAATTAAAGAATGGATATGGGCAAGATCAATTTTTTTGGAATTTAAGGATGTGTGTACTTTGCTAGCTGATTTAATATCACAGCGTGTCATCCCATATACATGTGCCCGAAGCAGCTCGACCACATAAACAAAAAATATAAGAAAAGAATATCAGAAATCGCTTGCTCATTTTATCAACCGGTTCCCATCAAAGTCTTGAACACATCTTTCTTAAAAACTTTCTTCCTTCTTCAGTCCATGAAGCTAACACTCGTTTTTGGTATGTTTGGCAATTTATTTATCAAGCTCAGTTTGTATGAATCCTTAATGAAGCACGATAATATGATATTGTGTTTTGTGGGTATTACTTTTTTCTTTTGAATTTAAGTTGGTTTCAAAACACGCTCACTTTTGACCTGCCTCACTCAAAAGATACAACTTAGGCTGCCATGATTACCAGGGCTTCAAGAGTTTTAATCCTGTCTTCATTAGTAGCTAGCATAGTGTTTTAGTTAATTTGATGTGTGGGCATAATTACATTGCTGACTAGCCATGTGTTTATGTTTCTGATTTTTTTTTTGCTATTAAATCATGATTAAAGCATTGATGACTCATGCTCATACAATTTAATGATACAAAAAAATAAGAGTTATACAAAGTATAACAGCTCTAAAAAAAAATTGAAAGTAAAAGTAAGTTCGTGTATTTTGTAATGCTGGTATTTACGCTGCATAATATATTCGTATATTTTTTATATTTCTTCGTATATAATAAAATCTTACATTGTATGTAAACGACGTACTGGATATATGGCTGTCTTGCTGTTTACGTGGGTACCTGCTTGATTGTGAGATATGCGTGCGTGTGTGTATTTGGATGTGTGTGTTCGTGTGGGTGTGAGGTGTCCGAATACCGCAATCGGAATTTTTCACTGACCCTTTCTCCAGAAAAAAATAATCAGTCTCCGATACTGCAAGACAAATATTTTGTTTGTGTTTGTTTGAAATGACATTTATGTTTAAAATCCACATGGCTGCCCAAGGGCTAAATTGCTTGGAGTTTACAAAGTAAAATGTATAAATATATATATATATATATATTGCATATCTATACATAGATCAGTCATGATGAGCATAGTACATGAATTAATACCAATAATGTGCTTAGTAAAGTTACCAGACTTTACTTTCCTACTCCACCGATTGTTTAGTTGTCGTTAGTGTATTTACTCTTTTTGGTCTAGAAATGGTAGGATATAAATACGGTGCTTCCTGTCTTTGTTTTTATTGGAACTTTTGAATTGAATTAAGTGAGTAAATACTAATCGCGCTAAATATGAATTGCTACATTGAAGTCAAAAGCAAAAACTTTTTACAACAAATTTAGTTTAATAACCTTCACATTTTAAGTTATTTTGTCACGTCTGAGGAGAAAGAGGGCCCCTATTGGTTAGTAATTTATACAATGATTATTTTCATTTTAAATTAATGGTTTGGTGAAGTTTATGAAACTGAACCGGTGTCAGGACAAATATCAATGATAGCATCCATCATGATATTTGTTTCACTTTCAACTCAACAGCATATCTCCGACGAATCCTCCAATATGTGATAAATCTCCTCAAAGACATCGTGTAGCTCGCTTCATACGGTTTGCTTTCTTTCATCAGGGAGTCTCTTCCATGCCCCTGCTTTAATAACCATAGGGTGCATTATTGGATAAAGTTGTAAAAGGCGTTTCTTTGAACGGCAAGATACGATGAATGAATGATAGTGTTCATTGGTGTAGACATTATTCTTTTTTGTCGCATTTATCATCTCCAAATGTGGTAAGTTTTTGTTTTTGTTTGAATTGTAAGTGTAGGTGTACTTAGCCTACATACGACTTTGGGAGGTGTAACAATGAAATGGATGCGAAAATATTTAAAAGCAATACATTGATACATAGTCTTCCGATTAAAGATTTTCAAACGCTTTGTATTTCATAATCTGCTATCATTATGTTAACTATTTTGGTTAGATAATAGAGGTACATAGATAATAAGATTATTAAATCGCTGCGATTTTATAACAGTTCAGATCGTTGGTAACACACCTGGTCGGAAAGCTAAGCTATCAAACTATATGTACAAACTCAGATCTTTGTCATACATCTCATTTATATTAAGACAATCCTTTGTGTTGCAAACACTTAATGAAAATTATTCGGGGCAATTAATTAATATACTGCGAACGTTGGGCTATTGTCATTCATCGTTAATGTGTTTTTTTTTTTTATAAAGTGTATTTGAACAGTGGGAAAGCTACAGGGAGTGCCACGCCCCCCCCCCTAATCCAGTAGAGAATAACAATTGAAAGCAAGAAAAGATCGATAAACCCAGGTCGAAATTCCCATAGAAACCAGTAGAAACCAGTAGAGACATTCTAATGGTTTCTACTGGTTTTCCAGAGACCAGTAGAGTCTAATGGTTTCAGGAGGAACGGTAAAGTAAAACCATTAGAAACCTTTACAAACTAGTAGAGTCTAATGGTTTGAAGACCAGTAGAAACCAATAGAAACCAGTAAGATCTAATGGTTTGAACATGGGTGTAAAAATACTAAGTAAAACCAGTAGAAACCTTTACAAACCAGTAGAGTCTAATGGTTTTGAAGACCAGTAGAAACCAATAGAAACCAGTAGGATCTAATGGTTTGAATATGGGTATAAAAATCCTAAGTCAAACCAGTAGAAAACTTTACAAACCAGTAGAGCCTAATGGTTTTGAAGACCAGTAGAAACCAGTAAGATCTAATGGTTTGAACATGGGTGTAAAAATACTAAGTAAAACCATTAGAAACCTTTACAAACCAGTAGAGTCTAATGGTTTTGAAGACCAGTAGAAACCAATAGAAACCAGTAGGATCTAATGGTTTGAACATGGGTATAAAAATCCTAAGTCAAACCAGTAGAAAACTTTACAAACCAGTAGAGCCTAATGGTTTTGAAGACCAGTAGAAACCAGTAAGATCTACTGGTTTGAACATGGGTGTAAAAATCCTAAGTCAAACCAATAGAAACCTTTACAAACCAGTAGAGCCTAATGGTTTTGAAGACCAGTAGAATCCAATAGAAACCAGTAGGATCTAATGGTTTTAACATGGGTGTAAAAATCCTAAGTCGAAACCAGTAGAAAACTTTACGAACCAGATGATTCTAATGGTTTTGAAGATCAGTAAAATCCGATAGAAACCAGTAGGATCTAGCGCCGCCTCTGGAGTATACCAATGTTTATTTAAACCCCCAAACCAGGAGTTAGAAACTCTCCATAAGTCATTATATTAATAGTTTTAATTTACAGATTGTGCAACATCTAATTGACATGCACCATATAAGGTCTGCAATATTGATCAAGACTACAAGCCCCAAAACCCCAAAATGCGACTCCCGCCTTTTGAACAGCTGCAATAGTACTCTGTGTGTACGTATATAACCAAGCCATGCAGTGAAAGCATGTGCACAGTGCATGTGCGCGCGTATACCATGCCTGCCTTGAGTACACACACATACACACAATACTATACTATAGCCATTCCTCAACTGCTACACAGAGCCAGCGACAGGAGCTAGAGCAGAGTGGCAAAATCTTTTTGAATACTTCCGTTTTCCCTTCTATTCTACATTATGGGTAAGTCTTAGATTTACCTAATTTATTTACAATATATATAGTAACTGTTTTCTGTTCTGAAACGTAGTAATGTATGATTGTGAAGTAGTAGTAGGAGTGCTTATTTCCAACGCCAAGATGAGAAATGTATTGTATGATCCCATGCATGTGCATCTATGTATAGGATCTTGATGGGATGCATGGGGCATCATTCAAAGCAAAGTTTGTGCATTTACCTACACATGGCTTTAACTCTGCTGTAAGTAATGTCAATTTTGAGAACTGAGTGCTTTATTCTTTTAAAAATAAAGTGCGCTGCATGAGAAGCATAAACGCTAACTCCAGGGAGCTCCAGAGCTCGTAGTCGTACAGGAAAACGATTCAAACAGCGGATTGGGCTGCATTTTTCGAAATGTGAACTTGTGAATTTTGACTTCCCAACCACTTGAAATTATAATTTGAAAAAGTCTTTGATGCTGGGAAAAAGGGTGATTCTTCGTCCTAACCCGACAATCGGTTCATCCATGTTGTATCATTGATTCAACAAAAATGTTGAAGAGAAAGTATGCATGCTCTAGCTGTAGCGGCGCAGCAAATATGAATATTCATGATATAGAGCGCCGTTCACTCGAAATTGCTGAAGAATCGAAGAAAGAGAGCCCTTCTCAACCTCGTGCATATTCAGCAATTTCGAGCGAACAGCGCTCTATATCATGAATATTCTTATTTGCTGCGCGGCTACTGCGCATGCGTATTTTCTCTTCGCCATTTTGAATCGACGATGCAACATGGATGAATCGTCAAATTAGGACGAAGAATCGCCCTTTTTCCCATCGAAGACTTCTTCATATTATAATTTCAAGTGGTTGGGACGATGCTCAGAGGAGTCGAAAAACATTGTAAGTCAAAATTGTAATTACTACCTCTTCACATTCCGAAAAATTGTCGCCCAATCTGCTATTTGAATCGTTTTCCTGTACCGACGTCGGAGCTCCCTGGAGTTACTTAAACAGTATTTTTATTTAATTTTCTAGTCTATCTGTTTCAATTTTGATTATTTCAATTTAAACAAATTAAATTTATATTCCTTAAATTCCATTTTAAACGACAAACGACTGATGTGGAAGACTAGTCAACGCTGAGAAAGCCCCTCCGCTTAACCCGAAAGGGTGCGTTAAGGCGGTTCTCCGTTCTCAACGCACCCTTTCGCGACAAGCGGGGGCTCTCGAAAGGGTGAACGCACCACACCATTTCGATGTTAGCCATGTCAAATAACCTTAAACAAGTACTTTAACAAAAATGTATGTACAGAGTTTAGACAGCAATTAAGTGTATCGGAGAAAACTTCACCTCTGAAGACGTGTACAAAGTTCTTTCACCATAAATGTATAATCAGTTCATGGTGTGTTCCTATATATACAGAAGCCTTTATCTGGAAATAAATGGTTAGACCTGTAAATGGTTAACAAAATTATTCACAATCAGGCTGTACAAAGAAGTTTGTAGCTGTAGGCCTACGTGTGTTGCACATGCGTCAACCATTCAATTTGTTTTAACTTTATTTATTTTCTTATTAATTGTAGGCATCTTTTGACATCTTTCATCAAAGCAGTGGATTCAAAGCACATTGTGGCCACAGTATATTGACGTGAGACCATGCACAATATGCTACTTTCTCTCAACCTTCTGGATCAGCATTCAGCAGCCTCGTGACACAGTTGAAGCCACATTATCGGTAATTGTGTAGATGTACTTGTATTTTTTCTTTACATACCGTATATGTTTCATATTTTGCATGATCACTGATTGCATCAACAAATTGATCATTTCATTCGAAAGGCTTATTTTTCCTAAGTTTCAAATACATATAATTCAATTAATTTCAGATCACTAAAACCTGCAGGTATGTTGCAATAACCGACCATATTTTGCGAGTTTCAAACTGTGTTCTTTTCCTCGCCCGCATAGGTCAATAGAACTTTGATTCTACTCTCATTAGCAAACTAGAATTGTATTGATGATTATTTACAAAAAATCCTGAATCACGTTTTGCATTGCCAACAAATGTTTAAAATGCAAAGGTATGTTTATATTATGTTTGTGAGCAATGAGAGATTATTTCTGATGAATCTTTGAAGCAGTACTTTTCTGACAGAATTCATTATTTAATTCATTGTTTACGTTCCAGTTTTAAAATTTATAACAGTTTTTCTTAACTTGTATTCCTTTCTTTTTGCTTTATTCATGCATTAGAATTCTTTGCGTACCCTGGATCAAGCAGCACTTGCATTATACAGCAGATTCCACCCAAAAGCTAAACCATGAGTCCAAGCTGAAGAGGGATATTTCCAAAATGAGGTCGATCTACACACATCCGATAGCATAACTGCAAGAAAATTTCAGGTTATTTTCCCCTTCATTATAGAGATAGAGAGATGGGGGGTGAGTTATATAGCCACGAACCTGAATAGCTTAGCTGTAGAACTGAAATGCCCATTCATGTCACTTGCAATTTTAATGAATTGCAGGGTTTACAAACTGACATATTAATGATTTGGGTAAAAGATCTCAGTATTTGTGTATATTTGTTATTACTAATATGAAGTAGACCTGTTTCATAATGCTTATGTAGTAGATCAGTCTCATGCTCACCCCACCCCTTTGTATTAATATGTCAGTTCCTAAAACCTGTGGCAAATCATATAAGTTGGTCATAGAGAAAAGTTGAGTGAGGTAAATGCAATACAAATCGATTCCATTCTTAAGCACTTAAGACTTATCCAGGTATGGCACGTGAACCGCCAAAAAAATCATAAATGCTGCAGTAACATGTGATTAGGCCATTTTCTTTATACAATCAAATCAAAGTGCCGCGTAACAAATTATCTCATTCACCTGTTAATAATAATTGTATTTCAATAGTCAAAATGCAAACATTATGTGTTGTTAGGTAGGGCAACCCATAATGTGTCATACCTAGCAACAAATAATGTATTCAATTTGCATTCTGAGTTTTCTGACTATTTAAATACATTTATTTGTAACAGGTGAATTGAATAATTGGTAATGAGGCACTTAACAAGGACCTATGCAATGATTTGATTACAGTACGAAAATGACCTATTTATATGGATAGGAAATCTTTGAACTGTTACATGTCGTTTTCTGAAAGTTCATAATTTTATAAATTCTGAAGGGTTCATAATTCTAAAATTTAATAGGGTTCATAATTCTGAAAATGAACTAGGATTCGTAGTTCCAAAATGAAATGTTCATAATTCCTAAAAATTAAAAAGGGCTCAATACTTCCAAGTTCCAAAGGTTTATTATTCTGAAAATGCGAATAGAACCCTGTATCCTTTTCGGAATTACGAACCTTCAATATAATGAATCCTATTTCATATTCAAAATAATGACACCATTCCATTGCGGAATTATGAACCCTATTTCAATATCGTTAACATTCCTTTTTCAAATCCTGAATTACGCACCCTATTTATTTTTCGGAATTATGAAATCTATTTCATTTTTAAATTCAAACCTTCTAAAATATGAACCATATATTTCATTTGTTTATCAAATTTCAGGAGGAAAATGAAATTTGTCATAATACACTGTACTATCAAGTTACATATCAATCTTTTACATGTACTTTGACAATCTACAGGTAAAAATCATGCTTTGCGTTATCATTTGTGATTTATTCTCCAAATTTCAGCAAAATTGCATGCTCATTGTTTCTACTCAAGATGGCTATCGTAAGAAATCTATTGCAAATTGCCAAACCTACTCCAAATTGTCAAGATTGATTTCTCTTTGTTAAAATTGGCCATAATTTTTAGACAATAATTAGCCAATTTAACATTGTTTTATTATTTCTTCTTTTGTTGATGAAATATGTATTTAAAAAAAAAACCTTCTTCATGTAAGCTGTTAACCTCGTTTTTTTAAACGTTCATGTACAGTAATCACTATATGATGTATGATATTCTGACAGATAATAAAATGATACACTCTTAAGTGTTAAATATGATAAAGATGAATCAACATGATTGTGATGTGTTTTGTTAACAGACATTTGCGAGGGAAGTGGCTGAACCTTGAGAAAATGGTTGTGTTGAAAGTGAACTTCATGCCAGCTCCTGTCATTTTTGTGTCTACTTTGCAGACCAGCATGCTCTTACAAAGTTATAAAAAAAAAACAAGGGCTGGCAGATTTTGTGAGAAGTACTGTGTTGGAAGTGCATTGAGGTAGTAGAATTTCAACTGATCAAAAAAATTTCAACCATGCAATGTAACCAATGCTATGGTTCAATTGGGGATTCCTACTTGTTTTCTACTGGTCTCCTAATGGTTTCTGTATGGATTCCAACTGGTCTCCTAATGGTTCCAGGACTTTTTTCTACTGTTCTAATGGTTCCAGCACTTCTTTTCTACTGGTCTCCTAATGGATTCCTACTGGTCTCCTAATGGTTCCAGCACTTCTTTTCTACTGGTCTCCTAATGGATTCCTACTGGTCTCCTAATGGTTCCAGCACTTCTTTTCTACTGGTCTCCTAATGGATTCCTACTGGTCTCCTAATGGTTCCAGCACTTCTTTTCTACTGGTCTCCTAATGGATTCCTACTGGTCTCCTAATGGTTCCAGCACTTCTTTTCTACTGGTCTCCTAATGGATTCCCACTGGTCTCCTAATGGTTCCAGCACTTCTTTTCTAATGGTTTCTGTATAGGTTCCTACTGGTCTCCTAATGGTTCCAGCACTTCTTTTTTACTGGTCTCCTAATGGTTACTGTATGGAATCCTACTGGTCTTCTAATGGTTCCATTAGGGGTTTCTACTGGTGTTCTGCTGGTTCCAGTAACCTTTTTTCTACTGGTTTTCTAATGGAAAAGCGCCACTTTCCATATTGAAACCAGTAGAGAATTGACCAGTAAAAACCAGTAGAAATCTCTACTGGTTTTCTCTACTGGTTTCTATGGGATTTTCGACCTGGGAAAGAGAAAGAGAAAGAGGAAAAGTGGAAAAAGAACAGAAAAGAAGACATCTAGAACATCATCCGCACCTCCCTCCTAATCAATCAGTAGTCTCGAAAATTCGCATTTCATTTGCTGAGCAAACTGGTGTCCCCCTCCCTCCCCCATTGGCTCAGTATCGCTTAAGTTGGTGGGCTCACTCGACACCGCTGTAGTTGCTGCATGCTTTTTGCAATAGCCTGGGTTTCTTTCCCTTGAATTTAGTCTAATTTCACCCATACAGGAAACCAGGCATTTGAAGTGTCAATTCGGACAGGCAACTCTTTACCAGTCATCGGGGAAAATTTCACACTGGTTTGTACCATCACGCCACAAACCAGGAATCGACTTGTCATATGGCAAAGGAGTGGTGGTCTTAATACTCTGGCCTCTCATGACTGTCAGGAATATCTTTCTTGTAGGTTGACTGTAATTGACCAAAGGAAATTCAGCTTGTTGGCAGACTATTATAGTGTAAATCTAACAATAAAACAACTTGACAAAAGTAATGGAGACAATTACAAATGCACTGTAAGTCATACACATGGGCCAACGAATTCACGATCAACTAGCGTGCAAGTGACACCATTACTACCAGGTAAAAACATAGTCTTTGCATCCCGAATTCACTATTGGGAAAAAAGCTCTTTCAACAGTCTTTTATAAACATAACTTAAAGGGAAGCCGTTCTTTTTCAAACATTTAATAACTTGATACAGGTTTAGCATATTGTGTTTGTAATGGGAAAAATTGAAGGAACCGTTAATTCGGGCAAGTTTTTTTATTCTCATTTGCTATTTCATGTGGAGTTGAGATTATGTACTACTACAGAAGTATCTAAATTATATCCGGCAACAAACTAACGTATAATCAAACCGAATATTATTTATAAAGGGATGAAGTATGTCATACTAAGTAGCAATCTATGAAATAATGTGGTTAGAATAATTACTTATTTCATTGCCTCAAAGTAGAGCGAAAAGTACAATTCGAAGGGAGCTTTATTCATCGTGAGGATTCCTCTTTGTCGCCAGTTCCGCCCTATAAGCCCGTGATTACTGATGTGAGATCGAGCCGGTTTTATCATAACAACCCCAACATAACGGTAACTGCTGGGAAGCCGTATGATTTCATATGTACAGCATACGGGGCAAGGCCTCCTGCAGTAGTGGAATGGCGTATATCAGATGATGTTACCGTTGTACTTCAAGATCAGTCTAATGTCATACGAGGCGACAGCTATATCTCTCTGAAAACTGCCACAATCACGCCCTCTAGGAATGATCAAGGAAATAATCTCCGCTGCGTGACATCACATCCAGAACTACAAACTATCCGTCACTGTTTGGTTTACCTGAATGTTCAAGGTAAGGTATACGTTTCAAGTACAACTCGTTTTCACTTATTTTGACAGCCTGGCAGTTTAAACCGTTTAAACACAGAGTACTGATGTCAGTTAAGTGAGCCTATTTCATTCTGTTTTTCAACCTCTTATAATCTTTCCACTCAGATATTTATATGGAACTTTTTAGGGCAATACCCGATACTGGTTATTGATCGTCGTTTTGCTTTGGTGACCTGTACTTATTTCACAAGTTAATTTAGGCGTCAGGTTACTAACAGAACCAGGAGCATTAAATAACTTTTCTTTTTTCTGTATCGAAGTTCTGCCGACCACGATGCTGCTTTTACCTACTGGAGATAACAATGAACACCAATCAGAGTCAACAGTCATATACGTTCATGAAGATTCACCGACTTTGATCACTTGTAAAAGTATTGGATCATTACCAGCAGCTGAACTATCATGGACACTTGACGATACCAACAACTTTTCCTGTAACGCAAGCTTCTTAAGATATCGCAATGCTTTTGATGGAAGTTTGTTTGACACTGAAAGTATCATTACAATTCATCTACAAAGGAAGCACCACGGAATTTTCCTTCAGTGTTATGCATTTATGGATGAGGTCTTTATTGATCGACTGATGGCCGAACTAATGGTCAAGGGTGAGTTTATCTTCGCACATATTTATCGGAATTCCAAATTCCGTTTAAAATCTTTGGCATGTTGTACGAAAAATATGTTGTGGTTACGGGCCTAATCAACTGGAAGGCCTAATCTTCGCTACAAAATTCAAAGAAAAGGGTTACTTGAATGTATCATTATCTATCCAATTGAATGGAATAATTATTAGTAATACTTTAGGATCACCTGGGACTGGGAGGGAAAAGCAAACGCCCATCACTATTACTATCGGTTCTCTCTTTGCTGTATAACTAAATATTACGTATAATATATCTATATTTTACCAAATGACAATTTGACTCATAAAGTCTTTGCCCATAACCATATATTTCATTTCAATGTAAAGGTCCCCCAGATAAGGTTAAAATGACTACCCCGGATGATCTACATGTCGGTATAGAAACCAACTTAAGCTGCAGAGCTGTTAATGGATACCCTGCTCCGCTCATCCATTGGTACATCGGATCAACAAATGTGACACAAGATTCGTATCTTAAGACTTCAATGAATGAAGGTGATCGGTACGATGCTGAAAGCACACTTATCCTCATACCAAAGAGGATTTATCATGGGAAACCTCTTCTCTGCCAGGCGGTTCAATCTACATCACACACTATGCAGGTTGTTCAACCTACAACACGCTCAATGCGGTCAATGAATGATAGCATGGTTCTCAACATATCATGTGAGTCTCCACATTCATTCAAACTTTTGGTGAGGACATTATAATTTATAGAGAAACTCCTAAAACTGCGTAGGATATTGATATGTCTACGTGTTCACCAACTTTCCCCAAGAGCTTCGTCTGCTATTTTGTTTCTTCCTTTTGATTCTACACATTTTTAAAACTTTTTACTGTATGTACATTTCTGGAAATGCTTGACACGTCCCGTGTGGGCTGGTGTTTTCCCATGTAAGAAGAGAATGCATATGGATAACGACAAGTCAAAGAAATGGACTATGATATAAAGTCTTATCTTCTCCCCCGCATGCATTGACACCTTTATATCAGTCCCAACCAATAAACCTTCGTTTACCTCCCCAGTTCCATCCCCATCCTTATATCTCCTTCTATTTTCTATCACCTCTTTTCAAAACTTATTCCAATATATTTCTTTAATCTAGACGACCCAGTTGTGTCCGTTTCTTCTCGACAGCTTACATCAAATGAAGTACGTACTGGGTTCGTGTTGACATGTACCTCAGACGCCAATCCTCCTGCTTTAAACTTCCAATGGTTCTGTAACGGCACACTGTTGTCTAAGGACACCCGTAACATAACACTCTCCAAGACGATACAAGAAGGTGAAACTCTGACTTCCAGTGAAGTGGTGATTCGAATCCCCCTGTCCGAAGATCCTTGTAATTACAAATGCGTAGCTGTGTCAAGATGTGGTTCCGGTAGTGCAGTCTTTAACTACACGTCTTCTCGTAAGTAGAACTGTGTTTCTCAGTGTTTATTTAGTTTCACTTGTGTCTTGTCTAACTGATACTCTCTGTTCATTTAATTAAATGGTGCTTGCTTTCGTATAAAAAATAATAACTTATATCCATAAAAAACCGTCTTCTATTACTCATTAACGATTCAGGTCATTGAACTGAAGAAACCAGACCCTACCATTTTTTGTATTTACGCTTTTCCACTGATTAACCTTAAAATGCAGTTATTCCCGATTCACCTTCTTGGTTTATCGTCGACCAAAACCAAACGACATCTTCAACTCTCATCGTTGCCTAGCAACCTGGATTCAATATCAGGTTACGACATAATTGGCATTATTTAAAGTTCAAAGTAAAATACTACAACATTGCAATGGTTACCTGATAATATCCTTTAATTTTATACTGCCTAAGGTGCCAATTAGCGTAAACTTTTGAAACCCCCTTTTCATTTAAAATGGACCATTCCACTAATATCTTCTTCAGAGAGATGAATTGCTTTCACTTTCGTAGCGAAAGAGAGAATTTGATAAGCGTGTCAGCCTCTATTCTTTGTGCCCACTCATTCTGCAATTGAAAACCGATATTGCTTCCTCCTCACTTGTTATCTGCAGATATTCTTGTAATTTGCACGTTGGTTCCTAATATAAACATCCCCGATTTGAATATACAGGGAGAGACAATCCTTTCACAACAATATGAATTATTGTCTTCGAATATTTTTCTTTCTTGCCTTCACCACTTCTAAAACGTTTGAAATTAACGTGTCTACTCGTATTTGGAACCCAGAATTCCTCCCAGTCGTTGGAGAGAATATCACACTTGCCTGCATGTACACGCCACCATCCACGTCTCGGCTACTGTTTTGGCAACACGTGGACGGCACTATACTGCCTATCGATAGATGTCAAGGAATAGAATGCAGAAACGAGCAAAATTTTCCAGGTATGTCCAAGTAAAGTTTGAGGGCAGATTCTTCCAGCGGAAATCTAACTATTAGGGATTTAACAGTGGATTACAGCGGCATAATTATATCAGTGCTTCGTAGGCACTTTTTCTGACGCAACTTCCGATGAGATTGAACTGAAAGTGGTTTTATCAGGTAAGATGTTTCCATTTTATTATATTATTCTCGGTATACTAATAAAATGTACGAACATATATACTTCGTCGGCTGCCTGCAAGAAGGCAGTGAGAGTTGTCTATTGCCAATGGTAGTATCGTTGTTTTTTTTTTGCCGGAAGCCCACGATGTGTTTGTTAATTTATAAAGTTAACAATTTTCAATTAAATGTGGTTTAATAATAACAGGGTTAGAGTTTGTGTCACTGCACGTAAAGAGACATATTTCCATATAACCAGTCTAATTTCATTTGTGACTGATAACCATGCCACTGCAATTTTACAATCATGATAACGGGTCAAGTGTGGTACATTTGTGTCTTAGATGTCATAGTCTTTGGGAACATCTCGCTTGGTAATGATTATTCTTAGAATGAAAACTGTATACATGTTGTCTCACTTCCAGCCGAACCTAGATTGCTATCCATCACTGACAGTCGGACTGAGAGTGGATACAAGAATGGAGAATCAGTGAGCATCACATATGGGCGAACCCACAACCTAATATGTTCAGTCTAAGACGCTAGACCACCTGCAAAACTACAGTGGCACATTCCTGAAGAAGTGCATGTTCAACTCGAAGATCAGTATAACGCTGTTCATGGTGACGCTTACACCTCTCGAAGAGTTGTTTCTTTAACTCCTTCCAGAGACGATGATGGACAGATTTTCCGTTGTGTTGTTTCGCACCGGGAGCTGGTTAATGGGCTTCAATTATTTATCCGCCTCGATGTTCAAGGTGATTATCTTACTAATTATATCATCCCATTATTGCTCGGTGTGTGTGTTCTGCCCAAGTGAATATTCCTCCCAAATGTCAGGATCGTCTGAAATGGATGAAACATTCAACATCTCCTAAAACGTTTCCCACTCTTCTGTATTTTGTACATTCTGGTAGGGAATCATAAGAACGTCACTAGATCCCGTGATGCCTTCACCGCTAATATACTGTTATCATATTGTTAGCAATAGTTCATTTCTGTATCTCTCCCTTCAGTAGCTGACTCCGTATGAAAATGTGGGTTCTTCCTTTTCTATCAACTCAGTACCGCCAAGTGACCTGCAGCTTACCGCGTATGGATCCATATCTACCAATGCAACAGAGACAAGAAGTGTTAATGTCTTTGAAAATTATGCAACATCATTCACCTGCAAGAGTGTAGGATCTCGTCCAAAAGCTTTTATATCATGGATCATTGGTTCAAACGACGACCTAGGAAACACGACATCTACGTCTACGATGAATGAGGCCGACCAAGGTTTACGTGACACCAAGTCCACTCTACAGTTGATTCTAAAGAGGAGGCATCACAATAAACTTCTTCGATGTGTGGCCTATGCTGGTATAAACCAACGTCAAACGGAAGTGAGGGTTATCGTGTTTGGTGAGTTTTCGTACGTTGTATTAATGATACCTCATTTCCTCGAACTCACAAGAGAGTCCGAATGCGGTCTGGAAACATTTTAAAACATTTGGACATTTATATATACCTGATGTAAAACTTTATATTTAGAATAACTGGATTTACTCATGCCATTATTTGTCAATTCCGCAGCAAGATATTTCAAAGAAGTTAAAGTGTAGAAAGTATGTAGAGACAAACATTCGGAACAGCTTAAGCAAATTCCTATAGATATCAACATATTTGTTTTTCGTGTCTCAGAATATATGTTGCATGAGATGCATAGGTCGTTGTTGCTTATAATATCATCAGGTTTAATTTTTCTGTATCGGTATATATGCAAGTCAACGGGGCTTATAATCTAAAATTAGTGACATAAGAAATGAACTTTGATTTCCAAGGACCACCGGATTCTCCCTACCTTAATGGAACGGAAGGATTGCAGGATGGAGTGTCATCAAACGTGACTTGCACATCGAACAATGGCTACCCAGCACCAGCTTTCGAATGGTATCTTGGATCAGAGAACGTCACCAACAAATCTAATGCACAGTTTTCGAGGAATATAGATCATCGACTGGATGCCATAAGTGTTTTTAATTCCACACCCACGGTAGACGATCGTGGGGAACGCCTTGTCTGTCAAGTTGTTCAACAAACGCTTTATATATGAAGTCTTGGAGAGTGAGTGAGGTTCTTCATATTCTTTGTAAGTCTGATTATTTAAGTCTAAATCATTCATCATGTAGATCATATTACGAGAGAGGTATACGTTGTCTCACCGCCATATATACATTACAACCATTGGCATTACTTGGTGTTCGCATCATGTTTGATATGAGCCGGCGATTATATTTACTTTCCTATGATTATATTGAACAGGCAAGGTAAGTTGTTAAATGTCTTACCAACATCACCTGGTTTGATTCTCTCTCCGTTAACAAATAACTATTTGTGTTACAAGAACATTTCTAAACAATACAGTTTTGGTTTAGATTAATACCTAAGTATACCATAGATCAGTAGAAACACCGTTCTATGTTTAACGATACTAGTGCTGACATATTAGCCTAACAACAAACTGGTAACGATTAAAATATGTATTCACTTACGCTAATCAGGAACACCTTCATAAATAATATCTTCCTGAGCCGCATTTTATTGTTTCCTAAACGTATTTTGTTCTTCCTAAATACATACATGTAGATTTGCCTGTCATTGTGGAATACTCTGTTCGTCGTGTTTCCAGAGGTCAACAAAGCGTTGATGCCATTCTTACATGTACATCAGATAGCAGACCCCTAGCCTCAATAACCTGGTTCTTGAATGCTAAGGAACTCAACAACGGCACCCACCATCACATTCACCACAGTCATGCACAAGAAGATACCTTGAGGTCGAGTATTCTGATTATTTCTAATATTTCGGCAGAAGACGAACGCAACTATACATGTTTGGCTGAGACAAGGCTTGGGAACGACAGCAGAACTATAACCTTATCATATTCTGGTAAATCTTTCACTATTAGACCGAGGCGCATTTATGAAAAAGGATCATGTCCTATTGTTGAGACGACACCATGTCCAGTACAGTACTGTGCCATTGATAATCCTATATTACAATGGAGAACGTTTTGATACTGTTACGATTTTATAACATACGTAATGAGATGATAACCCAGTTACAGGAAGTATCGGGCAATTTTAATTGTTTTTGTTACGGTAGATTACTGTGTCGACTTTTAGAATCGGGTGATGGTTAAAGGAGTGTATATACGTTATATATACAATATTTTATATACGTTGTTTTTATGTGTTATGTGTTTAACGTTAGGTGTAGGATTAGGATTAGGAATGCGTTTAGGTATATGGTTAGGGTTACGTTTAGGTGCAGTTTTTGGCCCAAGGTTGGAATTTACAGTTTGGTTGGTGAACGAAGTGATGGGGTTGCCGCCGGAGCATATGACGTACAATCGTAACTATGACAGAATGATATGATACCAACATGAATTGATTTGATTGGATACTTTTTAATTGTTGGTAGCAAAATATGCTGAAGATATTATCCCTTAGAACATGAAATTTTCACCATCTTTAAAAACAATTATTCCAGGGATTCCAGATCCGCTTTATGACCTCATCGTCGATCAAAACCAGACGACATCATATACTCTCTTCGTTGCTTGGCAAACTGGAATCGCTGATGGGTTTCAACAAAATATCACTCTAGAGAATAGAGTACGAGGGTTCCCGTATTTTTCGTACTTTGACAGGAGCAATCAATAGTAAAGATTTTAATAAACAAAGTGTAGATGTGAATGTCCATTTAAAATCATTATTTTTTAATTAAGAAATTCACTATCGGTTATAGTAACAGCTACATTAATGATGCTCACAAAACATTTAACCTTATTTTTTTATGTTAGTAGCTACCTAGAAATACTCGTACCTTTCACACATGCTAAGTATTTCTCCATGTATTAAATGATGGACATTGTATGTCTAGCAAATAGATTTTATTCGTAGATTGTATGTATGTTCATCATTTTATGTGTGTTCTATAATTTCATATAGAAATGAAAATAAGTTCATAATACAGGCTCAGGTTTTACATGGATTATTACATGTTGATGCAACCCTTGTTTGTTTTGTTTTGGTCCTGTTAATCTGTGCATGCTTATGGTAAACTCTGCTGTATTTAGACCTGTTTATAGACCTTTGTTATATGCATAATATATACAAAACTTAAATGTAATATTGTTTAGATTAATACACAGTGCTTTCAATACAGTGAACATTCCTCAGTCACTTTAATATATTCTGCAGTGGGTAGTAGTTCCAAGTACCTTTGACAAACAATGTAATGTACCACGTCTAGCAAACCATGCAACTGATGATTCCTCAAAATTGTAACACTAGATATATACTTAGATAGTGAAGAGCAAAGTCAGTGCGGTATTACAGACATTATACCTGATATAATATGTATCAAAAGCTACTAATATTAGACTGGACAAGAGGTCTAGATAAACGTCTATATAAATTGGAAAATAAGGTATACAGGGTGTATCCAGCCAACGTTTGAGCGAAGGATTTTGCATTCACTACATGTAATAATTATTTGTCGGTAGCTGTGAATATCACCTTTGAAACTTGTAACGTCAAGATGTGAGGTTTTTTTAATATAACGCTGTAATTGTATGGTACAATTTTACGGTATAAACTGTGTCAAAGAAAATCATTTGTCTCAATCCCCCTGTATAATGATTTGGAAAGTAGCATCCATGTATATGTTGAACTATATTAGTACCCTTGTCTAGATAAACAATTTCATATACTTTTTTTTCTTATGTTTACATGTTCTAAGAACGCATTAGGTCCACCCCTACACAGATATTCTTCAAATAAAGCATTTTGCAGAGTTATGTTTTGATTTCAAGTATATATGCTCGAAAGGGAAATGTCCATATACTTTGGTAATTTTAATAAGTTCTTGTAATGACAGGTTTTATTGAATGCACAAATAAATGATTTACCCTTATTCTGGATTGGAAAATTCAATATATCTACAGTCTATGATTGCTAAGGACGCAAATACAAGATTTTCAAGGCTCAATTTGTTTCGAACTTATGAATGGAAAAATCATGTTCCTATTAAACTAAAACTCTGACATACGTTTAGATTGTTATTAATTAACGAGGTTTTAATTGTATTAAATATAATTAAATGGCTTTTCAATTTCTTGAGGTTAGATTATTAGCTAATCTTGTTTAAAGTGTTGAACAGAAATTGGGAGGATACAGGCAATTCATAAATTACAGAGGATGTTAGCCGTATATTTGTTATACCACGTCAATTCTTAAATTCTTAAATTGTTAAATTGTTGTAAATGTTTAAAATTGACTTTGTAATGTTTTGTTGGTAACATAAATAAATTGAATTGAATTTATCAAAGTACAAAATGTGAAACAATTCAAAATAATAACTTATTACGTTAATGTATACGAGCGTGTAGTACATAGACGAATAAAATAATGTTATGTTCGATTATACTGTTATCCTTCTTATACACCAAACTCATAGATACGAATGTGTGAATATAACTGACAGGGCTAACTTGGTCTCACATTTTATTTACAATGGATGGTATTATGGAGCAAGGGCAGTTTAGTGACAATTTTTTTTAATTATTCCGCATTACACTGGTTATAATGTGTGTGTTTAATGTCAACTGAGCATTATCGCTTGAGATAATTATGAGAATTAATAAAAATAAATATAATAATGTCTCGTGGAAAAAAATTATTGGTGAAAGTTTCTTATTTCAATATCGCAAAGAACATTATATACATATTTATTATTTCTAAATAACTATTGGAAAATAGCTTTATGCCTATTACATCAAAAAATGAACCAATAAATACGGCTCGCCCTGAACGAAATAGCACAATCTGTCGTTTGCATGTGGACATGGTAATTCACTCATTAATGGATTGTACTTTATTTATCTTATTATTCATGGCATAAAACAATTTTTGATTAGCAGTCAATGGCTGAATTATATAAATCGTACATGCAACTTTAAAAATACATAGAATACAATAATGTAAATGGTAAAATTATACAAACACCAGATGATAATCAGAATACCTTGACCACTGTGGTTTAAATAATTCAAGAACAAACAAAAATAGAACAAACAATATCATAGGTCATAAATTATAATTTGTAATTCAATGGAGAAAAGTAATTGCATTTGTGACCAAAGTTCAGAGTATTTAGATTGAGTTTAACAGGGAATATAATTCTCATCAAAATGTGTAAAAAATATTGCAAAATTATAATCCGTCAAAGTGGTCAATAAACTATCGAGTTTTCAGCAGGGTTTAAATGATGTGAAAGATTGTGTATATATTATTATGTTCTAAGATTGTATATATTGTGTATTTATCTAAATAACACTTTCCTATTTACCAATATGGCTAAATAAACGATTTAAACCGAGGATAATGGGATATTGCTGGTAGACATTTTTAACCTAAGTATATTGCCCGACATATTTATTAAGTCATCAATTTAACAAATAACTAAACAAAGGAAAACAAGAAGTGGGATCATCTTATCGTCCTCACAATCAATGTTTCCTCATTCAAAGGAGTTTTCTTGTTTTCATTTTACTTAAAATTTACATTCAGGAGCCAAATGAGGTAGGGGAGAGTATTTTTGTTTTATTAGTTCCGTTTTTCCAACAAAATATCGGGAGAGGTTTGGACATTTCGCAATGATCGAGAGTGTAAAATGATCGCTAGTGATTGCAAATGATCACCAGTGGTTGAATTTTTATTATAGAATCTAATTATAGAATGCCAGTTTCACCGTCTTTATTTTAGGGTGGGCAGTCCCAATCCGTTGATTATTGTTTGTTATTTGAACTTGTATTCAAATATTTATTTACAGTTTTATTTTAGCAGGGTTGCCTGTTCAGATAACAAACTGCTGTCCCCAATGGCCCCTGCGCGAAATAATAACAAACTATAAATTATAATTACAAATCGAACACATAAATAACCTAAGAAACAAATGTTATGAAAACAAAGATTATCAAAATAAGAACAAATATTTTGAATGCAATATTGCAAAGTGTAACTTAAAGGCATCGTTTAACAATTTTAAATCTGAGATGCATGGCCCTACGTGTTATCAGGGACTATGATATGGTGTAATATTGAAGCCCTAAGAAAATTGCGCTTCAAAATAATCATGGAGTGCCTCAAAAAAGTTAAAATCTTTGAGTGACCGGTTTTACCATACTCATTTTCCACATTAGACTGTAGTGTTTTCAAAACCGTTAGGAAAACGAAAAAGAAAATTTCGATTTCCAATCATAAATATCTTGATAATCAGACAGGCGATCGGCTTGTTAAAGTCATGGGGTTCCTGATTGACCTAAAGGTTTATAATTATTATTGCAGCATGAGCTAAATCCAGGATTTTGTTTCAGAATCTGAGACAAAGTTACCCAATCCCTTTAACATATGGTATGATCAAAACATTCAATTGATAAATTAGTTAGTTTTCCCAGTACTGATTGCTGCCAATGAAATGAAAAAGATGTAATAGATAGGAAAATGTCAAGAGGGGATAGATTGAGGGAGAGTAAAGAAAAATGGTAAAGAGGGAGTGGGACAGAAAGAGAGAGAGTGGGTGAGAACAATTGACTACGTGGGTATTACAGGAGACATGAGTCCGGTAAAGTAGATATCCCACGGCAAATGGGAGAGGGGTAGACAAAGGGAGAGGAAGATAAAAAGGATGGGAGTGAGAGAGAGCGAGACAGACAGACAAACAGAGACTCTAGAAAGACACCTAAGCATTTAAATTCTTTTAATATTTAGTGACTGAAATACGAAATAGATTTGGTATCGTATGCACCATATATATATTAATTGATACAATTACATTAAAAGCCTATGGAACACTTTTACAATGAATGTTATTTTGATTTTCCAATTGGAAGTGATTTTGTCGCAATGGCTAAAGAAAAAGTGCGCCCTCCTTTTTTAACATTTACAGCATGCATACTGTCATTTCAAATTAATGGTTTGGTGAAGTTTGTGAAATTGGATCGGTGTCAGAAGGACACAATGATATTTGTTTCACTTCCAGCGCTATAAATCATTGACGATTCCTCCTAAGTCTGGTATATTAGTTCAAAAGCATTTACTATGTTAGTACTGCCTGCTTGCGTTTATAAACATCAACAGTGTGTGTTATAAGCTCATCAAATGGACTTATTAATGGCATTAATTCGATTACCTGAAATGAGTGCGATTTGTGCAGAAGTTCTTCTTTTTCTCTCCGTTATCATCGCCACATCTGGTAAGTTTAATTTCATGTAACCTTCGTGAGAGTCGTTTGTATTTAGCCTAGGCGGAGAATTTGAGAAATGTAAGAATGTAATAAATTTAATACATTAATCAATAGTCGTTGCATTCATGCGTTCAAAATGCTATTTATTTACTCTCTTGATTTTATGATGGGAGTAAATAGATAGATATATATATACCATTATCAAATCACAACGATTGGAAAGCAATTTCGATCATTGGCCACATTCATAGTGGTAGAGCTAAAATAACAAAAGAATTGTAGCATCTCCTTAACACTGATTGCTTTATATACCAAGCACGTATTGGAAACTATTAGGGCAAGTTAAAGTTAATATACTGGTAACATTAGGCCGTTGTCTTGTATTGTTAATGTCTTTAGCAGAGGGTTAATTTATCTCTGACGTAGATATACGGGGCGGTACGGGAGGGCCCGCCCCCATCCAGTGGTGAAAAACAATTAAAAGAAATACAAAGTCAGAAAAAGAGAAAGTGTGAAAGGGAAAATGGAAAAGGATCAGAAAAGAATACACCCGAGCAACCCCGCACCCTCCTCCTAATCAGTATTTTCCCATTTCATTTTCTGAATACGTCCAGTGCCCCTCCCCCCCCTCTCCCCCGATAATTCCAGTGCCCCAGCGGAATTGCGCTATGTCACTATTTCATGCATGCTAATAAAAATGTACCAGGAACCTTTCCCTTCGAATTTGGTTTCATTTCACCCATACAGGATACCATGCATTTAAAGTGTCTATCCAGACATACAATTCTCTTCCAGTCATCGGAGAAGATTTTACACTGGTCTGCACCTTCACGCCGAAAATCTTGAATCGGCGAATAATTTGGGCAAAGGGTAATAACGTCACAGTGGCCTCTCACTCTTGTTGGCTCTATTCGGCTTGTACATGGGATATCGTTCCTAACGGATCCAAGTTCAGCTTAATGGCAGACACAACCAGCGGTAGCGGAAATTTAACATTAAAACAACTTGGCAGGAATGATGGGGTAGAGAATCCTGGATCAGCTAGCATACAAGTGACACCCTTGACACCAGGTATACTCTTCACTATATTGACTTTGCATAGCAAAAGTCAAGGATAACATGACGCTTATTCATGATATATGAATATGTCAAGTGAAACCCTCATTTTCCTGTATTTTAATACATGAATATGAATATCACTATGGGAAGCTTTAAAACAAAATATTCTCACATTGTTAACATAATTATCATTAAACAGGCAAGTGATTACCTTGATACGTGCCTATCATTTACGAAGTGTCAGGATGAAACCATGAACATTACAGTTTGCAAAATATTGAGGGTGCGCTAGTTGCTATCGTACGGGGATGCTCCAATGTCTAACTGTTAAGTGGCAATCTTAGAAAGGGCGTTTTAGAGTTATTGGTGATTCCATCTCGACTAACTATACTGTTAGAGTGGAAAAGTTTAATTCGAAGAGACCTTTATTCATCGTGACTTTTCCCCATTATGTCGCCAGCTCCGCCCTATAGGATCCTTATTTCGGATGGGAGATCGAGCGGTTATTACACTAACAACTCCAATATGACAGTAACTGCTGGAGAGCCGTATTACATCACCTGTGCAGCATACGGGGCAAGGCCTCCTGCAATACTGGAATGGCGTATACCAGATGATGTAACGGCTGTTCTTCATAATCAGTCTGATGTCGCTCAAGGGAACAGCTATGTCTCACGGAAGGCAACTACAGTCACGCCCTCTACAAATGATCTAGGAAAGAATCTCCGTTGCGTTGCATCACATCCAGAGCTACCAAGTAACCGTCAGTGTTCAGTTTACCTAAATGTTCAAGGTAAGGAATACACTTAAACAATTACAACGCGTATTTACTTTCTCACAGCCAGGCAGTTTAACCTTTTTAATCGCAGATTGCATCAACATCAGAGTGAGCCCACGACTTCCGGTTTTTACCATGTATTAAATGCTACACTCAGATCTGAACTTGGAACTTAATTGGGCAATATCAAATATTGAATCGTCTATTTTGCTTTGAGGATTTGTACTTTTCCACATAATTCAGTTTAAGCGTAAGTTTTACTTACAGAAACATATATTTTTAGCGTCTTCCTGGAAGAATTAAATATCTTGCCTTATATTTTGTTCCTGTTTTTAGGTTTTAGCGACCATCTTGAAGTTTTTAATAACTGGAAAAAACAAGAAACATTAATTAGCGTTTCTAACACGATTTTTGTTTTCATTCTGATTTCACTCTCTCTCTCTCTCTATTATATAGTTCAACCCTCTAGTATAGTGCTTTTTCAAAGAGAAGATAACAAGGAACACGAATCTGGGTCAACTACCATTTACGTTCAAGAAGGTTCACCCACTTCGATCACTTGTAAAAGTGTTGGATCATTACCAGCGGTTGAAATATCATGGACTCTTCTAGGTGACATCAGTAGTACTCCCGGTAACTCAAACCTTTCAAAGCAACGCCGTGTTTTAAATGGAACTGTGTTTGACACCGAAAGTACCATCGCATTATATCCAGAGAGAAAGCAGCATGGAATGTTCATCCAATGCTATGTATCTCTGGACGGAGGCCTTATTGATCTACTGATCGCCAAGTTGATCGTTTACGGTGAGTTTAGAGTTTTCAATATATTGGGGTTTGATTTTCCTTTAAATAACCTTGATAATGAATAATATTGTTATTATGGGCTTAATCCACTGTAAGGCCTTATCTTCGCTACGAACATAAATAAAATTGTGATATGTATGCCTCGTTATCTACCCAGTTTAAATGCATTAGTGTCATTAGTATCAAGTCCACGCAAAGCCTAGCATCTCCTCGCCGAGTACAAATGGCCTATATTTAGCCATTATTGCATATTTAATGAGCTGTGACGTTTGAACATACAATGTACATACTCAACAACATTTACTTACGTCATGAAGGAAAACCAAATGTTTGCATATATAATTAGGTATATTCGTATAGTTAATGAGCTATAACCTTTGACCTACATACTCCGAAATCGCAGTTAGGATGTACTTTGATACCATGTACCTTCGAATCAAATTTCATTGAAATCCGTCAAACATTATTAGTAAAGTTATCGAGCGGAAACCAAATTTTGGAATAATTGGCTTCCCCGCCTATTTAATGAGATACTGTATAACCTTTTACCTACACACTCCAAAATCAAACTTAGGCTGCATTTTGATACCATGTACCTTCATATTAAATTTCATTAAAATCCGTCAAACATTACTAAAGTTAGATGCTGCTTATACGTATCGGTTTGCGTGGTGATGTAGATATACAGTAGGTAGATATACATATACACACACACTCAAGAAAGAATAGATTACCGAGAGTCCTTTTCAGGACTCCCCAAACCTCCCTCTCTCTCACATGGTGCAAAAACCTACTGTATATTACTAAAGTTATCGAACGGAAACCAGATTTGTTACGGACGGACAGCAGCGTTACTATATCCCCTCCGACTTTGTAGGCGAGGGGATAATAAGTTATCGTTACGTGTCACGGGGAGAAAACGCGAACGTTTATCACTATGTATATACCTCGGTTTTCTCCTCTCTTAATAACTAAATACTACATCTGAGAGCGTAATTCTTTTCTCCCAATGAAAAATAGACTCGTGTACGTTTTAACCATAACCATATATTTCATTTCATTGTAAAGGCCCACCAGATAATATTAAAATGACAAGCCCCACTGATCTACGTGACGGTATAGAAACCAACGTAAGCTGTAGAGCTGTTAATGGATACCCTGCTCCGTTCATCCATTGGTACATCGGATCAACAAATGTGACACAAGATTCGTCTCTTAAGACTTCAATGAATGAAGCTGATCGGTATGATGCTGAAAGCATCTTTACCATCATACCAAAGAGCTTTAATCAAGGGAAACCTCTTCTCTGTCAGGCAGTTCAACCTACAACACCCTCTATGCAGGAAGCTCAACCCATAACACCCTCAATGCGGTCAGTGAATGATTGCATGGTTCTGAACATATCATGTGAGTTTTAATTTTCAGTAAACCTTTTGGTAAGGACATTATTATATAGAATAATCTCATAAAACTGCGTAGGATATTGGTCTGTCCACGCGTCCACCAACTATCCTCAAGAGTCTTCGTCTGCTTATGCTTTTATTTATACATGTATGTAGATTTCTGGAAATGCTTCACACTCCCCTTGCGGGTTGCTGTTTTGCAATCTTATAACAGGGTCAGTCAAAGAAATAGACTAGACGTTAATTTGTTAATGCATTGACAGTCCTTTCAGTCCCATTCCCATCCGTTATCCCTCCTTCTATTTTCTATCTCCTCTTCTAAAAACTGATTTCCACTTTGTTCCTTTCTATAATCTAGATGACCCGGTTGTGTTTGTTTCTTCTCGACGGCTTACATCAAATAAAGTGCGTACTGGGTTCATGCTGACATGTACCTCAGACGCCAATCCTCCTGCTTTTATCTTTCAATGGCTATGTAACGGCACACCGTTTTTTAACGGCACCCACAACATATCACTCTCTAAGAATATACCAGAATGTGAAACGCTGACTTTCAGTGAAGTGGTCATTCAACACCCCCCGTCAGAAGATCCTTGTGATTACAAATGCGTAGCTCTGTCAAGATATGGTTCCGGGAGTGCACTCTTCAACTCCGCATTTTCTCGTAAGTAGAACTGTATTTTTCATTGTTTCTTTAGGTTCATTTGTATCTTGTATATGTGATTTTCTTTTTTCATTATATGAATTTGTGCTTGCTTCTGAATAACAACATTCACCTGATGAAATATTCTATTTTTCAAAATGATTTATAATCTAAAATCATAGAACTGAAGGAATAGTCTCAAATTACGCTTTACCACTAATTAACGTTCATATACAGTTATCCCCGATTCACCTTCTTGGCTCATCGTCGACCAAAACCAAATGACATCTTCAGTTCTCTTCGTTGCCTCGCAACCTGGATGCAACATCAGGTTACGTCACAATCGGATATGACAGAACACAGCATCGAATACATGATTAAGATCAAGAATCAATGGAGTAGCCTTGCCTTCGAATCGTTGAGTCCTACCTATGTTTAATATTTCATGCATCGGTATTATCATCTTTCACGTATGCCTAAGTTCGTTTGAAGGCACAGATCTTTGTCAGACGTAATGTGTATCAGGGTGTCTGAACTGTTTGACTATAGATACTGCACGGTCTAGATTACTCCGTAGGCCCTGCACTATAGCTTCTCTTGGCACAGAGACCGACAGAATTAGGCAATCTCAAGGCCTTTTAGAAATGTTTTAAGTTTGAAAACTCGCCCTATTATATGCCGATGCGTACACGTGCGTTGAATAGTCTATTAAACAAGACGTGTTCATGTTCACTGGGAGTGTATTTGAACTACATTATCTCTCTGTAGGAGAAATATTGACTACAGTATATCAGCTGGGACCCCTTATATCTAAACCAATATATTTGTTGGTGGTTGGTTTACTTTAGGCTTACAGGCGATAGTTCAAAATAAATTATTTGTCATTTCTGGAAAGAAAATTCTTTCTAGGACACCAAAACGGAATCTTCGTTTTTCTTTTGAATAGGTTGCTTTAGTCCAAAAAGGGAACAAGTAATTCATATATCCCAAACACTTCTCCTATTGTGCAAAGTACAACATTTTATATCGTTTCCTGTTATTCCTCTTCCTAAAAATATTTACCAATTGCATACAACTTGATGGCATTATCGAAAGTTAAAATTGAACTAAACAAAAAATGTCAATTGTTAACTCATAATAACAACTAATATTATACTTCCAAAGGCCAATTAAGGTAAGTTTCAGAAACCCCCTTTTATTTAAAACTGGCAGCGCACTCATGCTCGTCAGGGAGATATATTCCTTTCGCTTTCGAAGCGCAAGAGTGAAGTGAATGAGCTTATCAGCCAATTGTCTTTGTGTCCACTCATTAAGTCATTTAAAACCCGTTACTACACGTCGTTCATTGTTTAATTCTCCAGATATTCTGCTAGGTTGCAGGATGGTTCATGCAACGTATCTCCTAAGTTGAAATATACATGGAAATGAGACGTAATAACAACATGGATGAACGTCTTCGAATGTTTCTCTTCCTCACCTTCATCGTTTCTAAGACATATGAGATGAGCGTGTCTACTAGTATTCAGAACCAAGAGATCCTCCCAGTCGTTGGTGAGGATATAACACTTGCCTGCACTTTCACCCCTGAGTCGACATATCGCCTACTGTCTTGGATCGACAGAACTAACAATATTTTGGCTACTAATAGATGTCAAGGAAAGGGATGTGGAAATGACCAAAATATTCCAGATATGTCCAAGTATTGTTTGATGGCAGATTCTTCCAGCGGAAATCTAACTATTATGGATTTGACAGTGGATAACAGCGGCAGATATGAGTGCTCAGTATTTACTCCTAATGATACAGATTCCAATGAAATTCTACTGACAGCACTGATATCAGGTATTTTTTTTCTAACATTATTATGGATAGCCTGATGTAGTTGTGATGTGTACGAAATTACACTATAAATAATGTATTACTAATTACAAATCAATGCAATATTCGATTGTTTTAATTCAGCAGTCATCTTGAGTCGGTAACCAGTAATTTAATTCGTATATGATATATCGAGTTCGATTCGTGACTGATATAATCCAAAAAGTGGTATTTTACCAAAAGTATTGATAATGTGGTATCTTTATTTGATTTAAGTCCAAAAACGATCGTAGAATTGTGGATACACCAAAGCTGACAAGACATATATTTTAGTGGTGACTTTATAATTATATACGTTTTGCTTAATTTCCAGCCATGCCTAGAGTTCTATCCGTCACCGACGGAGGGACTGAGAATGGGTACAAGAATGGAGCATCAGTGAGCATCACATATGGGCAAACCCACAACCTAACATGTTCAGTCCAAGACGCTAGACCACCTGCAGAACTGGAGTGGCAAGTTCCTGATGAAGTACAGATTCGACTAGACGATCAGTATAACGTTGTCCATGGTGACGCTTACATCTCTCGAATAGTTGTTTCTGTAACTCCGTCCAGGGACGATGATAGAAAGATTTTCCGTTGTGTGGCTTCTCATCGGGAGCTGGATAATACGCTCCACTCGTCCATCAGACTAGATGTTCAAGGTGAATATTTAACCAACGAGACCATTCCATGATTGCTCGGTGTGTTCTGCCCAAGTGAATATGCATCTAAAGGTAATGATGGTCTGAAATGGATAAAACATTCTACATCTCTCAAAACGTTTCCAACTCTTCTGTATTCTGTATATTCTAGTAGGGAATCATAAGTACGTCACTAGATCCCGTGATGCCTTCACCGATAATATACTTTTATCATATTGTCAGCAATAGTTCAGCTCTTTATCTCTCATTTCACTAGCTTACTTCGTATGAAAATTTGGGTTCTTCCTTTCTATTTCCACTCAGTACCGCCCAGTGACCTTCGGATAACCGCGTATAAATCCATAAGTGCCAATGCAACAAAGACAAGAAGTGTCATTGTCTTTGAAGACTCGACAGCATCGTTCACCTGTAACAGTGTAGGATCTCGCCCTACAGCTCTTATAACATGGATTATTGGTTTCGACGACGACCTGGGTAGCACGACCTCTACGTCTACTACCAATCAGGCCGACGCAGGTTTACGTGACACAGAATCTACTCTACGGTTGATTCCAAAGAGGAAGCATCACAATAAATTTCTCAGATGTGTGGCACATGCTGGTATGAACCAAAGTCAAACAAAAGTGAGGGTTATCGTCAATGGTAAGTATTCGTAAAATGTATTAACTATACATCATCTTCTCCAATTCAAAACAGAAGCCCGAATGCGTTCTGGGAATTACCGCAACACACTTGATATATATACCAGATATGAAATTCTCCTTTTTGAATAAATTGGCGTTTTCATACCATGCTTGTCTATTCTGCCGTAAGATATTTCAAAAGAAGTGAACAATGTAGAAAGTCTTTAGTGAAAAATCTACGGGACAGCTAAAGCAAATTCCTGTAGGTATCAACATATTTTATTTTTTAAATATGTCAAAATATGAATTACTTGTGATACATAGGTCGCCGTAGCTCATAATACCGCAGGCATTATTTCTTGTATCGCTATATATGTGATATGTAAGTCACTGGGGCCTTTAATTTAAAATATAATGACATAAGTTATTTACTTTGATTTAAAAGGACCTCCGGAACCTCCTTACTTAAATGAAACAGAAGGATTGCAGGATGGAGTGTCATCAAATGTGACTTGCACATCAAACAACGGCTACCCAGCACCAACTTTTCAATGGTACCTTGGATCAAAGAACGTCACCAAGGATTCTAATACACAGTCTTCGAGGAATAGAAATCATCGACTGGATGCCATAAGTGTTTTCAATTTCACACCCACAGTAGATGATCATGGGAAACTCCTTGTCTGTCAAGTTTTTTCAACCAAACGCTGTATCCATGAAGTTTTGGGGCGACAGTGAGATTCTTCATGTTCTTTGTAAGTCTGATTTTATTTAAGCCTAACCCATTCATCATTTAGATCTTATCACGAGGCATGTACAATACGTTGCCGCATCACTAAAAGATACATTACAATCTTTGACATTACTTGGTGTTAGTGTCCTGTTTGCAGTGAGCCGGCGATTGTATTTACTTTCCTATGCAATTTCTCTCTTATTTTAAAAAGAACTATTTGTGTTACAAGAGCATTTCTAAACCTTACAGGATTGGTTCAGATTAATATCAAAGGATGCCAAAGACCTGAAGAAAGACCGTTCTATGTTTACCGTCATGGTTCTGAAATGTTAGCCTTACAGAATATTGGTATCGAATAAAATATGTATTCACTTACGCTCATCGGGAAAACAATCACAAATAATTTCTTCCTGAGCCTCGCTTCATTGTTATCCTAACGCATGTTCTTCTCCCTAAATACCTTCATGTAGATTCTCCTGTCATTGTGAACTACTCTGTTCGTCGGGTTTCCAGTGGTCAACAGAGCTTTGATGCCATCCTTACATGTACATCAGATAGCAGACCCACAGCCTCAATAACTTGGTTCTCGAATAGCACGGAACTCAACAACAGCACCCGCCATCAGATTCGCCACAGTCTTATTAAAGAGGATACCTTGATATGTAGTATTCTGATTATTTATAATATATCGGCAGAAGACGATGGCAACTATACATGTTTGACCAAGACAAGGCTTAGGAACGACAGCGCAACTATAACCTTATCATATTCTGGTAAATCTTTCACTATCTGACCAAGGTGGATTTGTGTAAAATATTGTTAAGATGACATAATGTCCAGTCAGGGGCGGATCCAGCCGGCGGCAAGGGAGGGGGCCTAAAAAGGGTCCCACTTCGTTTGAAAATTTGAAAATCGTGCCGGTTGATTTTTCGCTCAGTTGGGGGTAGGTAGTGAGCACAATATCTTTACCTCCCGGAAGGGTAATTTTCCACCGCCACCCCTTGGGCGCCAGGGTAGTGAGCACAATTTGTTTTGGGTTGGTCCCCCCTGGATCCGCCACTGTGTCTAGTACAGTACTGTGCCATTGATAATCCCAGATAACAAATGAGATCAGTATGATACTGTTACGATTGTATTACCTAGGTAACTAGATGATAAAACAGTTACGATAACTATCGGGCAATGCTTAACTGTTTTTTTTTAGGGGGGTTCTTTAGATTACTGTGTCGACCTTTAGAAACGGCTGATGGTTGAAGGGATTATTAGGCTACATGTCCGACCATGTTCAGGTGAAAATTGAATTGGGTTCTACTTCGCCAATAATACATTGTAAAGGCCATGTATGTAAATTTGTTTAACGTTAAGTGTAGGGTTCGGATTAGCGTTTAGTTTAGGTTTAGGATTTGGCCCAGGTTTGACATTAAGAGTTAGGTTGGTGTACGAAGTGATCGGGTAGTCGCCGGAACATATGACGTACACCCGTGACTACGACAGTACGATATGATATTATACCAAAATTATTATTATTGATTGTATACTTGTTGATCGTGGGATAACAAAACATGTTTAAGAGATTATCCCTTAGTGCATGAAACTGTCACCATATTTTTTAAATTTCTCCCAGGGATTCCAGATTCGCCTTGTGAGTTCATCGTCGATCAAAACCAAACGACGTCATATACTCTCTTCGTTGCTTGGCAACCTGGAATCGATGATTGGTTTTAGCGAAATATTCATCCTGGAGTATATTACGAGGAAAATCATCATTTAAGGATATTTGTCCATATCGCAAAAGACAATATATATGTATTTAGTCTTTTAACATTAATTATTGGAAAATATGGAAAATAGCTTTATGCCTGTATATTGAAAGAAAAGCTTATGATTACAGCTTGCCCTGAACGAAATAGCACACTCTGTTGTTTGGATGTGGACATGGTGATACACTCATTAATATATTATACGTTAACTATTCGTTTAATTCATGATGTAATACAAAACGTGATTAGTAGTCAATGGCTGAATTATTCACATTTTACAAGAAAATTAAAAAAAAACATAGAATACAATAATGCAAATGGTAAAACTATACGAACAGCGGATGATAATCAGGATAGCTTGACCACTGTGGTTTAAAAAAAAAATCGAACAATCAATATCAGTCATAAAATATAATACGTATTTCAATGGAGAAAGGGAATTGCATGTGTGATCAAAGTTCATAATATTAAGAATAAGTTCAAAAGGCATTATATTTCTAAACAAAGGTTTGAGTATTAAAATTTGTAAAAATATTGCACAACTATAAGCCGTTTAAGTGGTCAATAAACTATCTAATTTTAAGCAGGTAGTAACTAATTAAAAATGTGGACACTTGAACGCATGTAACCGTGGATAATTGGATATTGCTGGTAAAATGTTTCTTCACCTAATTTTATTGCGGTGGCATCATTGTATCGTCCTCACATTCAATATCCCCTCATTCAAAGGAGTTGTTTTGCTGTGACTTTGCATTCACGAGCCAAATGAAATAGGGAGAGAACTTCTTTATTAGCGCTCCGTTTTTGCAAAAATACTTTGGAATAAGATTGGACATTTCGCAATAATGAGAATGTAAACATCATCACAAGGGAAGAAGCCAGTGGTGAAAGTTTGATGATAGTCTCGTAAATCCTTTGACCGGGCTCAATGTCAGCTTCTCCCGTCTTTTATGGAGTGTGGGCAGTCCCTATTCTTTGATTGTTTGTTATTGGATTTTTGTTGGTATTCATTCATGTATTCCCAGTTTCAATTAGGCAGGTTAGACTGAGGGCCTTGCAAAATAAAAACAGATATATAAAAGTAATTTACAAATACTGATTACTGCCGTTGAGAGATAAATGAGGTAATAAGTAGGAAACTATTAAGGGGTGATACATTAAGGTAGATTAAAGAAATATGGTAAAGAGAGAGGGGAGACAAAGAGCGACAAAGAGAGAGGGAGAGAGAGAATGTGGGAGAGAGAGAGGGGGAGGGAGAATAATTGAGTACGTGGGTATCAACAGAGACATGAGTCCGCTAAAGTGGGTGTCCTAAAGAGTGTACAACTAGGGTACAAAAGACACGGAAAATGAGAGAGAGGGGTAGAAATAGGGAGAGGAAGAGAAGGAAGATGGGTGTGAGAGAAAGAGATTTTTAAAAAAGACGGGGAGAGAGAGAGAGAGAAGAAAAAAGAAGAGAGAATGAGAGGTCCTTTAAACTTGTTCATGAATATAATATAGTTATCATTTACGCGTTAATGTATCCGGATAGCACAAACAGAGTTAAAGTTCGTTAACATATTGTATTGATGGTGCTAGTGTCTGTTCGGCATTCAATTGATTCTATTGTCTGACACGATTGTTTACCACTTTCATTCACAATAATACCCGTTTCCCGAATGGAGGCAGTGGTTTTTCATAGTGTTTCGACCGAGTATTGGGGTTTCGTGAAACGTTGGCATAAAAACTGGGGACCATTCGAATAACACAGTAGTAAACTTTGCTCAATCTATGAACCTATCATCTTGGGTGTGCGTTTGTCCATTGGAAGGCCTGACATCAAGCTAGTAAGTGGCATAGCACCTGAAAAGCTCTCCGATCGCTGCTGAGATGTGTGACGTCACATGTTGAACATGATTTGCACAAGCAGACAATGTCCCATGACACCTCACACATTTCCAGTGCCTGTTTTGTCATCTTCTCTTTAGTTGTTTCTCTTACTTCACTACCCTCAGGCTAAATGTTCAATCTATTGCCTCACTCTAAACCCAGCGCATGGTATTATTTTGATGAAAAATGCTAGGATAAAAAAAAGGAATCCGTCGCTTGAAAACAAAATAAGACGCCATTGTATGTTCAGCTGCATACACCGCGGTATGTTTGGCGTTATAATAGGGAACAAATGCCGTCCATGCTATCATTCCTGGGGTTGTTTAATTTGAAAGTGTGGTTTCTTTGACTGTTCATTAACTCTTTGCCCGCTACGTTCGGCTAGCGGAACATACAGCGGGCTGCCAACTTCGACTCAAGTCACATTTCATTCACAATACACACGGAACGCATTTAATTCTATTGTACGCGCACACACACAATAGTAACGGGTGCTTCGCATTGTATACACATCACACTTCATTGCACCGCTTTCGCAGACATTGTTTACATTGACATTTTCCGAGAAAAATTGTAAAAGTATTAGATATAAGAGGTATAGAATACCCTTCTAAACGAAAACTTGGATACAAAATGTATAGTTGATAATCTCAAAATTTATGATAATATACATTACAAAAATGATACCATTGGCAAGACTATTAATTTCTATACAATATTGCTACACAAAGTTTTTCATTACAGTACACCAATCAAAAGTTATTGCGAGTTGAATAAGCATAGTCCATGCAGAACCCCTCCTAAGGTGGCACCCTAAAAACAATGTGGCACAGGGGGGATTGTGTACGTGGCGGGCAAAGAGTTAACGCTTATCCTGTGTATTTACAAACAAAATAATTTAGTTATCAGAATCGGTTTTATATCCCTTTTTGAATGGTGTAAAATGTCATCACAGTTATATACACCAAATTTGAGAAATAATAGCATTGCAATCATGTTCATTCTTTATGGGATGTTGTCTGCTCGGGCAAGATTGGTTCATATTGTGACGGCATTAAAACATCGTTATTTTTCTGGCGAATCTCTCGCATATCCCAGATGCTATGGACGGGGTTTTATTTGTTAATTTATAAATCACCCGATGTGTAGTTGACCGAAAACATGTACGATGGCCATCCGTTAGATTTCTTATTTGTGATATTCTTTGAACAGGCACTTTAAACATAACATTTGGAATTAATTGCAAATCTTCTAAGAAAACCTATTTTCTTTGAATTTTTCTTTGCCATACAGTAAACAAGGTACCTATATGACATATTTCCGTCTAGTAAGACAACTAAGTACTACAAAAATAAATATTGAGTGACTGAAACACGATTAGATTTGGTATGATATGCACCAGATATTAATTGCTACAATTACATGAATAGCCTTTGGAAAACTTTTACAATTACATTTATTTTAATTTTCCAATTGGAAGTGATTTTGTCACAATGTCTGAAGAGAAAGAGCGACCCTCTTGTTTAAACATTTACAGCATGCATACTGTCATTCTAAGTCGATGGTTTGGTGAAGTTTGTGAAACTGAATCAGTGTAAGGGCAAAATGATATTTGTTTCACTTCTAACGCTATAAATCACCAACGATTCCTCCAAAGTATGGTCTATTAGTTCAAAAGCACCAACTCTTTGTTTGTACTGTCTGCTTGCGTTTATATTCATCGATAGTGTGTGTTATAAGCTCGTCAAATAGAATTTGAATGGCAAGATTCGATTGCTAAAAGATGAAGGCAATTTATGCAGAAATTCTTCATTTTTTCGCCGTTATCATCTCGAAATCTGGTAAGTTTCATTTCATGTTAAATTCATAAAAGTCGTTCGTATAAAGCCCGGGCGGATAATTAGGGAGATGAAACAATGTAATAAATTTAATTTACTAACCAATCGACGTTGCATGCATGCTTTCCATATGCTGTCTACCTCATAATCCGCTAATATTTTGTGAAGGATATACATAAGAACATTATCCAATCACTATGATTGTATAGCAGTTCCGATCATTGGCAACAAACCTGGTCTTAAAAACAAACTATCAAAATAATTTTACAAACTGAGATCTTTGACGTACATCTCATTTATACTCAGGCAATGCTTTGTATGGCAAACACGTATTGAACAATATTTGGGGCAATAAACTAATATATTGGAAACGTTGGTCCATTGTCATTTTTCGTTGTTTTTAACATAACATTTATTAAACATCGGGAAAGTGAGATAAAGGAGAAAGAGAAAGAGGAAAAGGGAAGGACAAGAAAATGAGACACATAGAACATCCTTCGCATCTCCCTCCTTATTAATCAGCAGTCTTGAAAATTCGCATTTCATTTTCTGAGTAAACCGGTGCCCCCTCTCCTCCATCGGTCCAGTATACCTTAACAAAAGGGACTTTTAGATTTGCACGACGAGGACGTGGACTGCTACGTAGACATCCTTTTAAGGCACATTGCCGTGCACTGCCAGTGCCTTAAAAGGAGGTCACAGTGCCTTAAAAGGACGTCACATTGCCTTAAAAGTATGTCCACGTAGCAGTTTATGTCCTCGTCGTGCAAATCTAAAAGTCCCTAATTGTGGGCTTACTCGACGCCACTGTATTTGCTGCATGCTATTTCCTATAACCTGGGTTTCTTTCTTTCAGGATCGGCTAGCGTGCAAGGGACGCCATTACCTGCAGGTAAAAATATAGTCTTCACCTCCGAATTCAGTATTGAAAAACAAAGCTCTTTCCACAGTCTTGTATCGACAGAGCTTTAAATGGAAGTCGTTCTTTGTCAAACATTAAACCCAAACATTGACAGCAAATAATGATAACTTGATACAGGTTTAGCATATTGTTTTTATAATGGGAACAAATTGAGAAAACCCTTGATTCGGTCATGTCTTTGTATTTTTATTTGCTATTTTATTTGGAGTTACAATTATGTACTTCTCCAAAGGTATCTACATTATATTCGGCAACAAAATAACTTTTAATCACACCACATATAGTTTGTAAAGGGATGAAGTATGTAATTTTACACTGCAAAAACCAGGGTGTTAAATTTCTAACACCAGTATGGTATTGAATTTTTTTGACACCATTGGTGTTATTTTTAACACCGGTCAGATTTAAGCATGCATTAATAATTACTGGGTGTTAAGTAACATGGTGTTGTTTTATGCTTGGTGTTGAAAGTATCATCACGTGATTTCGTTTAAGGCGGTTGATTGGTCGAATAAGTTTTCACAAAGTGTACGCGCGCTTAATGATTACTTTATACGTGTTCACAGAAAATACATTTATCATGATTTGTTAAGCAAATTATGACAATGCACATCAATTTTGTGATTTGTATTTTCCTTTGGCAATTATTGACCAATAGATTATATGTCCGATCTTTTACAATTATGTTAACGTTTTAGCAATAGATATATTGATTATATGATTACTAACCAAGAAACAACATGCATGTTTATTATATATATATATGTGTACCAGCCTGTACCACATACATGTTAATCTTGAATTTACTTCAAATGATCTATGTGATGGAGTTAATGCAATGGAGATTAGAATATACCTATTGGTGGACAGTTGCCAACATCGATTATGACTTATCAGTTTACCACTGGTTCCTCTACCCTGGTCGATAATGGTCGATAATAGGGAATATGGAATGTGGGACCATTAGACATACATAGAAAAATCTCTAATGGATCAACAAGAATATAAACACCAAAAGTGGAATTGAATTTGTTATGATTCCAGATATTGGTGTTAATCTACACCAGTAGGAGTTGTCAAATATTAACACCAAAAGTGGAATTGAAATTATCTAATTCCAGAAAATGGTGTTAAGTAACACCAGAGGAGTTGCACGATATAGATACCAAGAAAGTGTTAAATTTAACACCCTTGGTGTTAAATTTAACACTCTGGTTTTTGCAGTGTAAGTAGCTTTGAAAGACTGTGGTAAGCGCTGAGGAAGTGGTAAATTACAGATTCAATTACACAGAAGTAGATTATCAGAATGGAAAAGTACAATTTGAAGTGAGCTTTATTCATTGTGACTGTGCTCTCTTTTTGACGCCAGTTGCGCCCTATTGGATCTTTATCAAGGATGAGAGATCGAACTTTTATTACCCTAGCAACGCAAATATGACGGTAACTGCTGGAAAACCGTATGACTTCACGTGTGAAGCAGACTGGGCAAGGCCTCCTGCAGTACTGGAATGGCGTATACCGGATGATGTAACCGTGGTTCTTCAGGATCAGTTTGATGTCGTACAAGACAAAACCTATGTCTCTCGGAAGGCTGCTACAATCATGCCATCTAGGAATGACCAAGGAAAGAGTCTGCGGTGTGTGGCATCACATCCCCTACTACAAAATAATCTTCAACGCTCAGTTTACCTGAATGTTCAAGGTAAGAAATGTATGCCAAGTACAACGAGTATCCACTTTTTTACATCCTAGAAGTGTACAGTTTTTAATCGCAGAGGTGCTGATGTCAGTTACGTGAGCCGATGTTTTCCCATTTGTATCAACGTTGAACATTTTAGGGCAATATACTGTGGCGGAAAACGGGTTGGGGGTTGTGTGTGAGACTGGGTGGTGTATATGTTCATTTGGGACATGAGAGGGCGGTCTTATATTGTGGAAGAATCACTGGGGTTAGTCTGAATAATGCGTCCCATCTCGTTCTCTCGCTCTCATGTCCCTGTTCTCACCCACTCCCTCTCTCCTTTTCGTGGTAGCGAGCGGTCGGTTAGCAACAGTGGGCCGGAGATTATTGAACTACACACGACTTGATATATTACTCTGCAATGTGGGTACTGAGAGCCAGATTTACGGTGCAACTATATATTGGAGCCTTAAAGCTTCCCTTTTATTTGTGTAATGGATACATATGCAACTGTTATATCCGTAACTATATACTAATACATATAATAACATGACAACTTCAATACAACTTATTAATTCATGAGCATCGCAGTGTCCGCTACATTAAGATCCTAGGCCTGAAAAGTGATAAAGTATACTGAGAGAACTGGAGTAAGCAAAGGCATCCAATGTTGTGGACTATGTGACCCTTGAACCAAAAACAGTATATAACGGTAACTAATCCTTAATAATCCCCATTGATTGAGACTGGGAAGTAAACATTGAAGGGAGGAGATGGGGGCTAAACAGAAGCTAGGGGGACTGTTACGAGCCTTATTCTGTAAACATTAAGTTAAACCCTGCATTAATTGGTTCACTGTACCCAAACCCCCGAATGATAGCTTAACCCCCGTGTAATTTAGATAAGTTCCTTAGTCCCTAATTAATTTATGTTCAAGTGACGTTTCCCTAATTATACCCCTACGTTTCTATGGGGTATATACAGTTAAGCAAACACCGAGGCCAAGGAGGGATGCCAGGTACGAGACACAGGGAACTGATATAGTGCGAGATTTACTTTGCAGTCAGATACCCCGCTCCCTCTTCCCTGCAGTACATCGCCTACCGAACCACGGTGTAGCCCCCCTGTAGTTACTAAGTTTATTTGGATCCAGGGCTTAACTCTTTTTGGAGATTGGGGGTCTGCGTACCCTTAACGGGGGAGGGTGGAGGCTGGGAGGATGACCGGCGACAGGGACAACCAACGTCAACGTTAACACGGGTATACAGTTAGCATACACCGAGGCCAAGCGGTAGAAATGACAGGTTTTCGTTATAGAGATACAACGAAGGAACTGATACTGCGAGATTTACTCTGCAGCCAGGTACCCCGCGGTCTCCTCCCTGTGCATCGCATACCGAATCAAGGTGCAGCTTCACTGTTTGTGTTGACTAGATTGGGCCGCTGCCTCCAGATCCGCCGTCCCCCCTTATCACCGAGATGGGTCGAGTAGCTTGTACCTAGTTGGGATGCCTGGCTTCTCAGTCTCCGTGATTAATTTTGGTGTGGCTCGGTTCTCCTCCTCTCTACATCTGAATACCTCGGACTTGCAGAAGAATGGCTTCCGCCTATTACACATAATTAACAGATTAGGATCACTTTCCCCTTAGGGAGCTGTATTAAGCAAATTCAAATTATCTCTCTTATGTAAACAACAGGGCGAAATGGCCATGCGAGCATAATTATCTTAGACTTCATTACAGTCTCCTTCTTCTTGAAGCCTCTTCGACTATAATCATAATGTTTTAACCCATCCCTTCCTTATACTACAATATTCAATGACATGATGCTGGGAGCAGGGCTGTGTGGCATGGAAAGGGTTACTAAAATATGCAACAGGCTTTCATTGTCTGGAATTTGTCAGTGCAGTTAAAAGAGGTTGTTCGGGTTCATGTAAATTAGGGACATGAGTATGTACAGTGGAGGGTTGAGGGTAAATGGGTTAATCAAAATAGAATTATAGTTGTCCTTTTACCCTCGAAAGAGGGCTTACTTAAACTGCCATTTCGTTACAATACAATACTTGCTTTTAATATTTTCTGTTGTTGCTATAAAGACTTATATTTGATTCACACGAAGTATTCAAGAATACTGTTACTTACAAGAACATTTTTTATCTTAATTTCTTTTTTCTGTAATAAAGTTTTACCAACCAACCTGCTTCTTTTACCGACGGGAGATAAAAAGGAAAACGATTATGGGTTAACAGTTATTTACGTTAGAGAAGATTCATCCACTTCAATCACTTGTAAAAGTGTTGGATCATTACCAGCAGTTGAATTAACATGGACACTAGACGACATCAACAGTTTTCCCGGTAACATAAACCTTTCAAAGTATCGCAATGCTTTAGATGAAAGTTTGTTTGACACTGAGTGTATCATCACAATACATCCAGAGAGAAAGCACCACGGAGCACTCCTTCAATGCTTTGCAACTTTAGGAAGCTTTTCGGATCGACGGGTAGCCAAACTGATGGTTAAAGGTGAGTTTTACTTCTTCAATATATCGGGATTCGAACTTCTTTAACTAACTTTTTATGACAAATGTATTGTATGAAATCATACGAAAAATCATTATAATCATTATAATTCAGAATTCGAAAGAGGTTGCTGTTTTATTTAATTATGATCTACCCAAGCTACCCCAACAGAATGTTTGACATTGTTATTATTTTTGTTTTCTTCTTATTCACCATGACCGGTTTTAATTTTAATTCTTCAGATATTCTTTTTTCTTCTCTTATCCACAAGCGAGGTTTTTATTTCCATAATTTCAATACATATTTACATTCATTACTCAATAATTGAGTGAAACATAATATAGGCTAAAAATTAAAGTATTTTCGACAATTCTTCCAGCTTATTATCATTTTCTTTGCTAACATATTCATACCTTAAAGATAATCTTAGCAACGACTTGAATAAAAAAATAAAAAAGTATGTGGGTAAAAAAAACAGAACCATTGACAATCTTTTTAACGTAACCTTTATAAATTGCATATTGCGCATAATTTCAAAATAATATTCAGGAGAGTATACTTCTTGTTTCCTATGTCCTTACCTACAACTAATATCTTTTGGTGTATTTGTATTTCTACTTGGAATAGGTTAAATATCAAATTACATATTATTTTCCAAAACAAAGTCACATCTTTGAAATATAACACCAAGTGAAACGTTGAGTCAACTTGTCCACACAATTTTTCACAATTTGCCATTTATGTAAGTTTTATTTTGAGGCAATAAACCTGTGAATCATCTTGAAATTGAATTGTTAAACTTTATTATTATGAATTTGCTTTAATTAAAATAAAAATACATCCTTCCAAACAAGATCTAGATTTAGATAATGACGTTGTTTGGACATTGTTATAAATAATTCGGCATCGCTTCGGACTGAGAGGGAAAATCGAAAATTTGTCACCACAGCCCTCGTGTCTCTCCTCCTCGCTATATAACTAAATATTTTATCTAAGAGCTTCTATATTTTACCGAACGACAATTGACCCAGTAGGGTTTTACCCATAGCCATATATTTCATTTCTTTGTAAAGGCCCATCAGATAATGTTAAAATGACCATACCAGACGATCTACACGACGGTAGAGAAACCAATGTAAGCTGCAGAGCTCTTAATGGGTACCCTGCTCCGCTCATCCATTGGTACATCGGATCGAGAAATGTGACACATGATTCGTCTCTAAAGACTTCAATGAATGACGCTGGTCGTTATGATGCTGAAAGCACCCTTACCCTCATACCAACGATGTTTGATCATGGGAAACCTCTTCTCTGCCAGGCAGTTCAATCTACAACATACACTATGCAGGCAGTTCAACCCACAACTACACTCTCTTTGCGGTCAGTGAATGGTAGCATGGTGCTCAACATATCATGTAGGTATCCATTGTAATAAAAACTTTGTTGTAAGGATATTATGGCAGAGACTCGCATTCCCTTTTTCCTGTTTTGAATGAAAACACACCTCAAGACTGTACCATTCTCCTCTCTTTCTACATTTCATTTTCTTCTCTGTCCTCTATCCTCTATCTGTTCTATACCCCTCTCCTCCAATCTTTCGTTTATTCTCTTATCAACTTTTCTTTCTTTCTGCTTCTTCCTTGTCTTCCTCTTTCTAGTTCCGTCTCTTTCTCTCTCTCTCTTCTTTCTTTGTAACTTTTGATGACACATAAGTTTTTAATGTTTTTAATGTTTGTTATATATTTAGATTTTGATGTAATATTTGAGAGTCTTATTTTGTTTCATTATGCACGATTCATGGTCGTACGATTTAGTCATTCATATTCTGATCGTTTATTGTGTTTTACATTGACTTTGTAAATTTAGCAATTTCAGCTTTCCAGCTGCATGTTCTTTTATTGCAATAAACCGAATCAATTCAATTCATAACGAATCTCCCAAACTGCGTAGGATATTTGGTCTGTCTAATATGCGTTCATCAACCATTTTGAAAAGTCCTCAACAGCTTTATTTAATTCAGCACATTTTTTAAATCTCTATCTGTATCTAATACTTTTGGAAAAGCTTCACAGGTCCCTGTGGGTTGCTGCTTTCCAATCTTACAACAGGATGCATATGGATAACGACCATTCAAAGTATATTATAATTTTCCTCTTTTTTCACGCATGTCATTTACAAGTATGTTCATTCATTTCCATCCCCATTCCATATCACACCTCTGCTCAAAACCAACTTTCAATGTTTTGTTTTTTGTTTTGATACACTAGACGTCCCAGTTGTGTTCATTACTTCTCGACGGCTTACATCAAATGAAGTACGTCCGGGGGTTTTGTTGACATGTGCTGCAGACGCAAATCCTTTTGCCTCTGTCTTCAACTGGTTCTGTAACAACACACTATTTTCTAACGGCACCGGAAACATATCACTCTCCGAGACTGTATCCGAAGATAAAACTCTGACGTCCAGCGAAGTGGCGATTCGAAACCTCCTGTCCGGAGATCATTGTGATTACAAATGCATTGCTGTTTCAATCTATGGTTCCGGTAGTGCAGTCTTCAACTCCACATTTACTGGTAAGTAGTATTGTGTTTTCATGGTATCTTTAGATTCATTTGTGTCTTGTCCATCTGATTCCCCCTTTTCCCAAATTTATGAATTGGTGCTTGCTTCCAAATAAAAACATTGGACATATTTTCATGAAATCTTCTTCTATTTATCAAATGATTGATGATCTTAAATCATGGCAATGAAGAAGCAGTCGCTACCGATTTTTTTTTCTGAATACTTTATCACCGATTAACCTTAAAATGCAGTGATCCCTCAAACACCTTCTTGGTTCATCGTCGACCAAAACCAAACGACATATTCAGCTCTCTCCATTGCATGGCAACCTGGATTCACCATCAGGTTACGACACACTTGATTGAACAAACTATCGACACAGATGATTAAGATCAAGGAATCAATAGAGTGGCCATGCCTTCGAATCTGTGAGTCCAACGCATCTACCATCTGTCAGGTATAGGTATTACCATCTTTCGCATATCCTAAAGTTAGTTGGCTGGCACAGACCCTTGTCAGTCGTAATATGAAGAAGGGTGTCTGAACTGTTCGACTAAGGCGTATAGGACACTTCATAGACCCTGCACTGTATCTTATCCTGACACAGCCAGAGACTAGAATAGTTCGCTAACCTCAAAGATTTGTGAAAGTGTTATAAAGTTTTTGAAATAGGGTCTATAGCGACATACTACATGAGAGTACGTCCTCGCTTTAGGTGCGGGGAAAAGGGTGAAATATGACATATTTATACCACATTTACACGTATAAACAATAATAAAATTGCCTTCTAATCCAACATAGTACAAGGATTTATTAAAAGTGGTTATCTACCTATGAATGATAATTCTTAAAGAGTACAATTACCTGAAACATAATTAGTCTTTAGGTTGAACATTCAAGAACAGCCTATACAAAAAAGGATGAACACAAACTTATTCTGGAACTTTACAGGTAAACGGTTAAGGTGTATGCAGAAAATAAAGGATAATATCTAACCTTCCGTATGGGGCGACTACTGAACCCTTTGTTGGACATAATGGTTGGACCTGAGTTCTATGCGCGCCATATTACATGCGAGGATATACACGTGCGTTGAATAGTCAATTCAACAAGACGTTTTCTTGTTAACTGGGCGTGTATTTAAACTACAGTATATCTTTGTAGAATAAATATTGACTACAGTAAAGCTACAGGGAACTCCTCAGATCTAAGGCAAGATTTGTTGGCGACAGGTACGCTTCATGCTTACAGACGATAGTCCAAAATAAATTAAATTTGTGATTACTGAAAACAAACAAAGATCTGTGTAGGATACCAAAACGTCCTCTTCGTTTTTAGAATGGGACGTATTTATGAAGCCGAAACAGGTGAGAAATAATATGTATATCCCAAACACACTTTCCCTTTGTGCAAAGAACATTTTATATCATTCCCTAGTATTCCCCTACCTAAATATATTAACCGAGTTATATACAAGTAAATGGCATTATCAAAAGTTCAAAGTAAAATACTACGAAATGTCATTCGTTGACTCATAATAATCGTTTACTTAAAAACAATAGCCAATTATAGTGAATTTCCGAAACCACCTTTGTATATGAAGCTTACAGTCCACTTATATAAATGCATTGCTTTCACTTTCGTTGCGCAAGAGCGATGTGGATAAGCATACCAGCAACTGTTCTGTGTGTCCACTCATTCTGCCATTGGAAATCGTTGCTGCTCATCGGTCATTATTACATTTTCCCGATATTCTGCTAGGTTGCAGGGTGGTTCATGCAACGCATGTTTGAAGTTGAAATATACAAGGAAATGAGACGTAATAACAATATGAATGAACGTCTTCGAACATTTCTCTTCCTCACCTTCATCGTTTCTAAGACAAATGAGATGAGCGTCTCTATTCGTATTCAGAACCCAGAAATCCTCCCAGTCGTTGGTGAGAATATAACACTAGCCTGCACCTTCACCCCTCCATCGACACATCGTACACTGTATTGGCGATATGGGAACGGAACAATCCTGGCTACCGATAGATGTCAAGAGGTGGGATGTAGAAACGAGCAAAATGTTCCAGATATGTCTAGGTACAGCTTGAGGGCAGATTCTTCCAGCGGAAATCTAACTGTTAGAAAATTAACATTGGATGACAGCGGCATGTATCAGTGCTTAGTTTACACATCTTCTGGTGCAGTTACTAGTGAAGTTGTACTGAAGATACTGCTTTCAGGTAATCTGTTCTAACAATATTCTGGAAAGCTTAATCGGGTTGTGATGTGTGCGAATGTACGATATAAATTATTTATTACGAATTCAAAATCAATACAACATTCGAACGTTTGAATAAATAGTCATGTCGGGTTTAGCGTAATGAATAACTAGTACTTTAATTATTATTATATTTTACTACTATAATATATCAAGTTCGATTCTGAAAATAATCTTAACTATGGTATTTCACAAAAAGTATTGATATTGTGGTATTTTTATTTGGTGTATGTCCAAAGCGGTCCTTGAATTTGGAAGACACCCAAGTTGACGAAACATATTATATTCCAACTATATATACATATATATATATGTATATATATATATATATAACACTATATGGTACCCTCAATTCATAACAATATAACTAATTAAACTAATGACTAATGATTAAACCTCTTGTTTCTTGGGAGCCCTTAAAGGTTCCTCTGCCTGCAAACGTACATAGAGGGTAGTACTTAGTTTGTGCAATCGTTAACAGGACACGAAATTGTCCTGCTAATGACCATGTCTACTCCAGGCCATTTTTTTTCACTCCAAATCTCCGTCTAATGACGCCTTAAGTAAAATATGCATGTATGTATATAACATTATATATACATATATATTATATACATGCACAGTTTGCCTAATTTCCAGTCACTCCTAGATTGCTATCCATCTACAACGATCGGTCTCAGGATGGATACAAGAATGGAGCATCAGTGAGCATCACATCTGGGCGAACCCAAAACCTAACGTGTTTAGCCCAAGGCGCTAGACCACCTGCAAAACTGGAGTGGCACGTTCCTGAAAAAGTACAGATTAGACTAGACGATCAGTATAACGCTGTTTATGGTGACGCTTACACCTCTCAAAGAGTTGTTTCTGTAACTCCGTCCAGGGACGATGATGGAAAGATTTTCCATTGTGTGGCCTCGCATCGGGAGCTGGATAATGGGCTTCAATTGTTAATCCTCCTAGATGTCTAAGGTGATTATCTTACTAATGTTTTAATCTCATGATTGCTCGATGTGTGTGTGTTTCTGCCAAAGTAAATATGCACCTAAATGTGAGAATTCCATGAAATGGATGAAACATTCAACATCTCCTAAAACATTTCCCACTGTTCTGTATTTTCGTAGGTAATTATAAGAACGTCACTAGATCCCATTATGCCTTAACCGCTAATATACTTTTATCATAATGTTAGTAATATTTCACCTCTGTATCTCTCCTTTCAGTAGCTGACTCCGTATGAAAATCTTTTTTCTTCCTTTATATTTCCACTCAGTACCGCCGAGTGACCTCAGGCTTACCGCGTATGGATCCATAACTACCAATGCAACAGAAACAAAAAGTGTCATTGTCTTTGAGGACTCGGCAACATGATTCACCTGCAAGAGTGTAGGGTCTCGCCCTAGAGCTCGTATATCATGGATCATTGGATCGGACGACGACCTGGGTATCACGACCTCTACGTCTACCATGAATAAGGCCGACCCAGGTTTACGTGACACAGAGTCCACTTTACAGTTGATTCCAAAGAGGAGGCATCACAATCAACTTCTCCGATGTTTGGCCTATGCTGGCTTGAACCAACGTCAAACAGAAGTGAGGGTTATTGTGTATGGTGAGTATTCGTACGTTGTATCAACTATACCTCATCTTCTCTTGATATATATTAGATGTGAAACCTTGCTTTCTTAAAAAATGGGTGTACTCTTACCATGCTTGCCATTCTGCAAAAGGATATTTCTAAAGAAGTTAACAATTTAGAAATTTCTAGTCACAACGCTTCGAGACAGCTCTAGCAAATTCCTACATATTTTTGTTTTTAAGTATCAAAATATGAGTTATTTGTGATACGTAGGTCGTCGTTGCTTATAAAATCGGCAGGAATTGTTTCTTATATCGCTATATATGTGGTATTTAAGTCACTTAGGCTTATAATCTAAAACATAATGACATAATAAATACATCTTGATTTTCAAGAAATCCGCGTCGACTTGACAGCTTATCTCGCCCCGACGTGAAGATCTCTCTGAAAAAAATGTTTCTGCTGCCTTCCTAAATAAATCTACCTCGTGCATTAAACGTCTGCACCGTAGCACTGACTTGAAGGGTTCTGCCCATTATTCTAAAGCAACTTCCCTTTACCCTTTCTTTGCCAGGTCCTTAACATTCAAAACCTCCTTGGTATGCAAGCTATTTCTATTTATCTTTACATTCAATAGCCAACCCAAAATCATGCATAACCAAAACCCCATATACTGTGTGTCTTAAATGCAAATGTATGCAATAATGCATCCTACGCTTGGCTACCTCTAACTGACCTTTGAGTAGTACATTTCCTACCAGTGCTTAAACAAAAGAATTCCCTTCTCGCCTGGAAAAAATTCCTTCATGACAAAATGGTGGAATAGTGAAATCACATTTAATGTATATAAATATGAATAATCAAGGTCCAGATCATTGGTTTGATTTGGTTTAGTTTGGTTTGGTTTATGTTTTTTTAAGAAAAAAAATATAAACAAATAGATAAATCAATCATTAAAAAACAAAACGGTTTGATTGATCTATGTAGAGCCATTAATATTCAGTCTCTGCTCTTCGTAGAGGTGCAGGATATTACTTTACGTCATTATAGTTCGTTGTCTGATAAAGGGAAATCATCATACATGTACATTAACACGTGGAATATAATAGTAGAAATGCTAAGTTGCTGATTCAAGGCTTTCTAAAAGATGGATAGTGATACGTTGGAAATCTGCTCATCATGCGTAAGATTTTTCAGTATTGATAATTAGGAGGAAAAATAAAGAAAAGGGCAATGGAAAGTGAGAAAGAGATCGCTTGAGGACGGGAGGAGTTCGGTCATTATTACATAGAGAGAATAGCTCGCTTCAAAGAGAAAGGAAACATGAGAGAGAAGAGACTAGTGATGCCTCCTTTACATCCAAAGGCAAGTTTTCCCACAGGAGAGGGAACGTTCAGGAATGGGACAGGAACACGGCCTGTGTCCGTGGTGGGAGATGACGAATGGAATGTTTATGAAGGCATCGTTTGCTAGTGAACGTATTGTACACGTCCACATCGACATCTTCCTGTCACCTCCACCCTATGCCTGTACCACTTTTGAAGAAGTGCTTTATCTGAACTTCTACCTGTGATGACTAAGATTGTCAACGAAAGTCTACAATCTGGGGGTGCTCCTGTTTCACTGAAGCAAGCTGTCATGATTCCTAAGCTGAAGAAGCCTGGCCTCTCACCTGAAGAACTTGCCAACTATCGGCCTATTTCTAACATCAGCCACATTAGCAAGGTCATCGAAAAGGTTGCAGTTGCCGAGATACAGGAATACCTGACATCACATGACCTGCTTCCTCAGACACAATCGGGATATAGATCTCACCACAGTGTAGAAAGGGCCTTACTGCGCATCAACAACGACATCTTGATTGCGTTGGACAAGCACTTGGAAGCAATACTCGTCCAATTAGACTCCACAGCCAGCCGCTTTTGACACAATCGATCACCCTCTCCTCCTAGATCGATATCGTTATGGACTCGCAGGTACAGTCCTCAGCTGGTTCAGATCGTACTTCTCACAACGGAGTCACGTCGTCAAAGGTGGGACTAGTACAAGAACTGTCGAGGATACTTGCGGGGTTGCTCAGGGTTCTGTCATGGGGCCACTTACGTTCACCCTATACACCGCACCGATCAACGACATCATTTCAGCTCACAAGCTCAATAGCATTATCTACGCAGACGACACCCAGATTTATGCCATATTTCATCCTTCAGAACGTTATGTATACACTGACAAACTGAACGCGTGCATTAAGGACATCAGAAGTTGGGCTGTTCGAAATCAACTTGCCATAAACGATAAGAAAACAGAGCTTACTCATTTCTTCTCAAGATTCCTTAATCGGCCCAATCCCAACATTACCCTGACGGTAGACGACATCAACATAGCGGCATCAGCAGAGGCAAGAAACTCGGGAGCCAGCATTGACCATCAACTCACGATCAAAACCCAAGTTAAGAACATATGCAGATCTTCCATGGCTGCCATCCGCAAAAATCGGATGTACCTTGACACTAAAACAACGCAGACACTCGTCCATGCATTCGTCATTTCACGACTTGACTCATGCAACTCTCTACTCAGTCGCCGCCCAGACTCAGAAGTTAACTAACTACAACGCATCCAGAATACCGTAAGCAGAATTATTTATTCCGACGGACAGAGCACATATCACCCATCCTCCTTCGTCTCCACTGGTTAATTGTCAAAAAACGAATAGACTTCAAAGTCCTACTCCTCACATACAAAATACTCCACGGCAAAGCCCCTTCATATCTATGTGAGATAATCCGTCTGTATGTTCCTGCCCGTACTCTCCGATCTCAGCAACAAAGTCTTTTCTACAAGTCCCACGCACACATACTCAATTATACAGCTAAAGATCCATCAGCTACTATGGACCTACCCTATGGAACCATCTCCCCCTCAATGTTCGTAACGCCCCGACGGTCGATTCATTCAAATCACTTCTGAAGACATTTATGTACATCCAATAGTCTGTTAATTATATGCTAGTTTATGTCAAATAATGTTATTTCCTTACTACAATAAGAACGTAATCATTTAACTATTATAATTGTGTTCATAAGTTTATATCATTTATATCATTTATATTATATCTGATTTTTTCATCATTGTATACGAAATGTATTTTCTGTTAATTCATGCATATTTAAATTTTTAGATTAATCATGTAATATATTGTATAAATGATTGTTGTAAAGCGCATAGAGAATTCATTATTATGCGCTATATAAAAATGACTATATTATTATTATTATAATCATATGACATAAACAACAGGAGTATACTGTAGACGTTTGGTAGCAAATGAGCATAACAAGTTCTCTCGGCGAGCCGACAGGGTAGACAAGTGAACAACCCGTAGTCTTTTTTATTATGTATGTCACTTTTTTTTTTGTCTTCAGATGATTACGAGTTGATATACGTTGAATTTGAACTATGTGTGGGATTTTACTGGGTGTATTTGGGTGCCATGCTTGAACTTCTACCTAAATCAGTTCCATCAAATTTTTAGGTATATTTATGGATGAAAACTTGTGTTGGAAAACACATATAGCTCACATTAATAAAACAATTTCCAGAAATACTGGTGTCATCAGCAAACTTCGTCATACCTTACCACAATCTGTCTTGCTTATGCTTTACAATACATTGATTGTACCATGCTTAAGTTATTGCAATATTGTGTGGGCCAATACTCACCCGACCAAATTAAAATGTTTATACCTCTTACAAAAAAGGATTGTAAGAACAATAACACTCTCTCATTACCAAGCCCATTCAAGACCTTTGTTTAAGCAACTCAGTATATTAGATGTGTACCAGTTGAATGAATATGTGTGTGCAATACTTATGTATAAGCATCTAAATACAGAGCTTCCTAAAATATTATCCAGTATGTTTATACGAAACAGTGCAATACATAATTATAATACTAGATCTAAGAATAGATATCACAGATGAAATGTATGTTCAGATTTTGCATCTTATTCCTGCAGACATCATGTACCTGTTATTTGGAACTCACTCTCAACAAATATAACTTCAGTTTCTTTTTATAACAGTTTTAAATGTAAACTAAAACAGTTTTTAATTATACGTGATTTTCACTGAATGAATCTATAAGGTTTTCTTTCACTTCTTCCATCTCTTTCTTTTTTCCTCTTTTTTGCTGTCTATCTCCTTTCCTATCCCACCATGTGGTTTAAGGGGCTTGTGTTGGTACAAGGTGCAATTCATAAATTATTTTGTTTTTCTACTTGCTATTTGTTTTCCGCCATTTAGTCTACCAAATCATAAATCTTTTGGGAAGCTGTCCTGACAAAACCCTTTTGGTTTTTTATCAGCTGTGCCCAATTTAGTTTCATCACCATTTGATATATATCATTTTGTGACTTAAAATGTAATATGTTATATGGAATTGTATGTTTTATTCAATGTCATGTAAAATGTTTTTAAAGATGGAATTGGATTGAATAAAACGAACTGAACTGAACTGAACTTTTATCTATCAATCGTCATTGTCTCTTTTGACCTTTCCAGTGTTGACTATATAAGTGTCCTAACAAGTTTGTCAAATTACGGATATATATTGTATTATTGTTTATATATTTACATGACCGCACTTCCCTTATCACACGTACACATACATCACATCAACTGAATAAACACACACGACAGCCCAACACACAAGCAAGGTAAAACACTTTGAAATTGCATAATTATTTCTAAGTTTATTCCGAAGTATTTCTCGTACTAATTTTTGCTATGTTCATGATGCTTGACTATATGATTGAGTGATATTAAGTTTTTATGCCATGTATATCCGTTCATACAATGTATTTGTTTCTGTATGTGTTTGCACTTCAGAACCTGAAGAAGGCCTCACAAGCCGAAAGCTCGTAATAAAATTGTAAAGTACAGCTACGTCTCACGTTCCTAGACCATTTTCTTCACGCCTATATATATATATATATACAGGTGTATATATTTTTTTCTTTTTTTTCAAGTCAATATATTTACATGTTACAAAAATTATGTTTGTCATTATTTTGAGGGATCCACATTTTAATACAAGCTCTGCTTTTCAGTGGATCCCTCCATTTCTACAGGGTTATCTTGAAAAACTTTTTAAAAAAAATTGTACTGGATATTTATGTATACTTTTTATTTCACAACTCTAAACCATGTACAATTTATTATATTATTGAATATTGAATTGTATACTGATTTCTTGTCAAAATTACTGTTCTGTTTGAAATGAAAAAAACTAAACTGAAACTGAAAACTGAAACGCAATACTCAAGTATAGGCAGAACCAAGGCCTTATACAAGGCAAAATTAGCGAATATGGAAGAACCACGGGGTGCGGCTCTTATGAATCCAAGAAGACGACTTGAACGAGCAGTACTTGCATCAACATGAATATTCTAGGAAAGATTATCAGTGATCACAACACCAATATATTTATATGAATATACATGTCAGGCAACAGATGTGGAGTCCCGCAGGGATCGATTGATTGATTTGATTTATTTATCAAGAGCAATACAGCAATACATTGCATACAATGATATTTACATATACAAGAAGTGAAATTATTGGTTGGTAAAAGGGGCCAGATAATAGCACAGTTGCTACACGAGCCTAACCCTTTAAAGTTTAACGAACTATTTTGATAAAGGTAAAGTTCAGAAAACAAAACAAACAAAAATATGTATTTTCTATCAAAATCGGTAATTCTCAAACAATAAGAGTACTTACAAAATTTCTTACATAATACAAACTGGTAATAACATATATAAATTGTTTATATATCAAGAATATTTATATGGGTTTTCTTATTCATAATTTGTTCAACAAAAATGTATTGTAAACAAATTCCGAAACATATTTCTAGACCTGAAAAAAACGATAAAAGTTAACGTTGTGTCGTTCTAACTTTTGAAAGACGTAATTGTCCAACTTATGTTTTGTCTTGTGGAATAGCTATGCTCTATAATGTCACAGTACCCTATTTAAAATGATGCAAATTGTAATTAACAAGATCAAACATGGAAGTAGAAATTAATGAATCATGCAAATTAATAAACATTTAAGACGGCAATTACTCTAAATAGTAGAGTTGTATGTGTTGTCCATGCACTAAGTGTTATAGCACGAAATCTCTATTTCTCTGAATATAATATGCTTCTTGGGCTATTCGTATAAGTGCTTCCCACACCTCTATTACGTAATAAATGTGTGGTTGTATGAACGCTGTATATGATAATATCAAAGTACGCCTAGAAACAAAATGTCGCAATCGAAATAACACTCTAATTTTCTTGCCCTTACACTGCTCTACAAAAACGAATATGACTATTCTAAGACCGATGTCTATCAATGTTAACCCCAACAAAAGTGGCAAAATCAACCTCTTACAGTTCATTTACAGCAATGTTCAGTTTACCATTCATTTTGACCTTTAACCTCGTATTTTGGTGGTGAAGAATCCATTTCATATTTTGTTTCTCTCCTAGTATAATTAAGTGCATTTTGACACCAAGATCATCTAGGCATATGTAATACATGCTTTTGCTGAGATCCAATTGATGTTTTAGTGCAGGGTCAATGAAGTGTTACCCTGATAAAGGAAATTTCCCCCTCCCCCACTACTCTTGGAATATATAATAACCCCCATACCTGCCACAATAAGTTGAATTTAACGTCTTCGATTGGTTTATTGTCATTTTTATATAATATGGTAAATTTTCTGTTACTTAAATGACATTTTAGTGCTAAAACGTCTATTTTTTACCTTTGACCTCATTTTCGGTGGTCAGGATTTTATTCGAAGGGTCAGTAGTTAATCTTTGTCATCTTTTTTCGTAATCCTGTGCATTTTGATAACAAGATCATCTATATACCATATTTTGCTGCTGAAATACAATTTTTAGTGACCTTGGACCTCCAATTGAAAAAATCCCCCAACCTCTATCCCTCCTTCTTTTTTTTTCTGGTAGTTTTCCATACCCATACCTACCCAAATCACTTGAAATTAGCTTCTTTTAAATTTGTTCACAGATGAACCTTAAGTTAGGAATACTAATGTGTGCTAACGACGTTTTGGCTGTTTGGCTGTCCTGCTGTTTATGTGGGTGCATGCGTGTTTTTCAGGTGCACGCGCGCGTGTCCTCTCCTGAAAAAGGAAGTAGTTTCTAATACCTCAAGAAATACATAGCGTATCACTTGAGGTGATCCTTAGAATTTATGTTACCGATAATTTCTTCCCTCTTCTTTCCCTGCCCATTGTTTATCTTTCGTAAGTGTATTTACTATTTCTAGTCTAGATACGGTGCTTCCTGATTAGTTTGTTGTTGGAACGTTCTAATATTCAGTGAACGAAAATAACGATAGGTTTGGTACCATACCGTATCTTAATCGCTACAATTACATCAAATGCCTACGGAAACCTGTTATAATGTATATCTGATATTTTCCACTTGAAATTGATTTTGCCACACTGTCTGAAGAGAAAGAGCGCCCTCCAATATGTTAACTTTTATAACAAGTATATCGTAATTTAAAATTGATGGTTTAGTGAAGTTTGTGAAACTGAATTCGTTTCAGAAGGACATGTAAAATGCTATCATTTATCATAATATTTGTATCACTTTCAACGCGAAAGCATAATATTGTGTTTTGTCATTTTCTTTAAAAAAAGAATCTTGCTGCTCGGTGCGTACAATTTGCTTGTTGTTTAAATAATAGTGTTCACTCTTGGATAGGGGGTAACATAGCGTTTCTTCGAAATACAAGATTCCTTGACTGGATTCGTTTTGTTTTGTATTAAAAGTCCCATTTAGTGCTAATAATTAGTTACTGTTTAATTGATAAATATTAACCGAATTATAACGAAATTTAAATTACAGTTAATAATGTGGCGTCTCATGTAACTTGGAGGGGAAGATCGATTGTTTGTCACTATGACCCTCGTGTCTCTCCTCCTCGCTGTATAAATAAATACTTCATCTAAAAGCTTCTATATTTTACCAAAGGACGATTTGACTCATTAAGGTTTTACCCAGAACCATATATTTCATTTATATGCAAATGTCCACCAAATAGTGTTAACAGGACCATAACGGAGCATCTACACGACAATATAAAAACCAATGTAAGCTGCAGGGCTGTTAATGGATACTCTGCTCCGCTCATTCATTGGTACATTAGATCAAGAAAATTGACCCATAATCCGTTTATTAAGACTTCGACATAGATCGGTTATGTGGTTTCTTGGATGCGCTCCCGGGATCTAGCGAGTCTATTGAAAAGTTTGACCAGACAGCATCACACAAGTCGGATAGTGGCATTACGAGGGAGGTACATAGTAACTTAAAAACACAATTTGGAATCCATTGCTTTGCAGATGTTTTTTTGTTAATATTTGAAATGTTCTTGGTCATAAAGCAAACATGCTACCTATTTGCAATATATTCATCTAGAATGACACGCAAGCATTTAAATTATGTTGGATATTGAGTGACTGAATCACGATTAGATTTCGTATCATACTCGCCATATATTAACTACTACAAATTCATCAAGAGCCTAAGGAAAATGTTTACAAATAATCAGGTGGGCTGTATATAATACAGACCACCTTATATTTTCGTTAAAATTGCCTTTATTTATTATTCTTTATCAGGTGGGCTGTATATAATACAGACAATGATCCTTATGTTTTCGTTGAAATTGCCTTTATTATCAGATGGTCTGTCGTAGACAGATCACCTATTGATTTCATTTTCTTTCTTTATTTCTTACATTTCTCCACTTTTTGTGCAAGCGATTACTCAAAATCTGTTCAGCCAATTTATTTCAATTTTGACACAATGATAGGCCATTGTCAGAAGACGTGACAGCAACCTTTTCAAGGTCATCAAAATATCGTGACGTCATCCAGGCGCCATTTTGTGGGAGTGTCGTGGTCGAGTGGTTTAAGGCGCTTGACTGGAAATGCGAAGGTCGAGGGTCGAATCCCGACACGGCACTAATATCCTTTGGCAAGATATTAACCTACACTTGCTACTCTCCACCCAGGTGTTAAATGGGTACCCGGTAGGCAAGCACTGAATCCAATAACCGGGGTAATAATATATCTGTAAAGCGCTTAGAGACGTCCGAGATGTATTAAACGCTATATAAAAGCTGAATATTATTATTATTATTATTATCTTCATACCAGAAAGTCATTTCTCATTCATATCTATCATGATCAAGGTCAATATCCGTCCGGTCAAGTTCAGGTAAAAAAACGCGCGCAAAATTTCAAAATGCTTAAAATAAAAGTACGTTTCAGCCCATTTTAGGCGTTTCGCAATTTTGCGCGCGCGCGTTTTCGTTCATCATGGCCGTACGCAACATAGAATCGCCATTTTTTTACTTTCACGATATACCACATTTTCTTCCGAACAATTTGTCTATCTCTTTATGACCCTTAATAACGGAATGAGCGTCCATTCAAGATACATGTCTTGTAATACATAGCATATATGGGCAAAAACATGCCTATACAAAATCCATTATAGCTCTTTGGGATGCACGGGGACCCCCAATTTTTTTCATGTTTGGATAGAGTATGAGTCGAAAATATGATTTCATGTCTCATTTGGCCTTTAAGTATATTGTGACATCATTATAATGACCTTGAAACTCAAAATATGAAATTGCATATTATGACGTCAGCATATTTATGGAAATTTGATTGTATTTCTGTAAATATTAATCGATTTTCTTCCGAATTTTGATATGTTATAGCTCATACAATTCTTTACAAGATTAGTTACACTATTTTTCATTTTGATGACGGCCTTATAGTGAAAACTTGAATTAAAGGCGACATGTCAGAATTTTCTTAATTTACGTGTTATTCCTATGGAAGGTGAATTTCGTTCACACCATCAATCTACATGACATTGTTCTTTGAGCAGTATCTCGCTTGTTTTTGCTCCATTTTCTCCCGAATTTCGATACAACATAGCTGAGACTTTGGGCTATAGGAGACGTGCATGTTGTTTTTTGATCTGATGTTGGGATCATGTCGAAATTTGCAATTGAAAGTTGAAATTACGACTATGCCATGGCTGTTTGTCAGCTTTGCATGTAAAATCTATGAGAAATATTTTGGTCCATTGGTTAAAGCATTTGCCTCCCATTCAATCGTCCCAGGTTCGAAAGTTCGATTCCCGATGGGTCAATTTTTATTTATTTTTATTTTATTTTATTTATTTATTTATTTATTTTTTATTTATTTATTTATTTATTTATTTATTTTATTTATTTATTTATTTATTTATTATTATTATTATTATTTTTTTTTTTTGGGGGTTCTGTTTTACATTTGATTTTATCACCTTCTTCGACTATCATAACATATACAATCACAAACAATGTATAAAATCCCTAATTGTGCGTGTTATAGCTATGGGAGAGGAATGTCGATAGTTTGGGTACAACCCAATGGGAAATCTGATTCCTTATCGTTGATTAAACCTATAGGGTTAATTTTCCAAGTATAAAACAATATCATATCGTCCCATTTCTTTGATGCTAGTCTCTTTTCCAGACGTTTATACTTTGTCCAGCTATTCAGCCCAGGTATATGCAATGTTTACGTCTCTTCCACGGACATAGAATTGTTTACATGTCTATAACTTCTCTCTTTCTCTATAAGATAATAAATATTAAATTCTATTTACGCTGGAAATATTAAATGCATCGTTCTCCATTGCATCTCTTTATCTTGCTCTCTCTCCTCTCTCTTGATCTGTTCCCTTCCCCTCTCTTGTTCTGCCCCTATCCCTCTCTTGCTCTGTCGTTGCATCTCTCTCTCTACTTTTTCACTCTCTCCCTTTCTCTGTCTCCCTCTCTTGCTCTGCCTACCTCTGTCTATGCCTCTCATTGTATACTCTCTGACCCTCTCCCGCCTCTGGTTCTCGTTCTCCCTCCGATATCTCTTGTCATTTTCTTGAATTTCCTCTAGCTCTTCATTTTGCCCTTTGTATTCTTATTTCACCCCTACCATGTTTCCTTATACTATCCTCTCTCCTTCCAAGTGTATGCATTCTGATTCCCTCTTATCCCTCGGTCCATCTTATGTATTTTTACATGACTATAACCTGTCTCCCTCTCTCCTTCTCTATATCTATATTTTCATTAAATTTCATTATGATCATGATTTTGATTATAATAATTTCTCAATATTTTGTTCATCAGTTAAGTTATCACTTCAGTTCAGGTCACAGTTTAATCTAGCATTGCATCAGTTCATCAGTACATTCATCAATTCATATCTTAATACATCTTTTACATTAACATCATTATATTGGATCGTTGAATTGAAGATGAGCATGATCATAAGAATTGAAGACAGACCACCTAAATCGTCCTCATTACGAATTAAATTTCTAGTTTTTCTTATTTCGACCCAATTTTTTGTTAGCAATATAACTTGAAAATGGTTCAATTAAATACCTTGAAATTTGACACACATATGTATAGGCATATGGAAAAAACATTGTAAGGTTTTCAACCTTGACCTTGACTGATGACGTCATCTGGGCGCCATTTTGTGAAATTTTCTGAAAATCAACTCATGATCATATCTTCATAACGGAAAATCATTTCTCACTCATATTTATCATGATCAAGGTCAATATCCGTCCGGTCGATTTCCAGTCAAAAAACGCACGCGCATGCGTACGTCCGCTTTTCAGCGCGCGCGCAAAATTACAAAATACTCTAAATCGTCTCAAATTTTTTTTGGATACGTATCAGGCCATTTTAAGCATTTCGCAAAAAACGCGCACACGCGCATGCGCGCGCGTTTTCGCGCGTACTGGCATTTTGCAACATAGAATCGCCAAATTTTCTCTGTCATCATATTTGGCACCTTTTTCAAGCATTTTGATACCTTGTTCACCTTTTTCTGACCAGTAATAACGCAATGAGCGCCCGTTCAAGAAACATGTCAGTGCGCGCGAGCTCTTGTAATACATAGCATTTATGTGCAAAAACATGCCTATACAAAATTCATTGTAACTCTTCAGAGTGGATGGGAACTCCCAATTGTGTTCATATTTGGATTATTATGAGTCGGAGATATGATTTCATATCTCATTTGACCCTCAATTAACTTATGACGTCATCATAATGGCCTCGAACTCAAAATTTCAATTTGTATATTATGACGTCAGCATATTTTGGAAAATTGATTGTATCTCTGTAAATATTGATCGATTTTCTTCCAAATTTTGATATGTTCCAGCTGAGACAATTTTCTACAAATTTAGAGTCACGATTTTTCATTTTGACAAAGGCATCATGGCGTATTTTTGCGATTAAAGGAGACATGTCAATTTTTCACATTTTGCGTGTATTCTCTAAGGGACATGACTTTTTTTCAAAACTGGATTCTACATTTCCGTCTTTCGCGAGCAATATCTCCGTCGTTTTAGTTTCGTTTTCACTGAGCTTCGAGTATATTGTAGCCGAGACAATGAGCTATCACTGATTTGCCTTTATTTCTCGATCAGATTCCAGGATAATGCTCATATTTCACTTGCAAAGTGGGATTTGAGAATTCCATTTTCCGTTCACGTGTAATGTCTATGTGGATTATTTTGGTATAGTGGTCATAGCACTTGCCTCCCATTCCGGCGACCCAAGTTCGATTCCTGGTGGGTCATTTTTTTTTTGGCCGTCGTTTCGACTTTTATAACATATTATCATATACAATGACAAACAATGTAATAAAATGCCTAATTTTGCGTGTTATATCTATGGGAGAAGAATGTCAATCGTTTGAGTACAACCCTATGGGAAATCTGAGTCCTTGTCGTGTATTATTTTTTTATTCATAGTTGGATAGAGTATGAGTCGGAGATATGATTTATTATAAAAAACAAAATCTAGACAATGCATATTTCCTTTTGATATTTAGATTTGAGGGTCAAAGGTCAAATATACTGTACATGGTTTCTCTAAAACCATGCATTGTTTAGACTTGAAATTTGGCACACTAATAGACCTGAATGAGAGGATTATTTCAAAAAGTAAGGTCAAATGATGCCGTTATCTTAACTACTTAGTATGTCAATAAACATGTGTGGCATGCACTGGGAACAGCCCACCTATACTTGTTAACAAGTATTACATGTCTAGTTTTTCTTATTTCCACCCACTTTTTTGTTAGCAAGATAACTTAATAATGGCTCAATTAAATGCCTTGAAATTTAGCACACATATGTATAGGCATATGGAGAAAGGGAAATAACGTTTTCAACCTTGACCTTGACTGATGACGTCATCTAGTCGCCATTTTGTAAATTTTTGTGAAAATCTACTCATGATCATATCTTCATAACGAAAAGTCATTTCTCATTCATATTTATCATGATCAAGGTCAATATCCGTCCGGTCAATTTCAGGTCAAAAAATGCGCGCGTTCACGTATTTCCGCGCGTAAGCGCGCGCGCGAAATTTCAAAATGCTCTAAATCGTTTCAAATTCATTTTGTATACGTTTTAAGGCCATTTTTTAAGCATTTAATAAAAAAAAAATCGCGCACACGCGCATGTGCGCGCGTTTTCGCGCGTAACGCACTCACACAACATAGAATCGCTATTTTTTTTGTTTCATGATATTTCACATTTTTTTACAAACTATTTGATACCATGTTTATCTCTTTATGACAATTCATAACGGAATGAGCGTCCGTTTAAGATAAATGTCCGTGCGCGCGAGCTCATGTAATACATAGCATATATAGGCCAAATGCTTATACAAAATCCATTATAGTACTTTGGAATGCACCTGGACCCCATTTTTTTCATATTTGGGTATAGTATGAGTCGGAAATATGATTTCATGTCTCATTTGGCCATTAAGTATATCGTGATATCATCATAATGACCTTGGAACTCAAAATATGAATTTGTATATTATGACGTCAGCATATTTATGGAAATTTGAGTGTATCTCTGTAAATATTGATAATTTTTCTCCCAATTTTTGATATGCTGTAGCTGAGACAATCGTATACGAGTATATGACATTTATTTTTTTATTTTAACAATAGCATCATAGTCCACTCTTTCGATTAAAGGAGGCATGTCAATTTTCCTAATTTTACGTGTATTCTCTATGGGAGGTGACTTTTTCTGAAATCTTCATTGTACATTCCAGTCTTGTTTAAGCAATATCTCGATTATTTTTGCTCAATTTTCTGCCAGCTTCGGATATGTTGTAGCTGAGACAATTCTCTACGCAGAATTTGACATTTACTTTTTAATCAGATAATGAGATCATGGTGATATTTTGACTACAAAATGTGATTTGAGAATCCTATTTTCCGTTTACGTGTAATGTCTATGTGAATTTTGTTTGCTATATTGGTCGCAAACGAATTGAAATGTTGCCTGTTGATAGGTAAGACAAAATATTTCATATAAAAACAAAAAATCTAGAATATGCATATTTCATTGTTATTTAGATTTTAAGGTCAAAGGTCGAATATACTTTACATGGTTTCTCTAAAACCATGCATTGTATAGACTTGAAGTTTGACATACTAATTGACATGAATTAGAGGATTATTTCAAAAAATAGGGTCAAATCATGCCAATGTTATCTTAACTGCTTAGTATATAAATTAGGGTCAAAGGTCAAACATTTCACCGATAACTATCTCACTAATTTTGTGTGGTATGCACTTGGAACAGCCTACCTATACTTCGAATACTTCGAATTTCCTATTGGAAGTGAGTAAACATTTACAGCATGCATACTGTCATTTCAAATTGATGGTTTGGTGAAGTTTTTGAAACTAGGTCAAATTCACAATGATATTTGTTTCACTTCTAACGCTATACATAACCGACGACTCATCCAAATTATGTTATATTAGTTCACACACATATACTCTGTTTGTACTGTCTGATTGTGTTCATAATGATCGAAAGTGTGTGTGCTAAAAGCTCTTCAAATATAATTTCGAACTATTAGATTCGATGCTGCATAATGATGGTGATGTTTGCAAAAGTTCTTCTTGTTCTCGCCGTTATCAGCTCCAAATCTGGTAAGTTTTATTTCATGTCAATCTAATAATAAAAGTCGTTCGTATTTAGCCCAGGCGAAGAATTAGAGAGATATAACAATGTAATTCAATACACTAACCTATAGTCGTTGCATTCATGTTTTCCGAATGCTGTCTAACTCCCACTCCCATTATTTATTTAGTCTGTTGATTGTATGATGGAAGTGAAAACATAGATAGATTGTAAAGTTAAACTAACACAAGAAGTGTATCATCTCCAATATTTGTCGTGAATCTCGTTAATACTGATTGCTCTCTATGCCTAGCAGATATTACAAACTTTTCGGGCAAGTTTAATAATATACTGGTAATATTGGGAAATTGTCTTTTATCGTTAATGTGAATAGCAGAGGGTGTATTTTATCTATCACGTAGCTATAAGGGGCGGCACGTGAGAGCACGCCACCATCCACTAGTGAGAAACGATTAAAAGAAAGAACAATTGAGAAAAGAGAGAAAGGACAACAAAATAAGACACACGTAGCACCCCCGCACCAGGCGATACAATCCGCGTTCTCAATGACACAAAGAGATATGTGATGAAAATGATGAAATGTGCATATGTACTCGGTTACAACATTTTCACCATGTGGTATGAAGCGTTCTATATACTATTGAGGCGTAGTTATAACGTTCCCGAGCGTAGCAAGTGTGGCCGATTTGACGTGAATCTCGTATTTTTGTTTTTATATCGGTACACATTTTAAATGTCAGACCTTCAAAAATACTGAAATAAAGACTCTATAACAAATATATTAGTTTTAGAATATATTTAATTGATTTTTCAGGGACAGAAATACATTTAATTTTAAATTGATCGAGTCTTATAATATCCGATTGAATCAGCCCTTTTTAGGCGTGTGTGAGCCTGTGAGGGATCTATGCATGTGTCTGTAGATGTGGCAGTATCTCTTTTTGTTTGTTCAGAGAGATAAAGACGAGATACAACATCTCTTGCTTCAATATTCAGCCATGCAACATCGGAAACTGTTCTTTAAGGAGACTACTACACAGTGATTTTTTTCCTTGGGAATATACCGAATATACATCGTTTGGAATTAGTCTAATCTTCTCAGCCGATATTGGATCATGGGGTGAAAACAGAAGAAATACTAATGTGAAATTGTAGTCGCATCTCACTATTATGACTGGTTAACTTTATATGATATATTCTCACCTTTATTTTGTTTAGTAAAAATTCAAGTATCAACCGCATCTAACGCTAAAATCATAAAAATAATGTTGGTGTTATGCTTGTATAAAGACTTTCTAATTCAGCGTTCTATTAGTACCCAGTTAATCTATTCCCGTATGGTCTACATCCAAGCTCGTCTACAATGCACATTATCTAATAATCATTTCATCTATTTATCACTTGGTTTAATTAAAATTTGTAGCCATTCGGTGTAATCTCCAATAAGCCTATACCTATTTGGGCTACTGCTCATATAGTCTTATTTTTAGTCGTTCTAATGCACATTTCGTCTATTATCCATAAGGTGTGATAATCATTTAATGATTACTATAATTTGTGATTATTTTATGAGATAAAATGAGTGCAACGGTTGAGAACAGAACTATAAAAAATGGACAACTGAAAACAGTCTAAGTAATTTAGGCATTCTGAAACATTTTGTTTAGTTTTCTAGCAGGAATTCACTTTACAGGCCTAGCACAACATGACAATATACACATGTATATATGAAATACTGAATCATGAAAATTAAGTTATTTGTTAATTTTTCACACATTTATCTATTTATCACTTGGTTTAATAAAAAAATTGTAGCCATTTGGTGTAATCTCCAATAAGCCTATACCCATTTGCTCTACTGCTCATATAGTCTTATTTTCAGTCTTTCTAATGCACATTTCGTCTATTATCCATAAGGTGTGATATTTATTTGATGATTACTATAATTTGTGATTATTTTATGAGATAAAATGAGTGCAACCGTTGAGAAAAGAACTATAAAAAATGGACAACTGAAAATAGTCTAAGTAATTTAGGCATTCTGAAACATTTTGTTTAGTTTTCTAGCAGGAATTCACTTTACAGGCCTAGCACAACATGACAATATACACATGTATATATGAAATACTGAATCCTTAAATTAAGTTATTCGTTAATTTTTCACACAGACAGGTGTATACTTTCATGTAGGTTTATGCAGGGGCGGATCCAGACTGCGGCAATGGAGGGGGCCAAAAAAGGGGCTGTGAAAATCGTGCCGGTCGATTTTCCGCTCAGTGGGGAGTGCTTTTCAACAACCCCCGCCCCTTGAGCGCCAGGGGAGCAGGCCCGTAGCCAGGGGGTTGGGGCCCCAAAAAAAAAAATCCATGATCACACACCCATCCTCATAGACCCCTCCCAAGGACGTCGATCAATTACATGTATGTGCCCCCCCCCCAAAAAAAAACATCAAACTCTGGCTACGGCCCTGCAGGGGAGGGGGCCTATCTTCTTTTTTTTTTTTACAAAAAAGGGTGTTTTTACCTTGTTTTTTTCTTTCCCTAGGGGAGGGGGCCCGGCCCCTCCCCCCTAGATCCGCCACTGGGTTTTATATGGTCGGTGGCTCAGTGCTGGGTCGGTACTTGATCAGCTTAATGTCACAAATAGCAGTCTGCGTGTGCTTGGAACTAGACTATCTAGACAATATCTTAACACGTGCATGTTATTATCCGACGTCCCAAATAATAATAAGCCGGTGAAAAGCTACTTTTTCTCATATCTTTGGTATTTTCGACATGTTTTAAGGTAAGGTTTGTTTTGGTTTTTCCTTTGACAACAAGAGCAGTATGTATATAGGTCTATATTTTTTTTTGTATAGCTAGGCCTAAGTTTCATTAGTTGAAAATGTGCTTCTGCCGCAGTAGGCCTATGTACAATGTAGGCCGGCCCGGTGCAAGGCTGGCGGTACGCGTAGCTGCAGCTGCAGCAAGCAGTGGCGTAACTCCAGGGAGCTAGCAGTGGCGTAGCTCACTAAGACGATAAGACTAGTACGTAGTACATGTACTAGGCCTAGTCAGTTAAATGCATGATTCCAATCTTGACAATCTTGTGTATAATAATGGTACTAGTCAATGGATGAGAGTGAACATAGCCCTGCATGTTGATCTACTGATATATTATTAGACTGGGCAATAAGTGAATAACTTCACAAAATTTAGCTGAAATAATTACGTCCATATGATGATTATGACCATAGCTACATAGGCATAGCCATTAATACTACTACAGGCTAGACTACTAGTACTAGTAAAGTAAGATCTACATACACCTCTACAACTAAAATGAAAAGAATGCAAACTACTACTTAACTTCAGAACGAGATACACATAGCAAAAACTTGGGCTTAACTGCAGAATACCCCACACATTTTTAGACTACCACTTTCGCGTTGTTAGCGACGATGTGCTACGCTGTATAAATAAATGTGCGGGATATTACTATATTAGGTATGTACATAGGTAAAACTTGTTACTCCAACTCCATTCAAATGTGCAGAAGAATTACTCACAAGTCACGACAGAAGTTGAACTATAAATTCAGCGTATCAATAACTAAATAGTGCTAAGTAATGCATAGTTTACATTTGCCCCGGCGATGTACGATAAATTTGTCAACAATTTGTTTGTGTGTGCGATTTTGGGGGCATCGTAAGTGGCTACGGGCTATGATGTTTGTGTTTACATTATCTACGAGCATCGTGCCATTTCTTGTATTGGCCCTTGGCATGCCGGGGAGAATCCGTACAGAGGCTGCTTGGAGGTTGTACAGAAATCGTGCAATTGCAGTGCAGTATATGTAGCCGTGCAGTCTCCGCAGCCTCTGCCTAAACTAGGTATTACAGATGCACAGACGCAATCATCCTCAAAGCAGTTGATGAGATCCTTGGCATTTCTCTCGCCAAGAAGTTAGACAGAAATAACTGTCTGGTATGGGGAATTTTTAAATTTGAATAAAACTAACATTTGTCAGACTTTCCCATACACTGACACATCTGTGTACGATAATCTGTACCGGCAATCCTTGGCACATGCACAATGGGGGGGGGGTCAATTAGAGGTTTTCCTTGGAATGTTGCACAAAATTTGGCCTCGTTTTTTTCTTTTTCTCGAAACAAATTGTTTTAGAAAAAATGGTTGAAAAAATAATCTAATTTTCATATATACAATAAAAAATAACGTCGAAAAATAATAATAGAACATCAAAATATAAGGACAAGTTTACTTTCACCTTATCTGACCATTTTCTTGAAGCTACTGTGCGCGATGAGATCAGCAATCACACACAAACTGCATTGCATAGCCTGCCCTCACTACCCTGTACGTATAGAGACGGTCTAGGCTCAGTGAATCACATTCCGAAATCAGAGTGAACCAGACGAGCTATCAAGGAAAAAGGCAATGCCAGATGATTCTAAGAAGAAGAAAAAAATCTTGCCCAGTTGGCAATTATAGCTAAATTTAACTCCTAGTCTTCTACACAATTGCATGATTCTTTGAGAGGAAGGAAAAACACTTGCTTGAAAAAAAAAATCAATCCAAGAAGACCTGACAAAAGAAAAATGCTGCTTTGCTATCCCTGACAAGGTCCTGTCCTAAGCCACTGCATGGACAAGTGAGGACAAGTTATTGCACTCATCCTCCGTGATAAAAACAAAGATGTAAGAAAGCTAATCTCATGCAAAGATAATGGATAATTTAAATACATAATGTCACATTAAGCTGGTACATCTCTTGTACAGTGAACCATATACATTGTATACTGAACACTTTCCTTGCAGTTTAAAGCCCCTCTAAAGTGTTGGGAGCCCCAAATTCGCCAAAAATTTGACGGCAAAATTTCACGTAAACTATATCATAATGTGAAAGGGGTTGCCATTTAAAGTGCTGGTTCAAAGAAAATCACAAATATGGCAAATAACGTATCACTATTAAATGGTAAGCCAACAGATGGCCATCGTACAAGTTTTAGGTCACCTACATATCGGCTGATTTATAAAAATACAAATAAAACAGCCTCCATTGCATCTGGAATATGCGAGAGATTCGCCAGAAAAAATCACGATGTTTTAATGCCGTCACAAAATGAACAAGTCCTGCCCAAGCAGACGACATCCCATAAAGAATGAACATAATTGCAATGCTATCATTTCTCAAATTGTAATGAATTTTAGAGAACAAAAAACAAATGAATTTTACACCATTCAAAAAGGGATATGACCCCGATTCTGATAACTAAATTTTTGTTTGTAAATACACAGGAAAGAAGTTAATTAACAATCAAAGAAACCACACTTTCAGATTTAGAAACCCACGGAATGATAGCATGAACGGCATTTGTTCCCCCTTGAAACGCCGAACATACCGCGGTGTATGCAACTGAAAATACAATGGCGTCTTATTTTGTTTACAAGCGACGGATTCCTTTATTTTCTTATCCTTGCATTTTTCATCAAAATAATACCATGCGCGGGGTTTAGAGTAAGGCAATAGATTAACATTTAGCCTGAGGGTAGTAAGTAAGAGAAATAACTGAAGAGAAGATCATAAAACAGGCACTGAAAATGTGTAAGATATCATGGGACATTGTCTGCTTGTGCAAATCATGTTCAACATGTGACTTCACACATTTCAGCAGCGATCGGAGAGCTTTTCAGGTGCTATGCCCGGGCTATATTTAAGCGTTTTGTAATTGATAATAATCATTACTTCGAATTTTCCAAGCATTGAATTTCAATAACCTTGTCCAATCAAAGTTTTACCTCTGCAACAATGACAATAAATTTAGTTTTTAAAATCAATGAACCTTCTCTTTAAGACACACTTCTGCAGAGATTTCCCCAAAAAATTTGTGTTTGAAGACAAATATTAATAAAAGAAAACAGGTTCTAGGACTATTACCCCCTGAGCAATCACCTCCTGTCGATTCCAAGCGGGACAATTACCTTCCTGAATAAAATTCTGTTTTTATTAAAACTACATGTAGTATCAGGGTAGAGTTCCCCTTTAATGACCAGGGGGAGGGGATAATTGTCCACAGGGGTAGTTGTCCTCGGGGGGGGGGTTATTGTCCAAGGGGTAATTGTCTTGCTCTGAAGAATACATATTTGGGTTTTATGTTGTCCGCAGAAAAATCAAACTTTGTATTTTTTCATCAGAAAGTGTCTTAAATGACATCCCCTTATAGATTATGATACAATTCAAGTGAAATGTTACCATCAAATTGTATGTCTAATATCAGTAGATCAACATGCAGGGCTATGTTCACTCTCATCCATTGGCTAGTGATATTATTATACAATTGTATAGAGGGGCTTTAATACATTTAACTAGTGTAATACTTTACTTCTTTTGTTTCAAATTGTTTGATTTTTTTGGTTTTATTATTTTATTGTCTTCACATATTGTTTTTGCATTTTAAATGTATTATTTTAACAAGATTTTTATTTCTATTCATTTTTGTCATGTCTTCTCACTTGTGTTGTCATGTTACAAAAAAAAGGAATTTTTGCCTTTATACTGTTGTATATAATATGTTTAAGAGTAAACTAATGTATGTAAACAATTATGAAAAAGGATAACAAAAATGCTAGTACCTGCACATGCATGTTTCAATTATGTTAAGAATATTTGTCAAATTTATTTATCTGGGGAAACAACAAACTCGCAAATATAGCGATTTTATGCTCTCATATATAAGAGCAGAAATTTGTAGCGACAAACTCCTACTAGAAACTATATAGTAGCAAAATCTGAAATAGCGAGTTAGATCGCTATAGTTGGCTCTATTTTACTACAGTACTAATAGTGGCAAAATTAAAATAGCGAGTTAGATCGCTACGGCTGCTGCGCTCTTCTACATAAGAGCGAAATTCAAATAGCGAGTTAGATCGCTACAGCTGGCGTTCTCCTACTAGTACAAACTCTTACTTATACCTATAGTAGCGATTTCTGTTATAGCGAGTTAGATCGCTACGGCTGCTGCGCTCTCCTATATAAGAGCGAAATTCAAATAGCGAGTTAGATCGCTACAGCTGCGTCATTCTCCTTCTAATAGCGGAAAATTCAAATAGCGAGTTAGATCGCTACAGTTGGCGCTCTCATAATTATAAGTGGTAGAATTCAAATAGCCAGTTAGATCGCTACGGCTGCTGCGCTCTTCTATATAAAAGCGAAATTCAAATAGCGAGTTAGATCGCTACAATTGGCGCTCTCCTATTAGTAGTGGTAGAATTCAAATAACGAGTTAGATCGCTACAGTTGGCGCTCTCCTAGTAGTAGTGGCAAACAGCCGAAGCGATCTAACTCGCTATTTGGATTTCGCTCTTTATAGAAGAGCGCATCAGCCGTATAGCGATCTAACTCGCTATTTGAATTCTACTACTACTACGAGGCACCAAGTGTAGCGATCTAACTCGCTATTACAGAAATCGCTACTATATGCATATTAGTAAGAGTATGTACTAGTATAGGAGAGCGCCAACTGTAGCGATCTAACTCGCTATTTGGATTTCGCTCTTATATAGGAGGCGCAGTAGCCGTAGCGATCTAACTCGCTATTTGAATTCTACTACTACTAATAGGAGAGCGCCAACTTTAGCGATCTAACTCGCTATTTGAGATTTCGCTCTTATATAGGAGAGCGCAGTAGCCGTAGCGATCTAACTCGCTATTACAGAAATCGCTACTATATAGATATTAGTAAGAGTATGTACTAGTATAGGAGAGCGCCAACTGTAGCGATCTAACTCGCTATTTGGATTTCGCTCTTATATAGGAGAGCGCTGTAGCCGTAGCGTTCTAACTCGCTATTTAAATTCTACTACTACTGGTAGGAGAGCGCCAACTTTAGCGATCTAACTCGCTATTTGGATTTCGCTCTTATATAGGAGAGCGCAGTAGCCGTAGCGATCTAACTCGCTATTTGAATTCTACCACTACTAGTAGGAGAGCGCCAACTTTAGCGATCTAACTTGCTATTTCGATTTCGCTCTTATATAGGAGGCGCAGTAGCCGTAGCGATCTAACTCGCTATTTGAATTCTACCACAACTAGTAGGAAAGCGTAAACTATAGCGATCTAACTCGCTACTACAGAAATCGCTACTATATAGATATTAGTAAGAGTATGTACTAGTAGGAGAGCCAACTGTAGCGATCTAACTCGCTATTTGGATTTCGCTCTTATATAGGAGAGCGCAGCAGCCGTAGCGATCTAACTCGCTATTTGAATTCTACCACTACTAGTAGGAAGCGCCAAGTATAGCGATCTAACTCGCTATTTGGATTTCGCTCTTATATAGGAGGGCGCAGCAGCCGTAGCGATCTAACTCCTATTTGAATTCTACCACTACTAGTAGGAAAGCGCCAAGTATAGCGATCTAACTCGCTTTTTGGATTTCGCTCTTATAGGAGAGCGCAGTAGCCGTAGCGATCTAACTCGCTATTTGAATTATACCACTACTAGTAGGAAAGCGCCAAGTATAGCGATCTAACTCGCTATTTCGATTTCGCTCTTATATAGGAGAGCGCAGTAGCCGTAGCGATCTAACTCGCTATTTGAATTATACCACTACTAGTAGGAAAGCGCCAAGTATAGCGATCTAACTCGCTATTTCGATTTCGCTCTTATATAGGAGAGCGCAGTAGCCGTAGCGATCTAACTCGCTATTTGGATTTCGCTCTTATATAGGAGAGCGCAGTAGCCGTAGCGATCTAACTCGCTATTTGAATTATACCACTACTAATAGGAAAGCGCTAAGTATAGCGATCTAACTGGCTATTTGGATTTCGCTCTTATATAGGAGAGCGCAGTAGCCGTAGCGATCTAACTCGCTATTTGAATTATACCACTACTAATAGGAAAGCGCTAAGTATAGCGATCTAACTCGCTATTGCAGAAATCGCTACTATATAGATATTAGTAAGAGTATGTACTAGTATAGGAGAGCGCCATGCAACTGTAGCGATCTAACTCGCTATTTGGATTTCGCTCTTATATAGGAGAGCGCAGTAGCCGTAGCGATCTAACTCGCTATTTGAATTCTACCACTACTAGTAGGAGAGCGCCAACTTTAGCGATCTAACTCGCTATTTGGATTTCGCTCTTATATAGGAGAGCGCAGTAGCCTAGCGATCTAACTCGCTATTTGAATTCTACCACTACTAGTAGGAGAGCGTAAACTATAGCGATCTAACTCGCTACTACAAAAATCGCTACTATATAGATATTAGTAAGAGTATGTACTAGTAGGAGAGCGCCAACTGTAGCGATCTAACTCGCTATTTGGATTTCGCTCTTATATAGGAGAGCGCAGCAGCCGTAGCGATCTAACTCGCTATTTGAATTCTACCACTACTAGTAGGAAAGCGCCAAGTATAGCGATCTAACTCGCTATTGTAAATGTCGCTACTATATAGTTTCTAGTAGGAGTTTGTCGCCACAAATTTCTGCTCTTATATATGAGAGCACAAAATCGCTACGTTTGCGAGAGAGTAAAGTCCCATTTATCTGTAAAGATATTACTGATATTGAGCTTATCAAAGGTATAATGGTTAAATTCAATACCTACAGTGTACCTCAAAAACATTAATGTTGTAAACTTGTAATGAAGCTTGTAAATAATAACTCTGAAGAATACAAAAAATATAATTTAGATTAGTTTAATTCCAAATTAGGACATATTATCCAAACAGATAGCCTTTAACTCAAGAACCTCTCTGAAACATGGATTCATGAAATAATTCATTATTATTCAATAAACAAGGTTACACTTTTATCCAATGTAAATGTACATGTATACGTGTGTTGAAGGAATGGTGGTGTTCCAATGTGAATTTTAGTTTCTCTTGACACTAATTTTAAAGATGAAATCATGACTTAGATGATTTTTTACTGCAACAATTAATCAATACTATCACTGATAGTAGTTATAGGGATATTTAGAAACCCAAATCAAACATGAAAATATTTACTCATACACCAGATGATTACATGTATGTAAGGATTAATCCTAACATTGGCCATTGAAGATTATGCAAATTAATGGCAATAATTTTGTTGGTATTATTTACTCAAATTTTGTTTCTATATTAAAACAAAAAAGATACATGTATGACAAAAATCTCTTGAAAAGAAAAAGAAATGAACTGTAAATACAGTAGTAGCTGTTAGAACAACAACAACATTCTTAGATGACATTTGAGTTAGTTTGGTTGATGCAATAAACATAAACAATATTGTCTGAATGCTTCTGAAGTTAGTAAAAAGGTTAATAAGAATATGGGTAATATACTTGATAAATTATTATGCAAAACCTGACTGAGTTATTATCCAGAAACATTTTAATGACAATAAAAGAAATCTTATAAATATTTGGAATATTATTGAAGACTTGCTAGGTAATAAGGTTTAAGCCTTACCGTAATACATGTAAATGTACATGTACATGTATGACACTTGATGGTCAAGTTATTCAGCACCAAAAGAGTATTGCAAGTTACAATTTTAATTTTTATTTTGTCAACCTTTTTTATCTAATAAGTAAACATTGTGAAGGTTTGGTATTGTATTGGTTTTTATTTTCCATAATACAATATTAAAAACAATGCAAAGAAAATGCTTGTACATGTACATAATACAATCAATGGTAAAGTGCATGGCTGGATAACCCATTGAGATTTGTTAGTATAAGAAAACTGTTCTTCCCTGGGGTGCAGGAAATAAAGATTTAGGTTGAGAGCTAGTAGCAAGTATTGAGAGTCATAGTGTTTTTTTAGGGAAATGTATTCCTGATAGTACAGAAAGCAGAAAACATTGGAGAAGCATTCTGGTAAAAGTTGAGCAAACTCAGATAAGTAATACGTAAGCTTTTAAAGGTATAGTCCAGGGCCCCGTTGCATAAAACTTACCATTGATGGTAACTTTGCCATCAATGGCAACTACCATGGTAACAGGGCTCAACAGCCAATCAAAATCAAGGTTTCCATGGTAGTTACCATTGATGGCAAAGTTACCATCAATGGTAAGTTATATGCAACGGGCCCCAGTTCTGGTCATGCGATTGCATTGTGAAAGAAACGTTGTGGAATCGATCAGAAAAGGTTGATCATCTAGCATATAACTATTGGTGTGTACTGCAAGGTTCTGGAATCATCAAAATGAAAGTTACAAGCACTGTACACAGAAAGATGTATATGGGACTACCCTATATCAATTAATAGGCGGTTTCCCGGCAAAATTTGTATCACCACGCATGAGTGAAAGCATATTCTTTCACATGATTGGTAATAAGAGCTTCCGTTTCGTTTTTTGAGAGGGAGGCCTTTCCAAAAGTGGTCTGACTATACCTTTAATGTTTGAAATTTGGACAGTATATATGAAATTCAAATTTTCAAACTGATGATTTGGCATGGTGATGTAATGTTGGACCACTCTCTCATATCATTAAACACTTATTATGTCTATAATAGGACCTCCTCATGTTTAGAGGACCTACATGTATTGAGCAGGGTCTGCCCAATTGACCGAAGGCCCCGAGACCGAAGGCCTGCAATGCCGATTTGTTTTCCCCTCAGATTTGTCTCCTTTCTCTGCATGCCTCCATGTAAATGTACGTCAATACCCACCTCCCCCACTGACCAAACGTTCTGCTGCCCCTACTACATGTACATGTATGAATAATAATGATAATTAGAATTGTACATGTAATAATAATAATGGTGGCTTCTTATATAGCGCACATGTCCGGCACGTTGTGATGCTCCTGGCGCTGTCCCGACTATTACCCTGGCTTTGGCAAGGCGGCCATTACGGCGCTCTAGCATTTCAAGGAATTAATTCCTGCCAGGTACCCATTAACAACACCTGGGTTAAGTGTGGCAAATGTAGATCAATGTCTTGCCAAGGACATTAGTGCCGCGGCGGGACTCGAACCGCGGACCTTGTGATCGACAGTCCGGCGACGTATCCACTCGACCACGAGGCCTCCAGTCTCGCGGGCCTTTGGTCAACTGGGCATGAACCTATTGAGCTATCTATGGCTCAGAGAGAAAAGGGACTGGAATACTGTAAATTCTGTTGTAAAGTGTGAAAGGAATGAAGATTTGCCCCAAATATATTACAGTAGAATGACTGATATGCTGGCCGTGTATGTTTATTGATTACAGCTTTCTTATAGTTTTCTTTTTCTTTGTTTTCAATTACTTTGAACTTTCTTTTTTTTCTCTGAGCATTTCCCTCAAACTCTCACCAATTTTTTTCTCTGAACTTTTTTTTATTTACCAATTCAACTTGCTATATATATATATATAGGATGGTATATTATATGATCTAACAACGTTTTTGATACTGTGTATAGCGTGTGCAGAACCAGCAGAAGCATTTAGTTGTATACTGTGAATATAGCAACTCTCTATTTTGCTGTTGTTGCTGATGTGTACATTAAATAGCCATGAAATTCATCATTAAAACCTTCATTCATCATCCAGTGACCAAAAGTCACTATTTACAAATTGTAATAATGTTCTTGAATATCGAGTGAGTGAGTCAAAGTCATTGGCTACATGTAGGTCGATTAGTTAAAAACAATAATGAATGAATAGTGATTATTATTTTCATAACTTCAATATCTGAACCAATCTCAGTACTTTAGTAGAGAAATCTTTAGCACAATGAGCAAATACCGTATTTCACCCAACAATTTTTTTTCTTTCTTTTCGTGGTTGATGTTAAATAGAGATGTAATAGTTTATCAACCCTAGAGATATATTGTATTAAAAAAATATTCTCTCAATTTAACCTAGATTGTAGGTATATTTATATATTGGGTATGTTGTACCGAACAAAGTTAAGGCATCCATTAAAGCATGTTGAATACCCTTATGTAACTTTTTTCATGTAGAGTGTATACAAATACCAACATTTTAAAGAATCATAGAACAGACATTCTGTGATATGTGTTCAGGTTCAAAACATACAGTTTAGCTTTCTCAGGATATTTTTAATGCACGGCAACAAAAATTATGCAGTGTACTGTATCATCCTGAAGGAAATGGTGTTATCCTATTGTGAGAGCCTTGTCAAAAAGCTGTACAACAGAATGTATATATACATGTACATGTAGCTTTGTTTTCAGCAGACAAGACCCTTTTTCAAGGAGTTGAAGTAGACAAATTTGGAGTTTCAGGCTTGCAGCAAATATCAGTAATTAAAAACTTACTTATTGGGGAGCATTCTTAAACTCATAAACTGGAATAACAAAAGACTTCCAACTTCAGGACCTTACCTATTCTGCTATTTTAATTTTCTGTCAACATGATTGTATGACTACCTTTAGAAGTTTGCCATTTGTTAATTCATCAATCGCATAGCATTGCATTATAACATTTCATTGACCAAATAATTTCCCTTTACATTGGTGCCTAAATTATATGGATTTTGTAATTTTGAGATGTGCAGTATACTGCTGAATGGGAAACGTGATAAGTGACAATGTTGCAAAATAAAATAGTGACTCTTACTTTTAATGTTGATTCTAAAATACATATTTTAATGAAATTGTAGATTTCTGCACCCAAACAGATATATTTTTTATCCAAAATATCTGGTAATTCCTCTCCTGGCAGCTTCAACTCTGAAGTATTAATGAACTAAAACCTCTACATGTAATAGTAGTGGTCAAAAGCCTACTATTTCGAGTGGTACAAAATTCTAATCTTTGAAAAATCCTGTTTCAACTTATTATACAGCTGTACAATGTTCAGTGAGCTGTGAGGATACATTATAGATATACGTGGCATCAATTACAATTTATGGGCCAGTCCCTTTCTCCCTCTCAATGTAAATAGTACCAGTATTCGTTTTGGCTATGTTTAAAGAAATGTAAATCAAATCAGACAAGTCACTATTTTTCCATACAGTGTTGCAGTGAGCAATGTGGTTCAAATGTTATAAATAATTGTACAATTTTGAAGGCTTTGTTTTGGTAATGTGATCGTCCAATGTCTTCCAATAATGGTTGTTTTGCTGACCCTGACCTCTAAGCAAATATCCTAACTTTAAATGGTAGCTGCAATAGTTTTGAACAAAATCTTGATATACATGTAGGTGTCACATTGATTCATTTTCTCGTTATGTAAATATAAGATCACTTTAGGCATATCAACAAAAAAAACTTATGTAAATTAAAATTAAAAAAAAAGTCAGGGCAAAAACTTTCCCTTACAACAACACAGCCTCTCTAAATCGAATATGTTGGTATATGTATTACATCTGATGTGATAGTTCGAATATCATGATGATAGGTTATGAATAGTTAATGGATCATATACTTCCCCCCCTAAAATATGTGAAATTCACCTATGTACATGTAGAGCATTTAGGATTGAATGAGTAACATTAATAGGAAAGATAACATAAAGGGTTTTCAAATGATATACACTATAGTTTGACATAGCCTATCATTATCATTAATTTGAGCTCAACATGTTTGTCATTTATATTACTTGCCTTGAGGGAGATACAAGGAAATATTGCCCTTACTGATTTCAGTAAGGGCAATACATGTATATCATCGTATCTCCCAAAAGATAATATTATAATTATTACCTATTCCTTTGTGAATCAGGAAATAGTACTGTACAGTTATATACCCTACTACCGCGCTGCATGATAGTCTGCTCAAACTTTGCGGCGATTTAGCTGTTTGAAAGGTCCCGGATGTTAAATGGGGCCAATACAATACTGTTACTCCAGTTTAAGGGAAATTGTTATAACTGCTACTCAACGCCAAAACTCTCCTCTTGGTGGAGTTATGTACCTGTTTTAATGTTACATGAAATACAGTGAAATGTTTTATTAATAACATACCGTATTTTATAATGCAGTGTGTAAAAGTGGAAAAAAACTACTAATTTTCCTGAAAGCCAGTGCTACATAGAGTATGCATTGATGCATAACATTCAGATTCTTTGAGTTAAAGAACTATGTAGCTTTGCACCCTTGAAAAGAGCAATTGGCCATGAAAGTTGCTAGTTGGAGTTATTACCTCGGACTCACATGCACTCAACACTGTCCTCACAGATGTGTATTTTTAGGGTAGTATATGCATGCATGGGCACGATTAACCTGATACCCTTTAACCAAGTTAAGATTTCTTTTCTTCCACCATAAATATCTTTAAACCATGTACATGTATAGTGATTTAGAGGTATTTTCCCATAACATGCAATTAATTTCTGTGGGATGTGTTCATTTGTTAATATTATTGACAACTTGGGAGGTACCGGGTGTAATGGGAATCTATTAGTGGCCCCTTCTTATCAATACCGCATTTGTACTATCTTTTAATAATGCTAAAAAAATATATTTCATTGTCCTTTCCTGTTTCATTTTTTTTGGTTAAAGATTTTCCCATTAATTGATTGAACAAAATAAGCAAATAATAAAACAGTACAATTTGCTGATTTAACAAAAAAAATTGGTAGAGGACAATCACTATCCTTGTGTGTTGTAAAGAAGCTAATTTGATTTGGTTTGTTATTTTTTATATCACCTCTTCGTGATGCTTGTGTGCAGATCATTTAGGATAGTTGTAACATCAAAATTCAATATAGTTTGAACTAGAGTTAATCTACATAACTTAACTAGCTGTGGTTCGAACATGATATACATATATACGGTGTCATTCTTATGTGTTGATGTAGTGTTTCAATGGTTATGCTGTGCTTAAAAGTTTCTCTTTCATCAATCTGAATATCAATCACTATTCATGCATATACAAAGTGTCAGAAAGTAAGGGCACTGCAATGTGAAACCATATCATCTTATGTACATGTACATACACATGATTATATGGTTAACTTTTGTATAATTATGCTATATCCAGGACATGTTCCTGCTCATTTATTTTCTCACAGTCGAAGGAGACAATCCTTTTACTCGAGGGCATTATCATAATGGCATTCAGGTAAAGTCCACTTCAGGTATATATCCATCTTGCAACTCAGATACTTAAGTGATTTAAATAGTTTGTATGATTAGAATAATGATAAAAGATTATGAGAATGGCTATGGAAGATTTGCTATTTTTATATGGGGATAATAGTGCAATACATTCAATTCAAAGTATACATTCAGAGCAACTTATTGTACTTAGGTCATTGTGAAATAAAATAGTGTAATGATTTCAGGAACATGATGGTCGGTTTGCAGCGATTGAACATTTGCTCTGGTGACAATTGCTTCGGCTTTTTTTAATGAAAATTGTAGGGTTAGGGTTAGGGTTAAGGTTACATTTATATTCAAGTTAGATTTAGGGTTAGATATAGTAAGGGTCAAGGAATGAAGTTAGGAAATCAGTTGGTGTTGGGAACTATTGTGAAGCAATTTTGTAGGAGGTATTATACAAAGTATACATCGTGGAATACCAACAAAAAGTATGTTTTACATGTCTTTTATTTTTTGTTTAGATGTGTTCGGTTCGCATGTTTGTATCTGTATGTTGTAATGATGACGTGAGGTGATTTAGCATAGCAAGAGCGAGAGTTTGAGGGTGTAGGAGTGAGTTGAAGGCTGTTTGAGAGGCCGTAGTAGGGTGTCATATCATCTTCTTTTTACATTCTCGTCCACTTCTTATCCTCCTCAATTTTCTCTTTTCCCCCCTTTCCCCTTCAATTTTGATAAGGCCTCCAATATGCAACACCAGGGGGAGGGTGGGGGTGCTGATAATATGTGTTGGGTGTGTGTTATGCAACTTATGGGGGCAGTATGGGTATGTCTTTGAATTTTTCATCAAAAGTTTTATTTAGATTGAAAGATGGTTAAATTTGATAATCAGGGAAACAAGATTGGATAAAGAGGTTAATCTTCATCATTTCATCTTAAAGCCTATCTTGACTAGTTTGGCCAGGAGGGATTAGACCTCACTGCATGGTCACTGACGGGTGGTTATCTCATCAAACCAGCTCTCAATTAACATAAGAAAAAGGGGACCATGGGGGGAAAAACCGGATTACATGTGGGCGGATGAATCGACTGTTGAAAAAAATCAAATGAAGCTGAAGGTAGCCGACGAGATATCTCACCATAATATCCCACCTAAAAATCGCGCAAGGTCCGAGAGCTGTATGTTATCATGGATCGATGAGGAGATATTGCGCGGATAGCAAGGAGGTCCCTTTGTCGGTCGGCAGTATCTTCAGTATCGTTTAAGGCGCTCTCTACGTTCATGATATGGCAATGCCGAGTTTCGGATGACAAATGGAGTTGTTTGGTCTCATTTAAGAAAGAAATACATCTTTTGTTATCAAGCCAACACCAAAAAGGTATTGAACTTTGAATGTTCAATTGAATTGAGGGTCACATAGGTCATGGTTCAGATTCAACGTTTTTTGTGATAAATTTTCGTACACCCACTTTTTAGGGTTATACTGTACAAACCTATGGGTTAGAGATCGATCGGAGCGAAAAACGAGTCATTTTCATTGCTCTTATTCCATACTTTTAATGAAAAAAGAAGCAACCAAAAAGGTCGTAGTATGTTACAATGGGATGAAATGTGACAATTAAGGCAGTCCGCCGATCCAATCCTAAGTATTAAGAAAAATACGACAAGCTGAAAATTGGAAAAAAAGGGATTTTCGACATTTGACACAAATCTGAGCACAAACTTTTTGTTGGTAAATTGCTTTTTATTAATCAACTACTTAATCAAATCTTCTAATTTTTGCAGAACATCTTTCCGATAATATGATGAACACATTGCAATTTTTCTCCCAATTTTTAGGGCCCTTATTTTTTATTCAGGTTTTGGTAAAATTCAAAAAAGATGATGAAAAAAAAATCATATATTGGTTTACTTCATTTTTGTTGGATTTTTGAAGGATTTTTAAAGTTCTTAATCCTGGAGGGTTTAATTAGGCTTATTCAAGTACAGGACTTAATTAGGCTAATTCAAGTACAGGGCTTAATTATTAGTGGCGCTAATAGTAATCTAATTAAATATTTGGAGTCCTAGCTAGGCCATCTATGATCTAGAACACTCCAAACCAACAAAGGTAGGCCTACCGGGTTACTTTTTTCTTGTTCTTTCAATTTGAAAGGCCTGTCATTAATTAAATTCAATAATTGCATTTTGGAAATGGCCCACGACAATATCTTTAATTTAAAATTAAGCAAAACGGTCAAGAAACAAAATTCTAATCACTAATAATTGTTTTAATGACCATAGGGCGTACTGGTAATGTTAGGATAATTATCTAAGTTAGAATATTTTTCATTACGTTTGGTTATTAGTAGTATATCTGTAGTTATGTTAACCATTTGTCGCCTTTTCATTTTGTAATATCATAGTTCTGTTGAATTTTGATTAATGACCATATGATTTTAATGTGTTCATCTGTGCGCCAAGGGTGCCAATATGTCGGCAGAGTTGTGCGCAATATAAATGTAAACTTATTATTATTATTATTTAATTGAAGATTATTATGGTGAATAATATGCAGACTACGCATCATGCAACACATATAATGATGAACAAAATCTTTCAAATGAATTCAACCGACAAGTTGTTATACTTTCTTGTATATGACATTGAAAAGGAAAAGCGGAAAAGTACCAATAAACATTGGTATACAAAAAACATAAATATACAGTTTGAAATATCGAGATAAAGTGTTGTTATTCATTATCATTCATGATGTGCGACCATTCCCAAATATTAATCTTCAAAACTAAATTACAGGTAAATTTGAAGAAACAAAAATAGGGGTCTGACTCATTAACTTTGGATATTATACTTCCAACTTTACAGCGACAGAATTATGAGACTATGTACCGCTGCTTAAAATGGGAAAAAGCCCTCTATTGACTCTTTTGCAAATAAAGCAAATAAAGAAAATTGACCTATTTAAGTAGCTTACAATCTCCTTCTTCAGGTTCGTTTACTATATAAAGCGTTATTTGACATATTCATTGCAAAGTGTAGAGAAAGATCGGACCACATCTACATCGACAGCAATGTACCATATCAAACTTTGATTACCACATAATCTTGAATGAAAGAGTGCATATTTAATTTCTCGACTAGGAGAAGAAGAAGAGAAAGATGAAGACAAAAGAAAGAAAGAACGAATAAGTTTTTTTTAAAGCTGGTTAATGAGTTTCTATCGTGACACCCGAGAAAGTTGCATTTTTACAAAATTTATTGTACATTACTTGACGACTACGATGATTATAATTCGGTTATCAATGCCGATTAACTTAGTGTGAAAGGTACTATGTCCCATTTGCAGGCCAAAAAATGAAAAGGTTAAATTCCAACGGCATTTGAAAGACAATACTAATTTAGAACTTCCCTAAAAAAAGGGGGGCTTGAAAATGTCTTTAAGTGGGAAAATAACGACTATTAGTTGTCGAATCGACTTAGGAGCTATAGAGCCAGTAAGTAATAGTCTGATTTTCAGACCATTGTACCGAATGGTCGTACGTTTTATGCTGCAAAGATTCAATCAGTTTAATTTTGGCCATTACAAGAAGTGGGTTATTGATGTAGACAAATGCTCATGTACCCTTTACAGCTCATTTTATGTATGTTATTACCAAAGATAAAAAAGCCAGTCAGTCACTCAATAGTGTCTGACAGTGAAGTCTAGCAAGTAAACGGGTTTCCTTGCATAATTTGAATATTAGGACACTGCTAACGTTTAAATTTCACAGATAGGACATACATGACATATTCATAATTCCTGCAAAGTTCTACAGAATTTGATGTTGGCTGCAAAAGGGACATAGTATCTTTAATATGGGACCAACATTTCTCTTCATGGTGATTACCGCCTCGGGAGAGAGAGATAAAGAAGGGGGTAATGATAATCTTGGTAATGATGATTCATATGTCCTGTTGAATTGCAAGACAAGGTTTGTTTGTTTCTGTAGGCACATGCACTTTTTTCCAGTCATAAACAATATTATTCACTTAAAGGCCAAGTCCACTCCAAAAATAACTTACCTTCAATAGAACCAGAAATATCAGACAAACCAATCAAAAAAAGTTTGAGCGGATAACTAAAAAGAATGTTATGAATTTTTAATGACATCAAAAACTCTGAAAATCACTTCACAAATTGGCAACTCACTCATGAGTCTGTGACGTATGGTCCCCACTATCCACTAATTATTTTCTTTATATTGATAATATAAACTTCCTATTTTTCCCCTAAGAATCTCATTTCTTCACACCAGCATCGAAGTTAGATTGATAGTAATATGTTTTTGTGTGGATGCACTAATGTAGAGTATTTTTTTCCAGTTAAATCATGAAAAATCTGAATTTTGATAAACTATTTATATAAATATCAATAATTATGCAAATTCAATATTCAGAAAATAGTATCAATTCTTCAAAGTTCATAACAAATTTCGTGAAATGTCATGCAAAGCAATATGATACAAATCATATAAACTGGGCAAAGGCATGGGGAATTCAAGTTTTGGGGGATAAAAAGGGAAATTAATGGGATTAAACTATATAAAGCAATTGACAAATAGTGAGGACATGACGTCACAATCTGAGAACCAAATTGGCAATTTGTGTAGTGATTTCCATTGTTTTTTTTTAGTTTTACATACTTTTTCAAAAATTCATAACTTTCTTATTAGTAATCCGATTTTGCTCAAACTTTTTTGAGTGGTTTGATTTATTTTGTTTGGTTCTATTAAAGGCAAGTTATTTTTGAAGTGGTCTTGTGCTTTAAAAAGCATAAGTTTAATTGTTAATGATGGAAATTGCTTTAAGGAATGGGATATTATTGGGGCCTCTTATCTTCATCATCATTATTGGTACATGTATTATTATTGTATGATTATCATTATTATTATACATGTATCATTAAAATCATCACCACCAAAATCATCATCATCCCTGCTGCCATCATCAACATCATCATCATCACTACTGGCATCATCACTACTACCATAATCACCACCATCGTCGTCACCACCTTCATCACTACTACCATCACCATCATCATCACCACCATCATCATCACTACAAAGGGCGTAGCCAGGACTTTTTAAGGGGAAGTGTTCTTTTGCCCAATTCGAGGGGGTAAGGAGCATTATTTTATTTTTTGCCCAATTTGTTGATAATTTTCGTGGATATTGCATGTTCACAAATATTCAGTCTTGACTAGTCCATTTTCAAGGTGACATATTTTTTAAGTTTAAATTTTGTTATAGCAATTTTAACACAACTATTGCGGAAACATGAAAATGAGATTTAACCTTCTGAGATTTTACAACTGTAAAACTTTCAACCATTTGAAAACGTTACACTACATGTACATTTAACTAGATTATTCACACCTTACCAAGTTTCGTACTTTTTAAGTATGTAAACAATTACTTGTTCCGATTTATGTTTTTTGAGAATATGCCATATCAAAGGTTACATCTTTTAAGTATTTCAAAAAGGGCTCTAATTCCCCCAGTCCACCTTTCATTCATAAGTTATGAAAAATACACCCCCAAAAACATCACATTTACAAGGAGTATGAATAATTCACTTGTTAACTGTATATTTTATATCTAAAAACAATATTGTTAACCTTTTTGGTAGTACATTGCAAAAAGGACATGTACATGCATAAGCTCATTAACATAACATGATGGAACTGAAAAGATTATAATACAAAATTATGAAATCTTTTAATTTATTCCACAATACACACATGTAAATGTATGTTAATTTCAATTAAACTGTTCTGTAGTTGTGATGTGATGTGGACAACCATCGAATTTGCATTTATTGACAAGAAAAATGCATTACAGGATGAGAGAAATAATTGCGTTGGGAATATTTCTTGGTGTCTTCTAATTTTCCCTTTCCTTGCCAGTTAAAGCGAATATTGCAAAGAAGAGTAATTAATAAATCAGCATTTTTTCTATCTCTAAGTCCTCCAAACTATATAAGCTATATTAACTAGATGTACATGTACAAGATTTGATATACACATGTACATTTAGATAGTTTGCTGAAATTAAAAAAAAAAAATCCATTACTTATTGCATCTGTGGACAAAATAGTATCTCATTTGACAACATACATTTCAGGTGATACTTACAGAGAATATATTTTCCAATCTTGAAGTACTTATCCTATCCCTTCACCTCAATCTTTCATTATTCTTTACACTACCATTCTGAAAAAGTATAAAATCTTTGCTTTAAAAAAAACGTCAGAGCATTATGTTGAATTATAAATATGCAATAATTACAGCTTTGAAACCAAGAAAGAATCATATGCAACTAACATACATGTACATGTAAATATTCACATCATTATGGAACATTTGCATAAAAAAGAAATTTGAAGTTATCCTCCATTTTTTTTTCTAAATATACCATGAGGTATAAAATACCTTTTGGATTCAATGGTGATTTAATTAATTAATTGATGTAATTACACAAAATCATACTGAAATATTGCCAATGAAAAAGCAATGTTTATGTGCTATAAAGCAACATTAATGGTTGGACTATTCCTTTTGAAGGAAATGAAAAATGATCCAATATAATGTCTAACTATCTGATTCTTGGCTTCAAGATCCAATATAATCAGTGCACTTTTGAATGGATGGTGTTCGTTCCCGACTGCAAGGCTGCACATGTGTGTTACTTGATTGAAGGATTTTATTGAATATTATCCATTCTCACAGTCCAAAGACTGAATTGCAATGGTAACAACAGTTGACAATATTTATACTGTACATGATAAAAGCAATTATACAATAATTATTAAAGCAGTCCAAGCAATCAACAATAAAATTCAAATAAAAGTGATGAAATTACAATAATAATGACAACGTTTGTTAAGTTTGACTAATAAGCAATGAAAATCTTAACTTAAACATTCTAAAAATATGCCATTACCCTTATAAAAATGAACCATGGTAACCATGGTACTAAAAACCATGGTTACCATGGTTCTTATGGTGGATGGTAATTTGGACAAAGAACCATGGTAACCATGGTACTGAGAACCATGGTATTCAGAAAACCATGGTAACCATGGTTCCATGTACCATGGTTCTCAGTACCATGGTTACCATGGTTCCGTGTACCATGGTTCTCAGTACCATGGTTACCATGGTTCTTTGTCCAAATTACCATCCACCATAAGAACTATGGTTACCATGGTTCTGAAAACAATGGTTCTCGGTACCATGGTTCTCCTGTACCTTTCATTACCATGGTTCTCCCATACCTTTCGTTACCGTGGTTCTCCCATACCTTTCGTTACCATGGTTCTTCCGTACCTAGGTTATCATGGTACTTGTACTACAATGTTACTGCACGTACACAGTTGCCTTTCCATTCTGCATGTAGCTAAATAAAAAGATAGCATTGATTACATTGTATGATTGATTTTGTTTAATCATTTACAAATCTACTACTTTAATGCACTTTCAACACAGTATTCCTCACGATATCTGCCAGCCCTTGTTTATTCAACTTTGAAAGAGCATGCTGGTCTGCAAAGTAGACACAAACATGACAGGAGCTGGCATGAAGTCAACTTTCAACACAATTATCCATTTTCTCAAGGTTCAGCCACTTCTCTCGCAAACATGATCTGTTAACAAAAGACATCACAATCATGTTGATCATTATTGTCGAATGATCATATTACGTATCAAACATCAAACAATGGAAACAATATGTTTACTTTTTTTTTAAAGCGTTTATTCAAAGAAGCTAAAATCTAGCTCGCGTAATAGATATATCAAATAGTTTACAGTCGAAAACTGAAGTCTATTTCTATGGCGGAAGACTGCCGCTTAATTGTTTAATCATTAAACATCATTAAAATTACATAGTACATTATACAAACTGGGCCTACTTGGTAGAACATAGATGACGTCGGTGATCATAGTACAGTTCAAAAATGAATGATCAATGAAAGCCAAGAGTCGGCGATGTCGATCGTAGCGGAGTCCATGTTCGGCGATGGTGAAACTCGGTGTAGAGTTCGACGTCGACGGTGATCGAAGACAGAACGAAAGTCGAATAAGTCATCATTAGTCGGAGTCAGGATCAGACCTGCAAACGATGACACGCAAATCGAAGACGAGGAAGGTAAAAAGGAGGTTCTTACCATCAATCAAAGTTTGACGTCGACGGTGTTCAAAGACAGAACAAAAGTCGATAATGCCAATATCCAATTCATTATTAGAGTTCGCAACAAACTTCAAAGTTCAAACGCCAAAACGGAGGTCGACGACGAAGACATGGTGATGCTGGCGTCGATGTATTGACTATTGGTGAAGATGCTGATAAAGAACGACGTCTATGTGGAAACTACTCATTTGTCATGTTGCGTATACATCTTTTAAAATACAATTTTGAATGAGAGTCTATAACAAAAACAAATATGAATATCAACAACTGTCAACTTGAAATCACAGTCACAGAGGCAGACATGACATCGATTAGCGTAATTCGTTGATTTAATAAAACATTCAATCCTGCGAACAATGACACTACTCATAGCAGAGTTAATGTGTATGTAAATGGACAAACTTTGCTTGAATGATATGCCCCATAAACCCATCAAGATCATAGTCCCTACATCAAATTACGTACATGGGATTATACATGCATGTTTAGTCTTATCATGTCGGAAGGTGTTTTGAGTCCCAGTTGACAATGTTATAAATAACTATCTAGACATCGACAAGATCTATGTATATATTGTAAATAAAGTAGATGGTTCTTAAACTTGCCCATACTGTTGTAGATTAGCATGATTTTGAAGATCTAGGAAACACCAAGATTCAGTGTAGCTCCTGTCTAGGCAAAGCTTGCAATGTGAATAGTACACGCACTAGCTATTGCGTGCACTAGCTTTGTACAGCAATCATCATAGCCATTAAAAAAATGCGGGAGTACGTGCACAACGGTTTCAAAGCCTTGGCTCTAGCTCTGTGTGTGTAAAGGTGTATACCTATATTACCTGCGTGCGCTGTGTGTGTGGGTTTGGGGCTTGTAGGTATAGTTTTGACTAGTGCAGACCTTATGATATTTCAAGCTGTTGCACAAATTATAAATGTACACACCATTGATAAATGGCCAAATGAAAGTTGAGAGTTTTCGACTCCTCTTTTCCCCTAATAATAATTGCACACGTCTTAACAACATTAATGCACGCAATATCATTTTTTTTTCTTCCTCCATTTTTTATAATTTTTTGAATATTTTTTTTTAAAATCGTAATAATTGTTTTTAATGATTCTTACAATTTTTTTAATTTTTTTTTACAATTATCTTTTTTAATTTTTTTTATAATTATTATGATTTTTTTTTTTCTTCAAGATTTTTAGATGTTTTTATTATTTTGTTGTTGTTAATTCTCATAAGCTTTTCCATTTGGTTTCATGCATCCGGTAAAAACGTCATGCGGCCAGTTATTTGATATTTGAACGCAGAAATAAAATCAATCAAAAACACATAACAAACAAGACACATTTGTTTCGCCATGTTGGATATGTGAATTAATTGCAAACAAAAGGAGAAAATTACATGTACCATGCTAATACAATACAGCCATTGTACTGAACCATGGTTAGAACCATACAAACATGGTATTGAACCATACAACTGCCAAATACCGCACTGTACCATGTACAAATTTGGAAGTACCATGAAAGACCACGGTATACCATGGTACTTGTTTTATAACCATGCTATTACCATGGTTCTTGCATGTTACATTTTTATAAGGGTGAAAATAAAATTAAAACCATTGCTATTAAAAATTTGACATGCAGAGGGGTTGATTTTGTGTCGTTGGTACAAAATATTGGAAATATTGGAATCCAATATAATAATAATATGGGAAATAATGTGAATAATATTGCAAATTCGTGAAGAATATTACAATTTGTTGATAATACAAATAAAACAAACATATTGCACTGGCTAAATCCTCTGTGATCGGTGTGAATTCGTTCATATTTCCAATTATAATTGTTATTAAAAATTCAATGCGATTAATATAAATATCAATTCATAATTAAATAGGAAATAATTGAAAATTGATTATAAAATTCAATTATTAAACACCTATTGCACAATCACTGGCAAATACACTTTATAAAGGTTTTTTTTATGCATCTCACTATAATATTACAGCAAAAGTGAATGTCACACAAACAAAATTAATGACATCAGAAAAAATGTTCATTCAGAGTCCTTACCAAGTAAGGAAGAGTGCTAATTCTTAGTCTTTCTGTTCGGCATTTAAAGTCTCTCAATCTTTCACTGTGTCTCAACCGTCGATTCGTGCTCTGCATCTCCTTACCAAGTAAGGAAGAGTGCTAATTCTTAGTCTTTCTGTTCGGCATTTAAAGTCTCTCAATCTTTCACTGTGTCTCAACCGTCGATTCGTGCTCTGCATCTCTGGGAGCCAGTCGCGAAAGTGCTTGTAAAGCGATTCTGTGAACCTTAGGGCAAGATGTTTCCTTCTGTCAGAGAGGGATTGCAGACCTGAAATCCAGAGGGCATGTTCATAGCTGTGGTATCGATCATGAAACATGATACGGAGGGCTCTTTTCTGGACTCTGTTCTGGACTCTCTCGATATCATTGGCCTGTTCAGATGTAATGGATGAATTCCAAACTGGAACACCGTACTCAAGCGCAGGTTGAATGTAGCACGTTTAAATAGTGAGGAGGTCTTCCACAGGGGCGCGATAACGCTTTAGGGCCCGAATGACGTAGAATTTTCTCGATGCCCTGCCTGTGATATCACGAACGTGGCTGTCCCAACGTAGGTTATGCTGCAGTATGACACCCAGAAGCTTTAGCTCTTTGACTTCGTGGCTTCGTGCAGAGTGGCATCATCCAACTCAAGATGCAAAGGTGGTGGTTCGGTTTGTGTGAAGGACACTCTCATCAATTTGCACTTTGACGAGTTGATGCGAAGTTCGTTATCCGAACACCACTGATGGAACAGAGCAGCTCTTTGCTTGACCTAGTCTGCGGCTTTCCGCGGAAGATATATCATCGACATATTTCCATCTGGATATATACCTGCTGCATCTGTCAATACGTCATTAATCAACACAAGGAAAATTGCTGGCCCAAGGCGAGTACCCTGGGGTACACCTCCAACTGGAGAAAGAGAATTTGAAAGTACTCCATTGTATCTTGTCATCTATTCTCGTCCATGAAGAAAGCTACTGATCCATGGCAGCCTGCATAGAGAAATAAGATAATGATAGTATGGATAGTTAAAATACAATCGTGCAAACAAATCAAATGGATTCTATTGGGGTTTTACAACAGGACTAAAAAAAAGTATAAAATCATATCAATTCTATATTAACCTAACAACTAAAGTGGGATAGATTTCTATTTCAAATTCATGTATGCTCCAAAGCCTTTCTTTTAGGAATGAATGAATGCATCTAATTAAGTACACAAACTGATCAATATTGAACAAGTCATTATATCAAATCCCTAGATATCATTCTTCATATACATGTACATGTATAGAGAGAATGACTGGAAATTCAATTTCCATATATATTGAATGGGTATCTTCCTTTGAAATTCAAATGTGGAAAAGATTCTCTTATACTGTAACCCAATTGACATAATACTCTAATGGCCACAGCATGTTGAAAAGTAAGTCATTTTTACTATCTACACATATAATTTTGAACAAAAAATACCTTAAATTTGTCATGGATTCAGTCTTTTTAGGCAAGTTCAGCTAAGGCAAGATTTGCATGGGTACTTTGGAGGAATACATGAATGGTGCCACTTGTTGCTTTCCTCTTTCCGTAAATAGAGTTTAATTGAAAATATTACATTACATGTGCATATTTATAGTTTAATAAAACCAGTATCATAGATTAGCAGAATATCTTCCTGCCTACCGGTATCACAAAGTTTAAGGCTGAGTGGTAGTACATGTAGGTACATAACAATTCCAGTACTGTTTAATTACAGTTAGCATTACAACAGTTGTAAATTTAATCATGAATATGAAAATGTGAATTTGCAAAGTTCATGTACTGCATGTTGAACAAGGTAAGGCTTGATTACAATGAATCTTTAAGTGTTTAATTATATTAAAAAAGTGTATTGGAAAAAGAGGGAGGGTTCACTACACACACTGATGGAATTTGGTTATCAAAGAGAAATTCTAACTTGATATTATGATGGTTTTGAGAAAAGCAGAAAAATTACAGACAAAAGTCAGGGAAAGTTTGAGGAAAATCTGATAAAATATAAAGTTATGAATCCTTAAATTCTTAAATGACTAAACAACATGTCTGCAACTACCTAACAAAAAGAAGAAAAAAAAATCATCTACCGGCAATTTCAGTTGCCTTGCAGGGTTCATCTGTAGAAACTTGCAAACATTACAAAGATGTATTATATATTCAGGACATGATTATATATGGGATGTACAACAATAGGAAACAATGGAAAGTTGTTTCAATAAGCAAATTGGCATCTTGTGAATAGTGAAGACTTTATTTTAGTAACATTCCATTTGCAATTTCTTAATTAAGGCTACGAACATCACTGTTATGATAATTGTAGATCTATCACATCCAAGATAACAAGTGACATTTGAAATTAGATTTATATTTGGCTTCCTAAATGTACACAATTAATAATAGAATGTCTCAAATTTATTCGTTTTCTGTTTCGGCTATGTGTATACATGGTCTGTCTTGCTCCCCTATTAGTACTCTGCAAGCACAGACCAAATATTGACCACTTCATTACAAAAAATATATTGTGTCTTGAGTGAAGCCTAAACTGGTTCCTACTGCTTAGCCTGGGCTGCATTCTTGGTCGTCTAGCTCAGATCCTCTCTTCCACACTTCATTTCATTATCGCAATTTGTTCTTATATCTTCTGGGTTACATATCCCCATTTCATGTGAATCATGCATTATGTTGCATATTAAAGACTGAAGAAAGCAAGTTTTACATTATAAATTAAAAAGATCTAAGCATACATCAAAGTCAAAGGGCTGGCTCAAAGAGATAGGAGCAGGAAATAAAAAAAGGGAAGGGGGTGTGGGGGAATTGGACTCAAACTCATGAGATTTCACAAGAAGACTTTATGAAAGCAGGTCGTATATACTATAATAAATATGCATGTAGTTGTGCTTTGAATCATCTTCACATGAAAAGGACTACGGGTAAGTAAATGTTTGAAGAAAAAAACTGCTTGTACCTGCTACTGCTACCTGAAGCTAACCCTCATTGCTGAGAAACAAGCCTTGAAGTACTGTTACTGTCATATTGCTCGAAAGAAGACTGTAGTTTGGGTAAGAGCAAAAGTTACAATTAAATTTACACATGTAAAGTTACCAAAAATCAAAGGAATAATTAAACATGCATTAGTATACGATACATACAGTCAAACCTGTCTATAGTGACCGCCCAAGGGAAACATAAAAAGTGGTCTTTGTAGACAGGTGGGTGGTCTTTGTACACAGGTTCCTTTAGTACATGTTTCAATGAGAAACCATTTTCAAGGGAAACAAAAAATGTGGTCTTTGTAGACAGGTGGTCTCTGTAGACAGGTTGTCACTAAAGCAGGTTTGATCGTATATATATATATATATATGTATGAACAAGTTTCAAGATTCAAGTTTTATTGTCCATAATAATACATACATTTGCTTCGCTCCATAATATATAACATAGGCTTAACATAATATTGTTACAGTCTAGAAATAAGGGCTATTTTGTCTTTCGAAGAAAATATAAATCTATCGTACACCTCTATAGGTTATTTGGGAACTGAATAGATAATATGAGTCTACACCCTCCTAACTGACTCGAACTCATCACCAGATCTATAATAAGAATAGTCAACCTTACTTCCTTTCCTCAGGTCGATCCTTAACCATCGCCTGTTAACATTTTTCTCCCTGCCACCCTTTACTGATCTGAAAATGTACACATCTCCCTCCTCATTATGACATACTACAACACAGTGGCGGATCGAGGGGGCGGGGGGCTCCCTCCCCGTAGAAAAAAGGTAAAAACACCCTTTTTTGTAAAAAAAAAATGAGAAAAGAAGATGCCCCCCACGTTGCTTCCCGTCTTGGTGTTGTATAGGAACTTTTTATATAAAGCCCCCGTCACAACAAACTAGTTCTCACTACGTCATGAAACCGTCCTAGAAAATCGTAAAACGGGTTGTGGTCGGGGTAGAATGTGTAAATAATGTATATTATACGATCCTAGTTATTTCATAAACAGTCCTCAATACGCACATCGCGTCTGTACCCCGTCCACAGTCAGTTAATATTAAATTCAGATCGGGTAAATTTGCCAGGTCCAAGCAGTCCAAGCCCATCCGTGGTCAGTTCAAATTCATTCTTAACTAGTCCTCCCTCGTTCCCAATACGTCCAAACCCATTCTAACTAGTTCGCAACTTGTTCTAACTAGTTTGAAACCCGACCACCCTGTTCAGAGATCGATCAACTCGGCATCATCTCGTTCTCAGTGCGTTTGAACGCGCTCCTAGTGCGGTTGCATTCCCGTCCTGGCTCGAGGGCTATAAAAACTCATCGCGTTCTTGCCATTCTTCATGAATATTATGAAAATTAGGCTCTCTGACATGGCTAATCAGGAATGGAGCACAGCTACCTAGTCAAAATATATTTGCACGAACTATATGATATTTAAGAATAAGTTGGTTTATGAAAAGTACCTGCAAATATTGTGTCAGAAGGAAGCAATTATATTAAGTAAATTTAGATGAAGAACACATATATTACCTGTAAAATAAGCAGATTTGATGCAAATGTAGTACATGATTTGCAATGCCCACTTTGTACATCAACAGATATTGGTGATGAATTTCATCATATTTTTATATGTCCATTTTTTTAAATAAGAGAAAAATGTATTTACCAAATAACTTGTGTGGTAGTAGCTCTAGACCAAATGCGTTGCCTATGGTTTTTAATACAGCTCATGCTTGCCAGCTAAAGTAATTAGCCAAATTTGTTAGAATAATTATGTCACATTTTTTAAAAGAGCCAAGTTTAGATGGTAATACTGTGAATGATATCTCGCAAGTAAGCAATGTTGTTAGGCACATTCATAGCGGTAGGACGGTGGAATGCCCAATTCGCCTTAATTTGTAAATATGTTTATTTGTTCATATTATCACATGTTTATCATTGTTCATATTATCACATGTTTATTATTGTTCATATTATCCCATGTTTGACTTTGTTCATATTATCATATCTTTATCATTGTTCATATTATCACATGTTTATCATTGTTATACTATGTTTATATTGATACTATGTTGTAAAAATGTTTGTACTCTCATATCCCGATAGGGGGTCGATAGAGTCAATAAAATATTACAAATATTACAAATCATTCCCATTCATTGCTTCAAGCTGTGCAGATCAAGACATTCGAGTTAGGTCTGTTTGCCAATGGGATGAACAAGCAAACGGACCCGGTTGTACTGCTAATTGATACTCGACAACGTCATGTTGTAACACGTTCCTAGTATGAACAAAGTGCGCTAAATTCGTTCGTAGTACGTCCATCTCGTTTTAAGTACGTTGTCACAATTAATATAAATATAAAATAAATGTGTTTATGACTTGGCACCAACTTATCTGCAAGAACTAATCCAGGAATACAAATCTTCACGCAATCTACGGGCTTCTTCAAAATTAAACCTCGTGCATGTCTACTTCGGTGTTTACTTCGGTGTCAACTCTTACTCATGGCCGTCGCTCTTTTTGCAAAACTTCTGCTCAACTTTGGAACAAATTCAAAACTTGTCTTTTAAGACATATTTAATCAAAATTGCTTTTGATGATTAACTTACTCCGTTCACATTGATGTATATTTCAAATGTATTATAATCTGTAGGTTTGTTTGTATTGTTGTGTTGATATGTAATTGTTTGTCTTGTATTTTGTTGTTATAGCGTTTAGAGACTTCGGTGGAAAGCGCTTGATAAGCACCGTTTTATTATCATAATCATTTGCATCTGCACCTCCCTCCTAGTCAGTAGTCTTGACAATTCCTATATCATTTTCTGAGTAAGACAGGTGCGCCGCCCTTTATGAGTCTACACCCTTCTAACTGACTCGAACTCATCATCAGATCTATGATAAGAATAATCAACCTTACCTCTTTCCCTCGGGTCGATCCTTAACAATCGCCTATTAACATTTTTTTCTCCCTGCCGACCTTTACTGGTCTGAAAATGTACACATCTCCCTCCTCATTATGACACACGGATCCAAGGGGGTGGGGGCGGGGGCCCCTCCCCGTAGACAAAAGGTAAAACACCTTTTGTTGTTAAAAAAAGAAGATGCCCCCTCTCGCTCAAGGGGGTTGAGGAATGGTGGTTAAACAAAAAAAAAAATGCTCACTACCCTCCCTAACCCCTACTGAGCGCAAAATCGACCGGCACGTTTTTTCAATTTTCATTTTTCGGAGGCAAAACAAAAATTGCTCACCCCACTGAGCGGAAATTCGGCCGGCAAGGTTTTAACATTTTCGCACGAAATGGGCCCCTTTTTCGGCCCCCTCTCTTGCCGCCGGCTGGATCCGTCGCTGCTACAACATATTTGTTACTCTCAAATAAATTATTGATTTTGTGCCGACCAGGAAATTAAAAACAACTCTTAAAGAGCACATGTGTCTCCCTGCTGGGATTATCTTGGCGAGAGATTTTACCTTACCTTCCCATATACCGCTTTATTATACCGAGCAGTCCGTTTTATCCTATTTTTGACAATTTCACTTCTTCGTTCTAGGAGCTCAACCTGTTGTTAGAAAAAGACTTGGTTCCAATCACAACGCATTTGACCTATGATTTAATCCAGGGTGTGAGAGGTTTTCGATCAAACAGTAGGGTGTCAGGGGCTTTCATAGTCGTGCAATAGGGGGGGGGGGGGTGTTATTCACAAAACATAGATGGGAGAAGAGATCTGGCCAACGGTGCCTCATTCGTACAAATATGGACTTCAAGGGTCCGATAAAACTTCTTAGCTCGTGCATTTCCCTCCGGATGGTCAGGGGTAGTTCTGGTTTCCTTTTGTCCATACAATTCGAAGGGTTCTTTTTTACACTTCCCCCTCCAAATTCAGCTTAAAAAATGATCTGACCCTTGGTGCCCCAACCATCATGAGAACCTTCCAATACTTAAGGGTTGGAGACACTCGGGTAACAGACATAGAACAATTTCACCATGTTTTGGATCATTGACATATCTGCAGAATACCCCAACCTTTTCTACGATCCTCGACCATTGCCACAACCGGCGTCTCAGTTCTGATGGCCCCTTGTCTTCTCCTACTACTTTATCCCCAGGATTCCATACTTGGGCCTCGTTGCATAAAACTTACCATTGACTTCCATGGAAACCTTGATTCGATTGGCTGTTGAGTAGTGTTGCCATGGTAGTTTGTATCGCTCCCACACATATCTAAGTACAGGGTATGCGCTTTAAAGGGGTGTCATTTGCCTAGGCGAAAAGGAAGGGAAGAAGCATGGAGGGGCTGCGTCAGATGAAACATTACAACTGGTTTGATTGACTTGTATTATGTTTTCCAGTTAAGGCAGACCTCAAATTTGTAGTCGATAGTCTTTCATACATTATACGTAAAACTTCAACTGATGGACAACGATCTGGGTACCGTCTTAAAGAGCTTATTCGTATGTTGATGTGTTCAAAAAACCAAAAAAATATGTTGTGTATACCATATTTGATTTAAACTGAACAAATCAATCGATGTCATTTTATTCTTTGATTTACCGTTTTTTGCAATTAAGTGTGATAATTGGAAATTTTCACCCACCGCAAGCGCTCAATTCTGAAAAGCTTACTAACAGTCACGTGACAGCAGGTCGGGGTTGTGACATCATCGTCATGGGTGTTGACCGCTGATCTGATCGCTGACAGGTCGAAATGAACTGTGAATTACAGTTCAAACAACGTGATAACATTAAAAAATACCTTAAGAAACAACTCGTTTCTGTTGAAATTCGGCAAAATGCCCACAAACTGAATCGTTTAAGGAACAAAATCTGGAGACAAGGCAGCAAGTTTGTACGGCTTTCTGAGTTTAAACAAGGACCCCAGCCGACGAAACAAATGGGTGAAATTTCTGAAAAGTTATCGCAAAGTTTTTACAGGTCCCGGTGTCTCTCACAACAACAGTGTAAAAATATACGCGCGCGCGTGCGTGAAGTTAGCGACCTTTATTATGATGATGATCATCATAATGTGAATTACTTACATTAATTTAATGAGGATCTCAGATTACAGTCGCTAACTTTACACACGTCCGCGCGTCCGAACCCGGACCGCCGGTATGCATTTGTATTGTGCAACGGTTTTCCGTGAAACCTGTGAAAAAGTGTACCGTTTATTATAATGTCTTCGGTTTTAGGAAAAATACTCCAAAAAGATCAGAAACTTGACACGAAACAGGTAAGAACCCAAAGCTTTTAATAGGAATTCAATCAAAACATTTGATTACCGACAGGATTATGATTGTTTAGTGGAAAGATGAATTTTGTGAAGTCGTCAAAATAGGAAAAAAAAGTTGATCAGTTGATGTTAAGTGTTTTCCTGCATGTTTGACCGGCCATGCAACCTCATCATCATCATAACAATTCGTATCGATAACTTAATTATGTCAATCTCATAGAGGAAATTGGGATTTATGCGATAAATCTTTCACTCATCAAGGCTAGCATCTCTTTTTTCTTGAATTTTAGGAGGAATCTTTTACAAAGTAGTATGATCAGTCCAGATTTTGTAAGTTTTCGTGTACACATTGCGAACACATTATACGGCAATATATAGCATGCATAGCGTAGGTCCAGTCGATCGAGTCATGACGATGACGTAGTATGCCATTTGCATATGGAGTCACTTCGATCGTTTAACGAAGGAGCTGGAGAAACGAATTGGGTAGTGTAAGAAACCAAATTATAAACTCAAATTTAACAGACTTCCCGATTGAAAATTGTGTTTTAATTCAAGAAGCATATAGATATTAAGAACATACATTTCAAGATTATATAATACGAAACTTTTTTTGTTGTTACAAATCACTCAGCTCTTTAATGCCTCTGCGCACTTGTTGCTTTTGCCAGACATATAACTAACATCAGATTTGAATGTTGCTTGCTCGGCGACCCAACTCATAGCAGAAGCTTCTAACCTAGCTATTTGTAAGTAGGCTACCGGGTTATTGTCAGTCACAGCAGTGAAATGAGTACCTACCAATAAGTCCCAATTTGAAGCTAGCAGTTCTAACTTGAATAAAATGTAGTCCGGGTAGTTTTTCTCTGCACCTCTTAAACCTCGACTAGCATACAAAGGCTACCGAATGAGGGACTCCATCACTTTTTTACTGTAACAAACAGGTCATAGACCCTTCATAGACGCATCCGTTTCTGTTTGTGATTGAACCAACTGATCCCCCCCCCCAACAGAATTTCAATTGGTCCAATACTTCAGGGGGGCTGGGGTTTAAGTCCGTAGACATATTGAAGGTAGTACTCTTATCTTCAATCTCGTTTTGCAGGGCCCAGCAGTTTGACTGTATATGCCCCGGCTTGACACAATGAAAAACAGATGGGAACGCGTTCTGTTCGTCCCTGACCAAAATTTGCCTTCGGGTTATGTGTTGTCATATGACCAGCAATCTGGTCCTCATGCCGTTCTAACATTTCCCTATGTTGCTGTATGCACTGGCTTAACATTGACTGTTGTTGCATGAGTTGCTGAATTACGCCCTCATCATCATGCAAGGGAGCTTTCTAAACCGTGATGGAACGACTATCAATGGACAAATCTTGAACATATCCTTGCTTTAGCCTTGGGGCCGAGTATCGGCATGGTCTAACAGATCTAGAGCATGGTCCCTAATATCAAACAAAAAAATTCTCATAATTTCTAATTGAATGCGCCTCAATTCGAGACGCACACTCGGGCTACGTGCAAATTAGCCTTCCTAACCAGGAGTCTGTGTTGAGGAGTGTGTACCAATTAAGCGTTCAATTGTACACAAGAATGCATCAACAATACTCAATAACATCTCAATATCAATCTATAACATAAATAATGGCATTTACAGATATAGCCAAATATTTACATGTGAGTAGAATGCATGCATGATGCACTGTTCAATTAATTGTCAAGATAATGTATGTGGTCTTCGTGTACAGTTTGATTATCCATATATTATTTCAATCAATGTCTACTCACACCGTGTGGATTTTCTTTTGATGAGAACTGCTGGATGTTGGAGTACATGTATATTCCAAACTTGACTTCACTGTCTGGTGACAGGATGTTACTTCACAGGTAACGGGGATGATTCAGGCAGCTAATAATTTCAATCAAAAGCTTTTTGAAATCATTTATTTCGCTTCATGTTCTAAAAATACGTTTTAATTACATGTGCATAACATTCTACGAATGATCTATCAATCTACAATGGGTCAATGGCGATTGTTTTACCACAATGAAAAGTACGAATGAGTTGAATGGGGAGTGTGTCGAGAAATACAGAAGCGAAAGATTTACGATCATTATCTTTTGATTATGCACTGATGCTATGATCAACGTGTTGTCTTTGTAACATTTGAAACATGGTACTTTTACAAAAACAATCCAAAAGTGGTAAATTTAATTTATAATTTTATGAAATTCACACAGGGGATACTAAAAAAAAATTATGGAATTTCACTGAGGACGATTTAATATTCTGTTTAGATGTTGTCATTCGAAATCTCGTTGAATTTTTTAGGGGAAACGGCGTTCATGGCTCTTAAGTATTACTTTTCTACTTTATTTCTTTTCTTTTGTGAATATGCATCAAATATGAAAAAACGTGATTCGAAATAATTAGGATCAAATTACTTGTCATTTACAGGCTGCCATGGAGAATTACAAGCGTCCACTGCTGATAATGACATCCCCGTCACCGGTGAGGATATTAAACTCACCTGCCTCTTTTCGTTCCAGTACAGCTTCCGTATGACATGGAGAAAAAATGATTTCGAAACTCTGGCTTCTCTTGATTGCTTTGAGAGTGTGTCCGCTTGTGAAGAAAGTAATTCAAATTCCTCGAAGCTCATACTAACGACAGATTCTCGGAGTTTCAATCTGACAATCAAGGATTTGACAATGGATGATAGCGGCATTTATCATTGCAAAATCAACGGCGTCATGGGTTTGGATTCAGATACAGTCGAGATTGACGTCTTGTCGAGAGGTAAAAACTCTTCCTCAAACTTAAGCTGTTAAAATATTATTTCATGTCTTTCATGAACGCTTGTAATACTGATTTATTCATCATAAGAATAAACTATATTCTTAACTCATATTCAATGTACTTAGTTTGAAATCAAAACTATAGTCACCATTTACTTTTCAGAGGAAGATAAGTTTTGAAATGTCATTACCATTTGGTATTTTCTTTTCAAAATCCTTGAGGCTTCTTTGTTCTGGACAAAGCTTTACCACCAGAGAGCTTTAGTAAGCATTATTAGGCCTTTTTTGGATTGGTTGTGATAGGATCAGATATGTGACATGTGAAATGACTACTTTCCACTCACACGTTTGCAATTGCTATGGCAGCTTTTATTTGTGCACGTTATGGTGGATATTAGTGTTGCGCGCTTTAGTATTATAATCATTCAACCCCCCCCCCCACACACACACACACACACAACACACCCAACCGTGATGTCAGCTAATTAACAAATGTAATGTAATCATAGCTGATCCTATGTTTTTAAACGCTTATGGCTAACGCTTATTGACAAATTAGCGAGAATGTGGATATTTATGTTGCACAGCACAGAATTACTTTCAAAAATTGAATATTCAAACCGGCTTTTGTCCTGGAATCATTCTCCCAAAGATTTACCAGTATTGAAGGAGCTATCACCTCCAAAGAAATGTCCAGCTATCATGGTAATCGCTCTTGTTGTGATTTTGTCTGCTGGTGTCATCCTCCTAATATCTGGGAATACAATTTTGCTGTACTTTTATGGAGCATCCTACTTCAGAAACCGACAGAAATGTAAGTTTAGCTGAGTTTCAAGATAAAATTTATTTACACATATTTGATGAAATTTTCGACTTTCCTTTAAAATCTATTCTGAAATCTATTTTCATTTAATTCTATGTTGATTTTCTGAATTCGAATCCCCTGAATACAACCATAAATATCAAGTTTCTTTTTTCTATCAATTTCTTCAAGAATAAATAATCGCAAGTCTCGTTCAGATTTCAGCTTGCCTTAAATGTACTGATCGTACGCTTACCATGTTCTCAGTCATTTATAAAGTTTGAATGAAAAGAGGAATTCATGATTCAGATTCTCAATATGCAAACATAAAACAATGTCATGTCATTTTATTTGCCTTCAGCCCGGAGTGCGACAAAGCCAATCGCCTGCATACCAGTCATACCAGTGGCAACGACCAAATTGCAATCTCAACAGGTTGGTATGGATGTTTGCGTGTTTTAAAACTATGACCAGTTTCCAGAGAATATATAATGCTCCAGTCACTTAAACACACCTTAGTCAGGGTGAACAGTGTATATGCTCAGCATTCAATAACATTTTTTTCTGTCGAAACAATACGATGATACACTCAATCAGTCTAAAACTGCTTTCCGCTTCATCACCATTCGATGAAAAGTGCAATTATGTAAATGTGTGCAATAATGTGATTTGAATTCTAATTTATTATTCAAGGTATCCCAAGAAGTCTTTGCTGAAATTTCATCGACGGAGGAACATAAGTCCGAGTCTCCGAAGTCAACTAAAGGATTCTACATGAACATGAAACCAATTCTATCTTCCCATTATGCAATCCCTAGTAGTAAACCATCGAACAGTTCTACTGATGACTTTGTCAGTCCAAGTTTTACAATGAAAGAGTACGAGCCTGTGTATGCAAGTGCAGATGATCCGACGTATGCCAGTGCTATATTAAGGTTGACAGGGGATGGTGATGGTGATGGTGATGGTGATGACGATAATCATGATGATGTGACAACCGCAAACATGTACATGGACATGAATCCTAACGTGCCAGTGGAGTTCTGTTCACACGGCTCCAAAACGTCCGGACCTGATAGCAAAGGAAACTTTAATCCTACCACCAAGTCCAGGAAGAATGATGATCACGTTGACAGGGCAGAAGCTGTGTATACCAATACCGAGTATGACAGGGCGACACAGGAGGAAAATGATGATCCTCAGTATGTCAATACGGTGCCTCTCACAGCCAAAGTTGGTGATGTGACAATCACATACATGGAGATGAATCATGAAGTGGCAAGCGAGTTCTGTTCCCAGTGCTCTAAATCAGCTAGATCTGACAACAAGGAAAGCCTTAGTCCTTATTTTGAGCAAATGAAGAATGCCGATCACGTTAACAGGGCAGAAGCTGCGTATACCAACACCGAGTACGACAGGGCGGCACAGGAGGCAAATGATGATCCTCAGTATGTCAATACGGTGCCTATCACAGCCAAAGTTGGTGATGGGACAATCACATACATGGAGATAAATCATTAAGTGGCGAGCGAGTTCTGTTCCCAGTGCTCTAAATCAGCTAGATCTGACAACAAGGAAAACCTTAGTCCTTATTTTGAGCAAATGAAGAATGCTGATCATGTGGACAGGGCAGAGGGATTGTATGTCAACACAAAGAACACATGTAAAGGAGGAACCTCATGATCCTCTGTATATCAATACCGTTCCCACGGCAATATATGATGATGACGATGGGCCGGCTGCATACATGGAGGTGAAGCTCTTGTCATTCATCATCCAGTTCTAAAAATGATGACTATGTTGGTACATCTTTCACACGAACCGCATGGGAGGTCAATGGTAAAGTAGACATGTCTTGAGGTCATCATGTCGAAACGAAAGAATCGGCAACAGGTAAATTGCAATATGACATATTTATCACAGGAGTTCTCTTTATTAGTAATACACTAACGTCGTTTCAGAACACTTCTTAGAAATAACAAGTTAAAATTATTGATATAAGCTGATGAAATCGTTGCAATTATTTTATCATTGATTTTATGAAACAGCAATTCGATACCACAAATCAAATTTAGGACAAAAACAATGAGGAATAGTCCTGTGCCATATCTGATCAAACTGATAGATGAATGATAACAGGCCTGGGATGACATGAATACACTTTGTATAATAAGTATGTACATATATAACTAAGAATTATTATCAATTTGTGTTGCTTCTAATTTGAAAAATTTTAATTGTTTTCATACCCTGGAATTATAATTGTAAAAGACCAATGCATACTAACGTTTTAAGCAACTACATACATATATATGCATTTTGAATGACTGAACAATCAAATTTAAAACATATGTAAATTCAAGGAGATTAAAGAGTGGTAGTAGTAAATGCCTTTAAAGTTAACATAATATCATGCTTAATAAGTTAATTATCAAAGGCAACCACAAGTGCATTTCTTCCAGATTAATGAACGGCTCGATGTAAAAATGTCAGAGGAAAAAATTAAATGTCAGAGGTAAAAATGTCAGAGGTAGAAATGTCAGAGGAAAAAAATGTCAGAGGTAAAAATGTCAGAGGTAACAATGTCAGAGGGTAAAAATGTCAGAGGAAAAAATGTCAGAAGCAAAAATGTCAGAAGAAAAAATGTCAGATGTAAAAATGTCAGAGGTAAAAATGTTAGAGGTAAAAATATATTTTAAAAAAGCATGTTACAGGTTGAATATTGGTAATGGTTGTATATTAGGCTTATCGAAAAGATTTAACGAAGGATTCTCTGCAGTCATTAATTTCAGCGCTGCTTTATTTTCTTCTTTCTTTAACTTTCCTTTCTGCCCGACTTTTTGCCAGATTATTGCCGAGGGGAGACGGGGGTGAATCCTTCTTTTGGGGCATAGTGATCCGTCTGCCTCCCCTCATATGCCTTTGTCTAAGCAAGTGATACTGGTACACTGAGTAAACTTCTGGGAAAAAAGAATGTCCATAATCGAGTAGTTTAGCCATGAATTATAGGCCGAGTAGTGGCTCGATGGTGTAATCATTAAATAAAAAAGAAAAAATCATCACAGCCCCCGCCGCCAAACAAAAGAGGATAAAGTATCACGCTGTGAGTCCTCCCCACTTCACCGTCCCTTTTGAAGATTGATGGACATTTTAACAGCGTGGCAATGACTACTATAAAATGTAATTTCCTACAAGCGTATTTCCAACAATTTCACTTTCTTGAGGGCTTGATACTTTAATACTTTGATACAAAGCAGAAAGCCGCCCATGTTACATCTAATGCTAACCGCGCCATCACATTCCAGAGAAGCGCGCGCTTTGCAAAGAGTTGATCGTCGATCACTGTTGCGGTATAAATAGTCTGGGAGAATATCAATAAGCAGCTTTGATACTCTGATACAAAGCAGAAAGCCGCCGTTTATGTTACATGTACATCAAATGCTAACCGCACCATCACATTCCAGATAAGCGAAATTGACAAATATTTATTCATGAGTAACATATCAGAAATATAGTTTTACTGTACACACTTAGAGCATCATGATACTGCTTGTATACATGATAATATTGTTTGAAGGATATTTGGTGAAGGATTTATAAAAGGTGTGCTGCCATACACTGTGTACGACAGTTTCCAGCAGGTACATATTCGTTGAATTCATTAAACAAAATGCATCATGAATTTGGCAGAAACAAAAACAGTTGAAATTGAGGGACTTACACTGTATTTCTCCTACGTTTCTTAATCACAAACGTGATTTTTTTAATATAAAGTTACACAGTGTTATGGTCAAAAGCACATGACAAAAATACCTGGGTAGATATGTCTCAACGTTTACCACTTGTAGGCCTACTATCTGATATTATTCAAGCGAAGCTTTGATATTGTTTGTTAAACTTTTGTAAAAAAGTATTGATGAGGGGAAAAAGCATCCGTGTCTTTTTATTAAATGTTTTCTTGTCATAACAGTCTTTGCTGGGATGGATATGAAGATGGGTCTAATTACTGAATTTGTGGAATTTCTGTGCGATTTTTATAACTGATTCCCTGTTTTATCTCATTCAATTTTAATATTCTATGTACTTAGGTCTACTTCCTCAAAACCAAATAAACATTAAAACATCAACCAATTTAAAATATCGAAAAATGATAGAAATTAATATATGCAAACCTGATTACAAAATATAAGTTTCAAATTTATTTTCCACATTGTATTATCCTCAGGACATGTACGAAGTACTATACACAGTTATTTATAAAATATAATAGACTAGCCCAGTGGCTTACGTCTCGACATTTTGTGTGATAAAGTGCTGAGATATTATGACGGCACCAATTTTTACCCCTACATTTTATTTGGTACCTGACATTTTTTTTTGTATCTCTGACATTTTTACCTCCGACATTTTTACCTCTGACATTTTTACCTCTGACATTTTACCTCTGACATTTTTTCCTCTGACATTTTTTTCCTCTGACATTTTATCTGGCACCTAATGAACGCGTGAATTATCGTGATAACGCATTTGATGAAACTGAATGTATCATGCCAATTAATGACAATGACATTTCCTTTTCTTCAAGAAAATAATTCAATATTGATGATTTCTTGTGAAGCTTTACACATGTTTATACTGAACAAAATACTTATTGAAACCAATGTCAACACTATCTATTTTGCTCAGTTCATTAGATGTGTATTGTTACCTCTCTAAATGTCTACCTATGTACGTGTATAGAAGTACAATAACTTAATAATCGAAATTAATAACAGTTTCAATTCTAAATGACCAACTACTCTCATCAATGAAATTTTTTAGCACTTGATAAGGTAGCTGAACAGTTGAAATGAATAAATACAAATATTAAACAATAAGTATGCAGTATCATTAATATTGTATATATATAGGACTATTTGAAATCATACACAATTCCAACTCCTTAAAAAAAATTTTTTTTAAAAATTTCACTTTTAGATTTATATATATATATATGTTATGTATATGAATATATTTATATCTTTAACATTTTCATGTATAATGCATATCATATATGACATTACTTTACCAAAAAAAATGTATTTCTTGATTTACCATGTGTTACATTGGTCAATGCTGACTATCTTTTAGTATGCACTCTTTCATGTAAAACTATCGCAACTCCACTTTGCTACAATAATCTTATTAAATAAAAATGAATACACCGTTTATCTATCCGTCTATATATCTTTTAATTTGTGATAATTAGCGTATTAAATGTCACTTTAAATGTGCCACGTACACATCTGGGAACGTATATTTGTTCATATTTTGATTCTTTGTCCTTCTGCTTATTGTCACAGATTTGCGCAAATGTATTTAATCTGTATATTTATTTCAATGTATGTAACTTCTGTGTATATTAAACCCATAAATATATACCTGTATACATTTTCAAAATATTGTTTAAATATTTAATGTGGAAATAAACTGTAATTGAATTGAATTGATTAAAAAAATACACTGGAAATATTTCCTTCAACCCTTTTGGTACTCTAATTCCTACAAATTTGTGATATTTAGATAATTCTAAAAACGGACTTTAGTAAACTAATAATGTATTATAAATGTTGTTCATCATTTAATTTAATCTTAGTTATTAATCGCTATATTGTTTTTTTTTAAAGTGTTATGCAAATAGATGGATTACTAATTATCATGATTTATCTGATATATGAGAAATAATGACTTGAACGCATCTTTTATTTAAATAATCATGCACATTCTTGAACTGAATTATAAGATGATCAACACTATTGTATTTTGTATTGCATTGTAAGAGCCCTTCCCTGTATAGTATCTAAGATTGTTAGATTTTGTCACGTTATCTGATTTTACATGTGAAATTAAGCAAACAGTATATTCCTATTTTCTCCCCTCTTTCTGCCAGATAATCTGTAATGTAACATATTTATGTCATAAAAATACATATGACATTCAAGGATTCTACTATGTTGTATTGTTTGTTTGCATTAAAGGCATCGTTTAACAATGTTAAAGCTGAGATGCACGGCTCTACGTAACATCAGTGTCTGTGATATGGTGTAATATTGAAGCCCTAAACAAAATCGCGCTTCAAAATGATCAAGAAGTGCCTCAAAAAAGTAAAAATCTTTGAGTGACCTGTTTTACCATACTCGTTTTCCCCCAATAGACTGTAATGTTATGAAAACCGTTAGGAAAACGCAAAATTTGGTTTCGATTTCCAATCATGAATATCTTGATAATCAGACAGGCGATCGGCTTGTACAAGTCATGGGGTTCCTGACTGACCTAAATGTTTATAATTATCATTGCTGCATGAGCTAAATCCAGGATTTTGTTTCAGAATCCGAGACAAAGTTACCGGATCCCTTTAATGGAAATAACGAAACGTGTGGATTTAAGCTGACCATGAAAAAGATGGGTTACACGCACTAATGGTACAATCTCATTCCTAGAATGTTTACGAACAACGCGATTTCGCATGATCTTAGTGAGGTAATAAGCTTTGTTTTTGGCACCTTCAATTTTGATTTCATTAAAAAAAAAACATTGTCCAAACCTTAAACATTCTGATTGGGAAGAACGTTTTTGAATTTGGGTAGAACTTATGTTCGTTGGACTATAACCACTAAACGTAGATGACATTTAAAAAATCAAGCTTGGCAATATGTAAAATCACAGTAATGCACTGAATAAAATTTCTCAGTTCGAAAAACCGGTTTTCAGAGTCATATTATATTCTTGTTGTAATATATATATTTTTTTCAGATACATGTGTGATTTGGTCTTATGGTCTAAATTGCATTTCGATTGCAATAAGTTAATTACAAATAATCAAAAGGTAATATGATACAAATAATTAGTGTCATTTAAATAGATGAGTACAGAAATACAGGATCTGTAGAGAAAAGAAAAAAAGAAAAGGAAAATCCAAATATGTATTTTAAAAAGAAAGAGAGAAGGGAAGAACTGGTGTATGAGAGTGAGTGAGAGAGAGAGATAGAAAAGAGAAAAAAGAGAGAGACAAAGAAACGAGAGAAGGAGAAAGAGGGGGATAATGAAAGACAACAACAAAGGAGAGAGAGAAAAAAAAGGAGAAAAGAAGAGAAGGGAAGAGGCCGTCAACTTCCTCTATTTTGAAATACTTTAGATTTTACTCCTGCGCATGATAAATCCCATTCCTATAAATTTTAGTTTAGGATTTTACTTACGATAGTCTTTAGAGCAGCGTCTCGGGAACCGAATTTATTTCAAGGGTTTCATCGATCATGTTTTGTCCTAAAATTTGGCAACAGTGATATTTCTCATTCCATGATACATTGTTCGAATAAAATGCAATGTTTCTGAAAACATTCAAGTTTAGTAGGGCTTTCTTCGACAAGTGGAACAAATGTCAATGTTGGTCTTTTTTCTCACATATGTTTTTATTTAGGAATTGTAGACTTATTTTCCTTCTAAAGGTTGCTGGCGTCAAAAACAATGTGGTCATCTAACAAAGATGGAAACACTATGTGCAGAAATCTTTTCAGGTATCTGATATATTCAAGCACTAAATCAAAAGATACTAAGCCAAACCACAATATGTTGCCTGTCCAAAAATGGTGGGTTGTCATAGTGAATAGAATGCAATTTATTTCCAGATGAAAGATGACTGTAAGGACTTGTTATTTACAACGGTCAACTATCAAAATAAAATAGAACAAATATGGGCTAAAACGACTTTGAACAGAAAAGTGTATTTGTACGTCAATATTAGGATATCTAGATACGTGAATACGAAGTATAACATTCAAATATTGAAACAAGGATGAATAAAAAAATAGGGTAATATTAAGTTTATATCAAAGACATACCCAACTAAACATTCTCTACTTTTAACCAGGGGCGGATCCAGCCGGCGGCAAGAGAGGGGGCCAAAAAAGGGGCCCACTGCGTGCGAAATTTTGAAAATCGCGCCGGCCGATTTTTCGCTCAGTGGAGGGGAGGGGGAGGGGGCGGGGAGTAAGCACATTTTTTTTTCAAACCAGCATATCAAGGGCTTATCCACACAATACATACAATAAGGGCAACAATTCGACTTTAAGTTTTAAGTCTTTTAAAACTATCGTATGACATTTCAGTTACATATTGATCCACAACATGTAGATACTGTAAAGTTGTTCTGTACTGTCATACATGTGTCACATGCCGACAGTTTTTGTCTCGGTTTGACCGTTTCAGATTGAAGTTAGGGCTCAAACCGGCATTTTTTCCCTTTTCGATTATACGATTTGGAGACACTACAACTCCGTTTGGTGGCTGGCTTCCTCATTAAACTCTAACATTGTGGGCTTCCAACGTATTGGTCGCAGGCTTATTGGTCGCTAGTGTCAAGGGCTAGTCTCGTACGTAGAGCCATTTGCATGGTGAAGTAATGTTCCGTTTATGGCTAGACTCGTACGTTTAGCCATTTTTATGGTGTTATTAATTTGATATAAATTGTAGCCAACAAACGATTGGGGAGTAAACAGTATATCTCTCTTGTCTTATGTTACAGAAAAATACAATATTATTAGTAAGATACAATCAAGTACGTGGAGCAAAGTGGAGGTATATACATTTTAAGTCGATTTTTAAGTTGTATGGTTCAGGACGCATTTCGCCAGTGGACACATCTCGCCGTGACTTACGCGGCGACATGCGTTCGACCTAAGACACATATCGCCGAAGTAAGACGCGTCTGGCCAGCCAATTTTCGGCAATATGTGTCTGCGGACACAGATCGCCACCCGGACACTCTGGCCCGTGACACCGGCAGGGTAGATTAAGTGAAAACTCGTAGTCTTTCTTCATAAGGCATTTTACCTCAATAGCCTTTGACATATCTAGGACAAAAAAAAAATCACACAATTGAAATGTAACTTTAGAAGAAGGCAGATAGTGTTTACGACTTACGCTTTCCTTACATGCAAATAATGTGTTAACATATGACTAATAAGCTTTCGTTGTGAGAGATTTCACTTTATTTCTTATTTGTTTATTTGTACCCCATGAATACAATTACATGCTGGTAATAATTTTGCATTGACAGTCTTATCTACCACATCCAAGAAAATCCCTCTATTTCTTAATTGCGTATTGACAAATCTTTCTCACAACATTACTTTATATCTACATCGTATCTTGATTCTTAAATCTTTCACTTTCGGGGTGAAACGAACTGAACCAATCAACAAATCAAGTATTGTTGTTTGCTTCCACGAAAGAAAAAGTTTGGTTTTGAGTATGTCGAGCGATTTTCTAAAATCGTAACATGTAGTAATGGAGAAATTAACATATAAAGTACAGAAGAGACCAGAAACGGGTGATTTTTCTTAAAGCCCCACTGCACTACTTTTAGGTACTTGCTCCCTCTATATAGAAAACAATGCCTAAGCGGGGCCCGTTGGTCCCCCATGATCCTCTCTCTATTATGTTAATTGAGAGCTGAGTTGATGAGATAACCACCTGCCAGTGACCACGCTAATCCCTCTCATCCCTCCTGGCCAACTAGTACAGAGGGGCTTTAAAGAAGAATGGCGTATTGTATTAAAATATATATTTGCATTGCATTGCATTCCTCGCTTTTTACAAGATGTAAATTTGGATGTTAATGTGTAGTTATTCCACCCACCCCCCTCCTCCTCAAGTAAATAATTACACGCAAAGTAGCAGAAGTTAGTTTTAAGCTATGGAAAACCAATTTGTATATTTTTGTTGTATCGGAAGAGGGAACGAATCTAAAAGTTGCAGGAAAAGATTCAAGTACTTTGAAAGGAGGCTTTCTGACATGTTCAAAGAGTCGCTAAATATTGCCCTAAATACCATGACACTGCTTGGTAAGGAACTTTCTTTAGATAAGACATAAACAGCATATGAAAAGCCAGAATTGGACTCAGATTGATAAGTTAAATATTGTAAATGTAATGTGCGTTTGGAAGGACCGATCGCATTATCCAAAATACAAATAGTTCCTTTGAACATTATTTGTTTAATCATAAATTGGTATCAATATCCTCATGACCTAATATTTGTGTCATCTATTTATTATTATTATTGTTATCACTGAACAGAATTATATATATTTTTTTTATTTGAGAGAGGGGGTCTTACTTGTATTTAATTTGAACTATTTTGTTTACATCTATGATTATAAGCTAGTGAGACGAATGAACTGGAGGCAGCTGTCAAAAGGTACACATTCGATCGACTAACATGTATAGCTCCGCTCACGAGACCAAGACGGGCACCTCAACCATACACACGTAACCATGACGGCTGTAGAGTCCTATAGAATCACACGTTTATTAGAGGGTGCCAGGCCTCCCGTTATAATTGAGTTGGTATCACCTGACGATGTGTCTGTGAATGTCAGACATCAAGGTGATGTTTTTACAAGTTACCAGCTATGTCTCTCAAAAAGTTGCTTCGGTATGATTCACAATATAATTATGATGACCGGAAGATCATACGATGTGTGGCATCGCATTAGGATCTGACACATTCTTTAAATGTTCAGACTAAGAAATGCTTTCATGCAAAAGTTTTTTTTTTCCCGTGACCTACTTTCTTTTGAGTCACCTTTTGTTAAGCACCATTTATATTACTCCATCTATTTAAACATTAACGCGGTTTATCACTATTACTGTGGTTCATACTTGTACATTTTATAATAATAATAATAATATGTCTTGTTTACCCAGGGTAGCCTCATATCCCTCATTAGTATTCATACTATTCTCCCTGATGGCGCTGCACTCATATTATTACCCCGGCTTTGACCGAGCTACCATTAAAAGTGCTCAAGCAATTTCACATTAAGATATGTATACCGACCTTTTTACCGACAAAATTTTAGAAATACATTTTATATCAGAACAGACACTTTACTTTCCTGAATGTAACAATTAGTTCAACTCATTAGCATGAAATACCATTAGGAATAGGAAATCTCACTTTGCCATTAGTAATATTATGATAAAGATACCTCTTATTGCACATTGATTCAAACGTATGAAATACAAACTAATCAAAAAGATGACAAGGGGCAGAAGAATCATTGGTTATGCTCCCTCTACCTTTGTTATTATCGTATATTTTACAGCGATCCCAGATCCACCACATAACCTCACCGTCACGCCCTACCAGCCGACATATTAAACTCCCACCGTTGCTTGGCAACATGTGTTCATTTTAGGCGGATTTTAGCAAAACTTCCTCCAACTTGTAGAATGGATCAGAGAAAGATAAGATTTTCACTTTAAGGCTGTGTTTACTAAGCTAGCTGAATAAATATTACAAGGTATCGACCCATATACATTGTTAAAAATTACACACGTGCCCGAAACAGCTTGACCACTTTAATGAAACATGTGACATAAGAATATCTGGAATCGGTTGCCTGTTTCATCAACCAGTTATGAAAAAAGTCTTATTACATCATGTTGAAGGTCGACTTCATGAAGATAACATCCTTTTTGGTATGTTTGGCAATTGATTTATTGATCTCAGTTTGTATGAGTCCTCAATTACGATTATATGTTATTTGTTTATTTTCATTATTGTTCCTATGTAATTAAATTGGTTTCAAAACTCGCTAAAGTTTGATCTGCCTCATGTCAAAGATAAAACTGAAGCTATCCTCATTATCAGTGCCTCATAGGTTTAATACTGAATATATAAGTAGCTAGCAAGATGTTAGAGTTAATGTCACGTGTGGGCATAAATACATTACTGACTAGCTATGTTTTCATTTTTCTAAATGTTGTTGTTATGAAATAATGAATATAATATTGATGCCTCAAGTTTATACAATTTCATGATCCACAATAATGTAAAAAGGGTTTGGATACCACAAAACAACGAATCTATCCAAGTGCAATTTAAGAAAATTAATTACACCCTAAAAATTGTAAATGTATCACAGCTAATCCAAATATTTGAAATAAAAAGATATTTTGGTATAGAGCTGATACTAAGGCTTTAACATATATTCGTTTATTTATCAAAATAAACTCTTACAATGAATGCAAACGACGACGTGGCTGTAAAGCTGTCTTGCTTTTTATGTGGGTGCATTGCTATGTGTTTTGGTGCGGTGTGTGTGTGTGTGTGTGTTGTGGGGGGGGGGGGTTCCGAATACTGAATTCGCCATTTCTCACAGACCCCTTTCTCTCCCACACCAAAAAAATGAACTAGTGTCAGATACTACAATACATATATTTTAAATGTTGTTTATTTGTTTGATTTTTTTTAAGGCAGCCCAAGGGCTTTAATATTGCATCGAATTTACAAATGATATTAAAGAAAATAAATATCTTACATAACTATACATACATGATAGTCATAATTAGCATGTAACATGAATTAATGCCAAGAATGTGTTAAGTAAAGTAACAAACGTTCTTCCCCATTCCTAGCCCCTCCCATTGTTTATATTTTTTAGTGTATTCATTTTTTTTTTGTCCAGAAAGGGTCGAAAATATATACGTTGCTTCCTATTTTGTTTCTTATCGGAACTTTTAAATCAAACAAGTGACTGAAAACAACGATAAGTTTTTGGTATTACACGCGCTAAATATTAATTCCTACATGGATATCAAAAGCCTATGGAAAACTTTTACAGTGAATATTGTTTTGATACTTTCCAATTTGAAGTAACTTTGCCACAGTGTCTGAAGAGAAATAGCGCCCTTAATGTCTTATCATTTTATTACGTGTTAATTGTCATTAACATTGATGGTTTGGTGAAGTTTATGAAACTGAACTGGTGTCAGAAGGACATATTATACAAATGCTAGCATTCATCATGATATTAACATTGTGTTTCACTTTCAACGTTGAAACAGCATATCGCCGACGAGATCTCCAATATATGGTATATCTTTCATCGGGGAGTCTCTCACATCGCCCTGCGGATAGATAGAGTTGTACAATAGCGTTTCTTTCAATTGCAAGAGACGACAACTGAACCATGATCTTGATCTGTGCAGAAGTTCTGTTTTTACTCACCGTTATCATCTCCAAATCTGGTAAGTTTTATTTCATATTTGGATTATAAGTGAAGGTGTACTTAGCCTAGTTAAGGATTTGGGCTGTGTAATAGCGAAATGGAAGCACAAATATCTGAAAGCAATATATTCTACATAACCTTTCGATTCATGATTCTAAAACGCTATATATCTCATAATCCCCTATCATTTTTAACTCTCTTGATAACATGATGGAGGTACATAGATAACGATTCCAATCATTGGCCACAAACCTGCTCGTAAAATTAAACTATCGGAAGAATAGTATCAACTCTAATCTTTGTTGGACATCTCATGTATACATATATAGCCATTGTCTTTCTTTTCAAACACTTATTAACAACTATTCGGGCGAGTTAACTAATCTACTGGTAACAATGTGCCATTGCCATTCATTGTTAATGTGGTTAGCAGAGTATGTATAATACGTGACGTAGTTATAGGGAGCAGGACGGGAGGGCATGCCCCGATTCAGTGATAAGAAACAATTAAAAGTAAGACAAGTCGAGAAGCGAAACATTACAAAAGGAGAAGGGCGAAAGGGCGAGAAAAGAAGACGACTGGAGCATGTCCCACACCTTCCTCCTAATCATCGAATTCGCATATCATTTTCTGAATACAACCCCCCGCATCGTTCATTGCCCCTTCAGTGGGTGGAATTGCGCAACGTCACTATTTGATGCATGCTAGTTAGCAATATATCCTTTGAATTTGGTTTCATTTCACCCATGCAGGATACCATGCATTTAAAGTGTCTATTCAGACATACAACTCTATTCCAGTCATTGGCGAGGATTTCACGATGTTCTGTACCTTCACACCGCAAACCTGGAATCGGCGGCTAATTTGGGCCAAGGGTAAGAACATCGTGGTAGCCTCTCACTTGTGTTTGCCGAATTCGGATTGTAAAATGGTTACCGTTCATTCACCATCGAAGTTCAGCTTAATGGCAGACACTAGCAGCGGAAATTTAACATTAAAAACACTTGACAGAAATGACAGCGACAATTACCAGTGCACTGTAAGCAGTGCAAATGGGGAAGAGAATCCAGGATCAACTAGCATGCAGTTGACACCAATGCCACCAGGTATACTATTCATTATAATGAATTTACACATCAAAAGTCAAGGATAACATGATTCTAATTCATCATATATTAGTGTACTTCTGATTAAAATGTAAATCGAACCCCTCTTTTCCTGTCTTTTTTTATGAATACCAATATAGGAAGCATTAAAACAAATGAAAGTCTCACGTTTTTCAGCAATTATTAAACGGGAAAGTGATTAACTTGACACTTGCCTAGAATATCATTATTTTACGATGTGTCCTGATAATACCGTCAACTTTACGATTTGTAAAATATTGAGGGTTCGCTGGTTGCCATCGAACGGGGAGGGATTTACGATAATGTACATTCACAACTTTAACAGCTTAATAATTGTTTAGAAATGAGTCAAAACATTGATGTGAAAGAAACTATGTCAATGATATGTGATACTCAAATGCTTAATTTTGAAGTCGTTATCTTAGAAATGCTGTTTTATACGAATTAGTGAATCCATTAGAATGAGGTACTACACTATCAGAGTGAAGAAGTATAAGTCAAAGCAACCTTTATTCACTGTGACTATTTCCTCTTCTGTCACCAGTTCCGCCGTATTTGCTCGGGATAACTGATGAGAAATATAGCGGTTATTACCCTAGCAACGCCACTATAACGGTAACTGCTGGGGAGCCGTATTACATCGCATGTGCAGCATACGGGGCAAGACCTTCTGCAGTACTGGAATGGTGTTTACCAGATGATGTAGTGACTGTTCTTCAAAATCAGTCTGATGTCGTTAGAGCCTACAGCTATATCTCTCAGAAAGTTGCTAATATCACGCCCTCTAGGAATGATCAAGGAAAGAGTCTCCGCTGTGTTGCATTCCATCTAGAACTACAAACCAACTATCAGCGTTCAGTTTACCTGAATGTTCAAGGTAAGAAATGCACTTTAGATACAACTCATATTCACTTGTGTACAGCCTGGCAGTGTACGCTTTTTAATCACAGATGTGCTGATGTCATTAAAGTGAGCATGTGTCTCCTGTTTTATTACCCTTTGTCAATTTCTCCACTCAAATAACAACTTTGACGTTTTTAGGCCGATACTGGTTATTAATTCGATTTCTTTTTACACGATTATTTTAAGAGTAATGTTACTAACATAAACAGAATCATTCTCATTCTTCTGTAATGAAGTTCTACCGACAAACATGATGCTCCTAACAACTGGAGATAACGATGAACACGAAAACGGGTCAACAGTCATTAATGTTCAAGAAGATTCATCCACTTCAATCACTTGTAAAAGTGTTGGATCATTACCAGCAGTTGAATTATCATGGACACTTGACGGCAATAACAGTTTTCCCGGTAACATAAGCATTTCAACGTATCGCAATGCTTTAGATGGAGGTTTGTTTGACACTGAAAGTATCATCATAATACATCCAGAGAGAAAGCACCACGGAACATTCTTTCAATGCTTTGCATTTCTGGAAAAAGTATTTATTGATCGACGGATAGCTAAACTAATGGTTGACGGTGAGTTTTGATTCTTCAATATATCGTAAATCGATCTTTAAAACAAATACTTTGATGACAAATGTGTTGTATTAAATTATGTGCCTTATCCACTAAAAGTCCTATATATCATTAAGAATGTAAAAGATGTTTATGTTTTGTGTTATAATTTTCTAACCAATCTAACCAAACTAATTGTTATTGATAATACCGCGTCACATCGGATTGGGATGGAAAAAACAAACGTTTTTATCACTATGACCCTCGGTTCTCAATTCGCTGTATTACTAAATATTGAGTATAAGAGCGTCTATGTTTATGTTACCAAATGAAAATTTGACTTTTTAAGGCTTTACCCATAACTTTATAATTAATTTTTATATAAAGGGCCACCGGATGGTGTTCAAATGACCATACCCGGTGATCTGCACGACGGTATAGAAACCAAGGTAAGCTGCAGAGCTGTTAATGGATACCCTGCTCCGCTCATCCATTGGTACATTGGATCTAGAAATGTGACACATGTTTCGTCTCTTAACACTTCAACGAATGTATATGATCGCTATGATGCTGAAAGCACCCTAACCATTATACCAAAGAGGAATGATCATGGGAAACCTCTTTTCTGTCAGGCCGTTCAACCTACAACACCCTCAATGTGGTCAGTGAAAGATTGCAGGGTTCTGAACATATCGTGTAAGTATCCATTTTCATTTAATATTTGGTAAGGGCATTATACTAGGAAATCTTCAAAAACTGCGTAGGATACTGGTCTGTATATGCGTTTACCAAATATTCTCAAGGGTTTCATCTGCTATTTTGGGTTGCCGTTACCTTTTTCCCAACAGACAACAGGATGCATATGGAAAACTATCAGTCAAAGTAATAGGCTATGATGCAACCTTTTCTCTTTTTTCCCCTGCATTCATCGTCAAATTTCTACTAGTCCAACCCCAGTAATTCATTTACCTCCCTTGTCCCTTCCCCATCATTATCTCCACTTCTATTTTCTATCACCTCTTTTCAAAAATGATTTTCTATATTTTTCTTTAAACTAGATGACCCAGTTGTGTTCATTTCCTCTCGACGGCTTACGTCAGCTAAGGTACGCATTTGGTCTTCCTTGACATGTATCTCAGACGCTAATCCTCCTGCGTTTTTCTTTAAGTGGCTCTGTAACAACACACATTTTGTTAACATAACGCTCTCCGAGACTAAACTAGAAGCTGAATCACTGACTTCCAGCAAAGTGGTGCTTCGAAACCCCCTGTCCGAAGATTACAAATGCATTGCTGTTTCAACATATGGTTCCGGTAGTGCTGTCTTCCATTCCACGTTTTCTCGTAAGTAGCATCGTGTTTTCATTGTATATTTAGGTTAATTTGTGTCTTGTCTATCTGACTCACTTATTTCATTAATATATATGAATTGTTGCTTGCTTTCAAATATGAAGTCGTCTTCTATTTATGAACATGATGAATGATCCGAAATCAGGGAACTAAAGGTACAGTCTATATCGACTTTTCTTTACACTTTACCACTGATTTACCTCAAAATGCAGGTATCCCCGATTCACCTTTTGTGCTCATCGTTAAACAAAACCAAATGACATCTTCAGCTATCTTCGTTGCCTGGCAACCTGAATTCAACATCCAGCCACGACATATCTAGATTTTCGATTGAATTCGTACAAACTATCGACACACATAAATAAGATCAAATAATCAATCGAGTAGCCATTCCTTCAAATCGATGAAGCTAACCTATCGTTTCATTTTTTTTCATGTATACGTATATACATGTAAGTTAGTCAGTCGTAATGCAGAGCAGGGTGTCCGAACAGTTAGACTATGGAGACTGCACCGTCTACGGCACTTCATAGACCCTGCACTATTCCTTCACCTGAGACAGCCAGAGACTGACATTGTTAGGCTAGACTCAAGGCTGTATAGAAGTGTGTTTAAGTTTTAAAATAGAGCAAACAGTGAAAGACTATAGTACAATAGGTTTAGGAGCGCAAAAGGGGGGTTAACAGATTGCAAAAATTAACACAACAACAACGACAACACAACTATCAGGAATAATGTAGGTAATCTGTTAAGGAGTTCGAAGATTTATAGATTAACGCAGTTTACACTATTACTTTCTTCATTCGTGAAAAATATGGAAAATAGAGATATATATTTTTTCCCCACAACATATTGACCTCAATGACTAGACAATTATTCCTTATATGTGTAATCCTGAAACATACTCAATAATTTCCTGAATGTAGAACATATCCTAACCTCATTTATATGTCTTTGCATTTGATATGAGCCATTGTGAAATGATGAAATACAATGGGGAAGAGAAATGCCACTTTGTCATTAGTAATATTATGATAAATATACAACTAGTTGCACATTAATTTAAACATATAAAATAAAACATGTCAACAAGATGAACAGGGGCACAAGATTCATTGCATATGTACCTCTTAACTTTGTTATCATACTATGTTTTACAGCAATCCCACCCCATGACGTCTACGTCAAGCCCTTCCAGTCGACATCTTCAACTCTCCCTGTTGCCTGGTAACCTGTGTTCATTCTTGGCGGATTCTAGCAAACATTCTTTGATTTGAAGAATGGATCAGAGCAAGATCAGTTTTTAGCCTTTAAGGATGTGTGTACTATGCTAGCTGATTTAATATCACAACTTGTCATCCCATATACATGTTAAACACATGTACCCGAAGCAGATCGAACACATTATTACATGTAATATAAAAATATCCGAAATCGCTGGCCCGTTTCATCACCAAGACTGAGTTCTCACCGAAGTATTTCGCACATGTTTTTAAAGGCCAACTTCCCTCATCAGTTCATGAAGCTAACTTTTGTATTTGGTGTGTTTTGTAATAGATGTATTAATCTCAGTTTGTATAAATCTTAAATTTAGAACGACAATGTGTTATTTTGTATATGTTTATTACTTTTCTATTGAATTTAAATTGGTTTCAAAACGCGCTCATATTACGACAGGTGTAATCCTGTCGTCATAAGTAGCTAACAGGGTGTTTGAGTTAGTGTCGATCATGCGTGGGCATAAATACATTGCTGACTATCCATGTGTTCATGTTTCTAACTCCTTTATTTATTTTGATCTGTTGCTACTAAATCGTGATACGAATTGTTGTGCCTCTTGCTCATACTATTTGATGATCCAATATAAGAAGTATAATTAGTACAGAAACCACAAAAGGAACGATTTTTCAAAGTGCAAAACACATCAATCATATCCTTAAAAAACGGTTAAAAAAAAGTATCACAGCTCTGCAAGAAATATTTGAAAGTAAACTAATATTCATATTGCTGGTACTTATGCAATATGATATATTTGAATGTTTCTTATTATAAAATCTTATATTGTATGAAAACGACGTAATGGTTGTTTTGCTGTGTTGCTGTTTATGTAGATGAATTTGTTTTTGTCGGGTGCGTGGGCCTGTGTGTGTGTGTGATGAGGGGACGGGTTAGGATATCTAATTATGCATTTTTTACTGACCACTTTCTCTCTGCAGAAAAAAAAGATAACTAGTTTTCGATACCCCAATCCATATATTTTGATTTCTAATTGTTTTGTTTTAATGGTATTTGTTTGAGAAAAATAATATACACAGGGCAGCCCAGAGGCTGAATTGCATCGAGTTTACAAAGTGAAATCACACATAAGAAGAATATTGCCCCTTATATAAAACATCGTCGTCGTGATGAGCATAGCACAACAATTAATGCCCTTCATGTGTTTAGTAAAGTAACCTGACTTTTTCCCCATTCATACGCCACCTATTGTTTTCATTTCGTTAGGGTTTTGACTCTTTGAAGTCTAGGAATGGTGGGAAATAAATAAGTTGCTTTCTGTTTGTTTTTGTTTTTAATTGGAACTTTTCAATTAAGTGTCTGAAAACCACGACAAGTTTTGGTATCATTCTTACGCGTTGATTATAAGTTGCTACATTTAAACCAAAAGCTTATGGAAAACTTGTATAATGAATATTTGTTGAAATTTGATACCTTACCATTTTCAGTAATGTTGTCACAATGTCTGAAGAGAGCGAGCGCCCCTATTGTTTAATCATTTATAACGTGGTTATTGTCATTTTAAATTGATGGTTTGGTGAAGTTTATGAAACTAAACCGGCGTCAGAAGGACATATAATAATGCAATGATCCATAATGATATTTGTTTCACTTTCAGCGTAAAAAAACAGCATATCGGCGACGAATCCTCCAATATATGGTAAACATCTTCAAAAACGTCGTCTAGCTCGCTTCACACTGTTTGCTTTATTTCATTAGGGTGTCTCTCCCACACCCCTGCCTCTATAACCACATGGTGCGTTATTGGATAGAGTTGTGACAAATTTTGTCTTCGAATGGCAAGATATGGTTACTGAATGATGATGTTGATTTGTGCAGAACTTATTCTTTTTCTCGCAGTTATCATCTCCAAATCCGGTAAGTTTGAGTTTATGTTTTGATTGTAAGTGTAGGTGTAATTAGCTTATAGATTAGATAAGACTTTGTGAGGTGTAATGAATGTAAGGGATGCCAGCAAACTTGAAATCAATATATTGATACATAGTCCTTGGATTCATGATTTTCAAACGCTCTATATCTCATAATCTGCTATCATTGTTTTACTCTTTTGGTTACATGAATGAGGTACGTAGATAAGAAAAGTATTGAATCGCTACGATTGTATAACAACTCAGATCATTGGTAACAAACCTGATGGTAAACTATTAAAGGAATTATACCAACTCAGATCTTTGTCATACGTCTCATTTATACTTAGGCAATGCTTGGTATTGGAAACACGTATTGAATTCTCGGGGCGATTAATTAATATACTGGGAACCTTGGGCCATTGTCGTTCATCGTTAATGTGTTTAACAGAAAATTAATTTGAACAATGGGAAAACTACAAGGGTAGGGCACGCCCCTCCCTTCTCATCCGATAGTGAATAACAATTGAAACAAAGAAAACGGTGAGCTAAAAGAGACAGAGAGAAATAGGAAAAGGGAAGTAGGACAAGAAAATAAGACGCATGAAACATCATCCGCACCTCCCTCCTAATCAATCAGTAGTCTTGACAATTCGCATTTCATTTTCTGAGTTAACCGGCGGCACCCCCCCCCCACCCCTCATCCCCCATTGGTCTAGTACCGCTTATTAACGGGTGGGCTCACTCAATGTCAACGTATTTGCTGCATGTTATTTGCAATTAGCTGGGTTACTTTCCCCTTGAATTTAGTTTAATTTCACCCATACAGGATACCATGCATTTGAAGTGTCCATTCGGAAAGGCAACTCTCTACCGGTCATCGGGGAAGATTTCACACTGGTTTGTACCTTCACGCCGCAAACCAGGAATCGACTTGTGATTTGGGAAAGGAGAGGTGGTCTTAATACGCTGGCTTCTCACGACTGTCGGGATTCTCGTTCTTGTCAGCTTACTGTTCTTGACCATTGGAAATTCAGCTTGTTTGCAGACTATTACAGTGTAAATCTAACAATCAAACGACTTGACAAACAAGATGGAGACAATTACCAATGCACTGTAAGTGGTACACATGGACCAGCGAATCCAGGATCAACTAGCCTGCAAGTAACGCCATTACTACCAGGTATATTATTTATTAAATATAATTGTACAAAGCAAAAATCAAGAATAACGTATTCATTAAAGTTAATTCGTGATAAACATTCAGGTGAAGTACGAAATAATCTCCAATGCTTAGTTCACCTGAATGTTCATTTTCTCTACAATAAGTTTATTTGCATCCACATGTACAAACATACAAAGAAAGACATCTCTTTCCTTTTAACATTATCTAGCGTTTCTTACATTATTTTGTATATGATTGGTTTAGTTTTTCTTCTAAATTCTCTTTCATTAAGTTCTACCCACTAGCATGTTGCTTTTTAAATCTGGAGAAAGCGAAGAACACGAACAAGGATCAACAGTCATTTATGTTCAAGAAGATTCATTGACTTCAATCACTTGTAAAAGCATTGGATCACTACCAGCAGCTGAACTATCATGGAGACTTGACGACAACAGAAGTCTTCTCGGTAACATAAGTCATTCGAAACATCGCAGTGGTTTAGATGAAAGTTTGTTTGACACGAAAAGTACCATCAAGATACACACAGAAAGGAAACACCACGGAATGTACCTTTTTTGCTATGCATCTCTCGAAGACGTTATTGAACTACGGGTAGCTAGGTTGATGGTTTGTGGTGAGTTTAGGTTATTCAATATGCCGGGATTTGATTCTGGTTGAACTTGATTGGAAATGTTTTGTTCTGAAGGTCCCATTTATCACTAATAATTAGATAGAGGTTACTGATTTATTTATCAATATCTACCCAATCATAATACAATTTTCATTATAGTTACTAATTTGAGTTTTCTGTTACTAGGAAAGAAAGTTCGAATGTTTGTCACCATGACCCTCGTGTCTCTCCTCCTCGCTGTATAACTAAATATTACATCAAAGAGCTCCTATACTTTACCAAAGGACAATTTGACTTACTTAGGTTTTACCCATAACTATATATTTCATTTATATGTAAAGCCCCACCAGATGATGTTAAAATGACTACCCTCGAGGATCTACACGACGGTATAGAAACCAGTGTAAACTGTAGAGCTGTTAATGGATACCCTGCTCCGCTCATCCATTGGTACATCGGATCTAGAAATGTGACACATGATTCGTTTATAAGTACTTTAACGAATGTAGATGATCGGTATGATGCTGTAAGCACCCTTACCCTCATACCAAAGAGGTTTGATCAAGGGAATACTCTTCTCTGTCGGGCAGTTCAACCTATAGCTCCAGCTATGCAGGCAGCTCAACCTACAATACACACAATGCAGTCAGTGAATGATAGCATGGTTCTGAACATATCATGTGAGTATTAATTTTCATTCAAACTTTTGGTAAGGAAAATTAAAGAATCTCCTAAAACTGCGTAAAATGTTGGTCTTCAACTATCATCAAGTATCTACGGTTACTCGTTTCTCCTTTAAATTCTTCCATTTTGTTTCTATCTGTATGTACAATCCTGGAAATGTTCCTTGCAAACCCTTGGGATTGACGTTTCCCATCTTACAACATGATGTATATGAAACATGTTAAGTCATACCAATAGGCTGTCATGTCATTTTTTTCTCTTTTTGTCCTGCATGCATCAACAAGTTTATTCTAGTCCCATCCCAATAACCTCAATCTAACTCCCAAATCCTATCCCCATCTATACCTATCCTTTTATTTTATTCACTTCTTCTCAAAACTTATTTCCAATATATTTCTATAATCTAGACGACCCAGTTGTGTTCATTTTTTCTCGACCGCTTTCATCAAATAAACTACGTACCGGGTTCGTGTTGACATGTACCTCAGACGCCAATCCTCCTGCGTCTATCATCCAATGGCTCTGTAATGGCACACCGTTGTCTAACGGCACTCGTAGTATAACACTCTCAGATACTGTACCCGAATGTGAAACGGTTTCTTCTCGTGAAGTGGCGATTCGTAACCCCCTGTCCGAAGATCCTTGTGATTACAAATGTGTAGCTGTCTCAACATGTGGCTCCGGCAGTGCAGTCTTCAACTCTACTTTTTCTCGTAAGTACAATATTTTAAATGTATCATTAGGCATGTCATGTTCGATTTCCATCTTGTGCACGTTATTATCTGTTTTCACTTCATGAAATGATGTTTGCTTTGAAAAAAATATTCAACTTTTTGCTAGACAGACTTTCTCTTTTTTTTCCACCGCTCTACCTTAAAATACAGTTTTACCTGATCCACTGTCTGGATTTGTCGTCAATCAAACCCAGACGACGTCTTCAACACTCTCTGTTGCCTGGCAACCTGGATACAATATCAGGTCACGACACAATTGGATTTGATTGAATAGACTATCGGTACACATGATTAAGTTCAAGGAATCAAAGTAGTGTCCGTTTCTTCATATCGATGAGTCCAACCCATCTTTTATCTTTCATGTATAGGTATAACCATCTACCTCATATGCACAAGTTCGTTTGCAGGCACAGACCCTTGTCAGTCATAATGCATAACAGGGTGCCTGACTTGCTAGACTGTGGAGGTAGCACGGTTTATGGCACTTCATAGGTCCTGCATTATAGCTGCTCCTATCACAGCCAGAGACTGACGGGGTTGAGCTAGACCCAATGCTTTCTTGAAGTGTGTTTAAGTTTCAAAGTAGAGTGTACAGTGACAACCCTATATTACAATAGGCCCTTAATTTAGGAACGGGAAATAGGGTGAAAGATTTAATATTCATATCAAAGACTTACACATATGAACAATGAAACAAACAAACAAATCACATTCTTATCGAACATAGTACAAAGAAATCCTGGTTACTTCATTGTGGCAAGATGAGTATTAAAGTGTACCAATCACGTGACAAAAATAATAATTGTAATAATGAAAAAAACATATAAACAAAACAGAACAACAACAACAACAAAACTATCTGACATTCAGTAGGTAAACGGTTATGGAGTATGAAGAAAATGAATAAAAACATATAAACCCGTGTATAGGGCGCGCATGAAACCCAAGTCCTACTTCGGTTCCGTGTGCGCCCTATTTTATGCGCGCGCGTTAAATAGTCATTTCAACAAGACGTGTTACCATTTACTTTGAGTGTATTGAGACTGCAATAGCTCTTTGAAGAAGAAATATTATTCTGTATTCAATTTACTTAAATGTTCAGGGTAAGAATTTTTTTGCCACACCAACCAAAATAAAGTTATTTTTCACTTCTCCCAAGTACTTTTTTAGTCAACTTGTGTTAAGCACGGTTAATATCACTTCGTGTACTTAATATAAACTTGAGTTCTAGTCGTTCAATTGCATTGCGAAAGAAAGGGTGTGAAATCAATCAGAAAAAAAATTGATCACGTATGATGTAGCATATAAGTATTGGTGTGTACTGCAAGGTTCTGGAATCATCAAAATGATAAGAAATTTGGCCCAGTTTTGGTAAAAGTAACAAGCACTGTACAGAGAAAGATGTATATGAGACTACACAAACATGTGGCATAAAAATGTGGGCCTCATTTTTAAGCTGTTATGACATATTTAGAATATGAAGGCATTTGAAGAGTCATGCTTTTCAGGGGAAAAAAAATTCTCTCATGTTCTTCCACACTCAAAACGCTCACAAATAAATATTCACCTCTTCCCAGATCTCAACATTCTCTTTAAAGATAAACGCAGTTGACACTTTGACTTTGTTCATACTTGAACATTTCGGAAAAGGTAGATTTTGTTGTTGTTTAAGTTTGGATAATCAGCTCAATGACCACAGAACTGTCCCTTATACATGTTGTTATTCTAAAACAGGAACAATCCTTTCCTGAATGTATTAATCCGTTAAACTGATTTACATGTCTCGCATTTTTTGTGAGCCATTGTGGAATGGTGAAATACCATGAGGAATAAAAATCTTACTTTGTCATTAGTAATATTACGATAAAGATACAACTAGTTCCACATTGATTCAAACGTATATATGATGAAACATGTCAACAAGATGAACAGGGGCAAAATATTTATTGGTTATGGTCATCCTACCTCCCGGATCCACCTCTTGGCCTCTCAGTTTGTATAAATTTTGAAATAAGTATGATAATATGCTATTTTTAAAAATATTTTTCTTACTTTTCTAAAAGAATTTAAGTTGGTTTTAAAACACGCTCAATTTTTATATGCCTCAATCCAAAGGTACAAGTAATGTTATCCTCGTTAGCAGGGCCTCAACATATTTTATCATGTTTTTATTAGTAGCTAAAATGGGGTTGAAGTAAATTTCATGTGTGGGCAGAAATACATTGCTGACTATCTTTTATTTGTACGTCTCTAAATAATTTTCTTTCATCTGTCGCTATCAAATTATGAATAAAATATTTATGTTTCATGCTCATTTGATTTGATTATACAAAGATAATGTATACAAAGTACAGACACCACAAAACAACCGATCCGTCTAAGTTCAGTTAACAGTATTTAATACTCAAATTCTCAAAAAACGGTACAATATGACAGTTCTTAAGAATATTTGAAATTAAAATAAAATCTTTCACACTGCTGGGTTTTATGCTGTATAATGTAGTCGTTTGATATTTGTATTTTTGGGGGGTAATCGTTGTTTATGATGGTACCTGGGTGTTAGTGGGATGCGCGCGCTTGTTTGTGTGTATGTGTGGTGGGATTAGAATACCGAATTTGGCACTTCTCACTGAACACTTTTTCTACAGAAAGAGGAACCAGTTTCCTTTACTGCAAGAAATATATTTGTTCGTTTGAAATGGTACATATTTGTAAAAAAAAAATCCACATGGTAGCCCAGAGGCTAAGTTAAATGGTGTTTACAAATGAAAATCACGAAAACAAAATATATTTAAATACAAATATTTACAAACATCATAGTCATGACGAGCATCGTACATGAATTAATGCAAGAAATGTCTTTTGGAGAATATCCAGACTTTCTGTCCCATTCCTACCTGCACATTTTTTTTGGCGTTATTGTGTTTACGCTTCTAGAAATGGTGGGAAATAAAATATGTTGCTTCCTGTTTCTGTTTGTTATTGGAATTTTAGAATAATAACATAATGACAACACGATTAAGATTTGGCATCATACACACAATAAATTAATTGCTACAATTACATGAAAAGCCTAAGGAAAACTTTTGCAATGAATGTTTTTTTGATACATTCCAATCGGAAATAAGTTTGTCACAATGTGTGAAGAGGAAGAGCGCCCCTCTTGTTTAAGCATGTACAGCATGCATACTGTCATCTAAAGTTCATGATTTGGTGAAGTTTATGAAACTAAATCGGTGCCAGATGGACATATGCTATTTGTTTCACTTCTAACTTTATAATAACCAACTATTACTCCAGACTATGGTCTATTTTTTCATTAGCATGAACTCTTTTTGTTCTTTCTGCTTGTGTTCATAACTATCGATCATGAGTGTTATAAGCTGTCAAATATAACTTCTTCGAATGGCAAGATTCAATTACTGAATAATGATGGCGATTTGTGCGGAGGTTCTTCTCTTTCTCTTCGTTATCATCCCTAAGTCTGGTAAGTTTTAGTTCATGTTAACTTCATAAAAGTCGTTCGAACTTGGCCCAGTTGGAGACTTTCGAAGATGTAACACCACAATGAGTTTAATATACTAGCCAACGGTCGTTGGATGCATGTTTAACAAATGCTTTCTTTTTTTATAGTTCGCAAATACTTCTTTCCTCTCTTGAATTCATGATGAAAGTACGTATTAAGAAAATTATTAAATCACTACGATGGTATAGCAATCCCGATCATTGGCAACAAGCATGCGTGTAAAGCTTAACTATCAAAAGAATTGACAAACTCAGAATTCTGTGGTACATGTCATTTATATTTAGGTATTAAAAAATACTGGAGGAAGTTCAATAATCTACTAGTAAAATTGGGTCATTGTTATTCATCGTTAATGTGTTAGCAGAGTAGGTTTTCTTATCAGCGACGTATCTATAGGGGGAGGGATCGGAGGGCACGCCCAAATTCCATCAGTGAAAACAATTGAAAGAAAACAAAATTACATAAAATAGAACGAGAAAAGGAGAAAGCGAAAAGGACGAGTAAAAAAGAGGCCCGGACCACTTCCCGCACCCTATTCCTTACCAGTAAATTATTTTTTTCATTTTTTTTTGGAATACGACCGTTGCCCCCTCCCATAGTATTTTAGTGCCCTTCAGAGGAAGGAATTGCGCTACGCCACTATTTGATGCATGTTATTACCAATTTACTAAGTATCTTTCCTTTGAATTCACCCATACAGGATACCATGCATTTGAAGTATCTATTCAAACATTGAATTCTCTCCCAGTCATTGGCGAGGATTTCACAATGGACTGTACCTTCGAGCCGCAAACAAGATATCGACGGCTATTTTGGACAAAGGGTGACACGTCATGGTGGCCTCTCACTCTTGTTTGCTGCATTCGGCTTGTACATGGTTCAACGTTCCATACCCATCGAAGTTTAGATTGTTGGCAGACACTACCAGTGGAAATTTAACATTAAAGAAGCTTGACAGAAATGATAGCGACAATTACCAGTGCACAGTAACCAGTACATACGGGGAAGAGAATCCGGGATCAACTAGCATGCAAGTGACACCATTGTCACCAGGTGTATTATTCATTATAATGCATTATATACCTCACTTAAGAAATCCAGCCATCTGATTGGTCGAAATTGCAGTCGTTGTTTTAACCATTCCCGTAAAAAAACGAAAAATGCCAAACCAATGTAATTGTTCGAGGGTAAAATCCCGGCAAAATTCGAGTTACCGGGAAAAAAGTTCAGTCTTGCTGAAATACCCATTGGGTTCAGTGTTAAAAACTGGTTTGAGCAATCGCGGATACCATACGTGTGCGAAGAATTGGTCGCTAGCTTAATTTACCAATTTTTTCAGCGCAGACGACCGTACGGCAATCTCGATCGTACTGAATTCCAAACAAGGCAAAAATGGCTGAAGAAACTCTCCCAAGATTTCAACTTAGATTAATTCTGCTGACAGCAAGAACACCAAAAATTCCGTGAAATTCTCCATGAAAATATTCGAAGACTTCCTGCAAGTTTTCAACACAAACCTACATAGCGTAGTCGTAGAGTCTAAACAAACTTTCAAATTCGGAGCTGGACAATGTACTCCAAAACTACATCTGGAGGAAACTATTTGTGATATTAATTAGTAAGTTATTAGATCTAATTAGTAATACTTGATGTGTTTATGGTGTCTGTTTGAATGGTACAAATGATACGGATTTTGAAATGTAAGGTCTAATATGATTGTCAAATCCAGTCAGTGGAGTCCCACACATTAATTGTTGTGTAGAGAGGTTTAGAGATCTATAGACCGAAAGCTTAAGCTTCAGTCTCTGATATCGACGGTTACTCCGCTGAGATTGCATCTGGCTCCTCTGAATGGGAATTTCAACAAATGTAAGTTTTATTAAAGAATATGACCCATACCAGACGGTTATTTCTGTCTAAGAGATCTTGATCTAGAAATCTACTGAGTATTAAACTTTACCGCACCGCGGTAGACGTAGTCTAGACTAGATTCTAGACCCTATGTGTATTTAGTATTTATTTCTGCTCTTCCTGTTCTACCACTTGATTGGTAAATTGACTCTTCTTTCGGCATATAAAAGTATTAATGACTGCTTTAATATTCGAGAAATAGTTGTTTTTATACGCTCTCGGGAAGGTTACAATTGGGCTATTGGCCTTGGCACGCCTCGGGCAATAGCACAATTGTAACCTCCCTTGAGCGTATAAAAACAACTATTTCTCTCAAAGCAGTCATTAATACTATAATAACAAAGCAATATTCATGGATAATATGAGATAATAATTCAGCTAAGTCATGATATATGAGTGTATGTTGGAAAAGTATATAAATGAAACCTCTTTTTGTTTAGTCTTGTATTGTGTCAATATCACTATGGGAAGCTTTAAAACAAATGGAAGTTTCACATGTTCACATATTATTGACAGGCAAATAATGAACTTGTTATATTATTATTTTACGAAGCGTCCTGATAATATCGTCCAAATTGCAGTTTATAGAATATTGAGGGATCGCTAGTTGCTATCATCTGGGAAGGGGACTACGATGACAATCTCTATAATTACATTTGTGTTTGGCAAGAATTTTTTATAACTTGATATCTTAAGCAATGGTTCAATACATTACTTTTAAAGGAACTATGCCAATTATACGTGATGCTCCAATGCCTAACTTTGAAGTTGTAATCTTGGAAAGACTGTTTTAGAGTAATCAGTAATACCATCTCAAGAAAGTAGACTGTTATAGTGGAAAAGATCAATTCGTAGCGATCTTTATTCATCGTGACTATTCCCTCTTCTGTCGCCAGCTCCGCCCTATAGGCTCCATATCACTGATGAGAGATCTATCGGTTATTACACTAACAACGCCAATATGACGATAACTGCTGGAGAGCCGTATTACATCACATGCACATCATACGGGGCAAGGCCCCCTGCAGTACTGGAATGGCGTGTACCAAATGACGTAACCGTGGTTCTTCAGGATCAGTCTGATGTCGTACAAGGCAACAGCTATGTCTCTCAGAAGGTTGTTAATATCACACCCTCTAGGAATGATCAAGGAAAGAGTGTCCGTTGTGAGGCATCACATCCAGGACTTCAACGTAATCTTAAACGCTCAGTTCAATTGAATGTTCAAGGTAAGTAAACGCATCACTTGGAGAGCATGTCTTCTTCGTAGTTATGTGGTGTTAAAGATGAGTCCATGTCCTGTTTTTCAAAGTGGATATGTATTGCTCCATCCAGATCGCAAAATTGGAGAAGTATATAGAGAATCTCAATGAATACTAACGAACATTTGTTCAGAATATTCATATTTTCTCTACAAGTATTTTCTTTCTATCCATATGAACAAACGTGCAAATAAATATGTTTCTTTCCTTCAAACATTATCTAGCGTTTCGTGCATGATTTTGTTTATAAATTGTTTCTCACTTTACTCCATTAAGTTTTACCCTCTAGCATGTTGCTTGATCCATTCGGAGAAAGCGACGAAAAAGGAAAAGGATCAACAATCATTTACGTTGAAGAAGATTCATTGACCTCAATCACTTGTAAAAGTATTGGATCACTACCAGCAGCTAAACTATCATGGAGACTTCACGACACCAACATTCTTCCCGGAAGTCTCTCAAAGTATCCCAATGCATTAGATAAAAGTCTGTATTACACTCAAAGTACCATCGCAATACATATACAAAAGAAGCACCACGGAAAGTTCCTTCAATGCTATGCATTTCTTGATGGAATCTTCATTGGTCGACCAATAGCACAACTGATGGTCAATGGTGAGTTAACTTGTTTACATATATATATACATATATATATATATATATATCGGGATTCCAACTTTCTATTAATATCTTTGACATATTGGATGAGAAAAGGGCATTTTGTTAATGATTCTTTTATTTATCATCTTCAATCCAGTTTCAAGGAATCATTATTATTAATACGTTAGCGTCACCTGGGACAGGGAGGGAAAGCGAACGTTTATCACTATGACCCTCGGTTCTCTCATCCCTGTATTACTAGAGATTACCATATTTTACCAAGTTATAATTTTGACTCACTAAGGCTTTACTCATAACCATATATTTCCTATCTATGTAAAGGGCCACCAGATGATGTTAACATGACCATACCAGAGGATCTACACGACGATATAGAAACCAACGTAAGCTGCAGAGCTTTTAATGGGTACCCTGCTCCGGTCATCCATTGGTACATCGGATCTAGAAATGTGACACATGATTCGTCTCTAAAGACTTCAATTAATGAAGCTGATCGTTATGACGCTGAAAGCACGCTCAACCTCATACCAAAGAGGTTTGATCATGGGAAACCTCTTCTCTGCCAGGCAGTTCAATCTACAACACATAATATGCAGGTAGTTCAACCTCCAATACCCTCAATGCGGTCAATGAATTATAGCATGGTGCTAAAAATATCATGTGAGTTCCCATTTCCTTTAAAACATTTGGTAAGGATATTATGATAGAGAATCTTTCAAAACTGCGTTCATCAACGATGTTCAAGATTCTTTCACAACTATATTGTCCCATTTTAATTCTGCAAATTTTTATTTGCATCTGTCTCTAAAATTCTGAAAACGCTTAACACGTTCCCTCTGGGTTGACGCTTTCCAATCTTACAACAGGGGGGTGATTCACTAACAGCTAAAATCGATCCCAAATGAGATAAAATCGCTCTTAGGCTCAATATCACTCCTAAGAGCAATATCGCTTTTTGGAACTGATTCACTAAGGCATTTGGGATTAATGCTAGCATTAAAATCGCTATTAAGGCTAGGAGTGATCCGGATCAAGTCTTAGCAACACTTTCTGGCAAATTCAAAGACAAAACTGTGAATCTGAAGCTAAATTAGAGCAAACAATAGGAAGATAGATATTGTTAGTCACTGTTAAAGTGAAATATCGAATCGTTTTGATTTATACTATGACAGGGTAGGCCTAACTTAGTGCCAACAACATATGTAAAACACTAAAGACTAAAGTTAGTCCGCTTTCGAGAATACCACCCAGGATTCTACATCAACTTAGACTAGCTGCATGGGGACGGTAGGTCTAACTTACGTACATAGTCATTACGTAGGCCTAGGCCCTACATTAAATCCGGCATTTTACTCGAAACAAGCATAAAGAAAGACAAACTATACCCACAGAAAATCGTATGAATCCTCACACTGCTACATGAAGCAGTCATGTCTTATGCGAAATTTCACTCAGCTTTCTTCTAATGTTAGAACGAAATCGACATAGAAATGAACGTCATTGACAAATTAAGCGACGTCAGCTAGCTAATTATCGTTGTGTCGATCGGCCGCGCGATTGATTGATGCCCAGTGACTAAAATTTGAGTCTGTTGATTGGTTGGATTGATCGCGTACATGAATATTCGTATGCGCGCATGATTATTCACGCTGGGATTGATCCCAGCCTAAAAGCGATTTAGTTAACCAATCAGGTAGAATCGATTTTAAGCTGGGATTGAAATCAATCCCCAAAATTGCTCTTAGGAACGATATCGTTCCCAGTTAGTGAATCACCCCCCCCCCCCAAAGGTTGAAAAATAACATATTTATACCAGATTTACAAAAAAGAACAATGATAAAATTGCCTTCTAATCCAACATAGTACAACGATTTTTTTTTTAAAGACTGGTTACCTACCTACCTATAAATGATGATTCTTAAAGTCTACAATTACCTGAAACATAATTTGTGTTTAAATGGTGTATTCAAGAACAGCCTATAAAAATGATACAAAAACAAACCTTTATCTGGATACGTATAGGTAATGCCTGGATTACACATGCCCCGGGCGCCGTACGATAAATTGGTCTACGATTTTTCGTGCGATTTTGGGGGCATCGTAGGAGGCTACGGGCTACGATGTTTGTGTTTACATTATCTACGAGCATCGTGCCATTTCTTGTATTGGCCCCCCGGGGGCAGGCCGCGGCAAATCCGTGCATAGGCTGCTCGGAGATTGTACGGAAATCGTGCAATTTCAGTGCAGTAGCCGATCAGTCTCCGCAGCCTCCGCACGGAAATCGTACGGAGCCCGTTAAGCTTCCGTGCAGAGGTTGCGCGGAGAAGGCGTGGTGACCGTGCAGCCGCCGTGCTGTCTTTTGGCCTCCATGTTCACCGAAAAAATCGTGCGTTTGCTGCACGATCAGCGTCAGCATCCGCGCGATGCCCGTGCGGGGATTGTGCAGTGCCACCTACGACATGTCTACCGGCTACTGGCTTACGATTTTTCAAATTTGTATAACTTTCCGCGAAACAAAATCGTAAAGGCTGCGGAGCCCGTGAATCCGTACGAAAATCTCACGGCCACCTCCTGCCTCCGCACGGACGCAGCACGGAAAAGGGAATACGGGCAGGATACGGGCTCCATAGACTTATCGTAGGCCAAATGTAATCCAGGCATAAACGATTAAGGATTCTTCAGAAAATAAAGGATAATATCAAACCTTTCGTTTAGGGTGAGCGCTCTACCCTTTGTTGGACTCTATGGTTGGACCTGAGTTCCATGTACGTTCTATTATATTCCAGTGCGAACAGGTGTGTTGAATAGTCTAGTTAACAAGACGTTTTGCTGTCACTGGACGTGTATTTAAATAGTCCAGAATATGACTTCTTTAATTTTGATCTCCACCACACCAACGCTACCTCCACTACCTACTTGCTACCAGCCTATGATGGCGGGATCATTAAATTAGGACGCCCGGCGCTCAGGATGGGCTGGTGAGCATAATTATGAGTTTGTTGATAACACCATCTTCGGCGGCTTCAATCAAGTGTGTAGGGAATATAAAGAACCGGGCAGATTCTGGACTAGTATTAAAAGGGCAATCCAACCCTTGTATTAAGTTGATTTGTATGAAAGCGAAAAATAACAGAAACAGAATGGCAAAAGTTTGAAATGAATCGGACCAATAGTAAGGAAGTTATGAATGTTTGAAATATGAGATCACTAAGTCTATGCGATTGGTAGTTTGGTGACTTTGGTCAGTGGATTGTGACGTAGGACGAGGACGACTCTCCCATTTGCCGTGCACAAAAATATCCTTAATTTCTGTTTTTCTCGTAAGTTCCTTCTCCCTTGGGGCTTTACTCAAAATATATTATAGATAGCATATTAGTATAGGTCCTCTAAAAAGAATAGACCCTCCTGAGCCATGATCTTTTGAAAAATTTAAATTTTAGTCATTTTATATGTTGGAACACATGAGAAAGTAGTCCGACACTACATCACATTGACATTACCGCTTCAGCCAATTTGAAGTGCCCATACGTAAAGTGATTGCAACCTTAACAAATTCATAACTTTTTCATATTTAGTCAGATTTAATTGAAACTTGAATCAGTTTGCTTCTCTGATTTTTCTGCTTTCTTTAAGAGTAGTTGTCTATTCGGGTTGGATTTCCCTTTAAACTGCAGTGTCTCTGTTTAGATGAAGTATTGACTACATTAAACCAACAGGGGACCACTTTTATATAAGGCAATATTTGTTTCTGGGTGGTACTGTTCGTGCTTCCAAGCGATAGTCCAAAATAAATTATATTTGTCATTACTGGATAGAAAATCTTTCTAGGACACCAAACGTCCTCTTTGTTTGTTAGAATGGGACGTTCTTATGAAGCCCAAACAGATGGGAGATAATACATATATTCCTAAACATTTGTCCTTTGTGCAAAATACAAAATGCTATATTCTTCTCTATGATTCCCCTTCCTAAATATATTTACACAATTGTATACAACTAAATGGCAATATCGAAAGTTCAAAGTAAAATACTACGAAATGTTATTCGTTGACTCATAATATTAACTAATCTTTTACTTCCAAAATTTCCAATTAAAGTGAGTTTCCGAAACCCCCTATTAAATTTGAAGCTGACAGCCCACTTATGTTCGAAAGTGAAAGCAGTTCATATCAGCCATTTTTCTCTGTGTCCAATCATTCAGTCTTTGAAAACCGTTACTGCACATCGTTCATTGTATAATTCACCAGATATTATGCTAGGTTGCAGGATGGTTCAAGCATTGCAACTCATAAATTGGAATGTACAAGGAAATGAGACGTAATAACAAAATGGACGAACGTATCCGAATATTATGTTCCTCACCTTCATCGTTTCTAAGACAAATGAGATGAGCGTATCTACTAGTATTCAGAACCCAGAAATCCTCCCAGTCGTTGATGATAATATAACACTTGCATGCACTTTCATCGACATATCGCAAATTGTCTTGGATGGACAGGAATAACAATATCCTAGCTACATGTCCAGGGCCGGGATGCAGCAATGAGCAGAATGTTACAGATATGTCCAAGTATAGTTTGTTGGCAGATTCTTCCCGCGGAAATCTAACTATTAGGGATTTAACAGTGGATGACAGCGGCAGATGACAACAGTAGCTAATCAGTGTATATTCCCTTTACAAACCCATGAACTCTTGTCCATAAATATTTGTGTAAGTTTACAGAGTAAAGTATTACAATCTGTTTTACATGAAGACTTTGTGTGTAATTTTGGAACCACAAATTTGACGTTTAATTACATTGATGAGAGTTACGATAAATTCTGTTTATTTCTTCTTTTCTGCCATTCTCTCATTACACTCGAGAAGGCCGTCGAATTTGTCTTCGTTTTTTAATCTATAATCGTTCTAGTGCATTTATTTTTCCTTCTGAATCCAAATCCTCCAGTAATTGAAAGCATCTCTGTTCATCGGATACCCAGTGGCCAGCGAGGAGGCGTCAATGTCATCTTTACCTGCAAATCCGATGGAAGACCCCCGGTTTCTATAGCCTGGCTATGTAATGACACGAAAGTTACCAACTCCTACTGGTGTAGATTAACACCAATATCTGGAATCATAACAAATTCAATTCCACTTTTGGTGTTTATATTCTTCATTAGAGATTTTTCTATGTATGTCTAATGGTCCCACATTCCATATTCCCTATTATCGACCATTATCGACCAGGGTAGAGGAACCAGTGGTAAACTGATAATTCATAATCGATGTTGGCAACTGTCCACCAATAGGTATATTCTAATCTCCATTGCATTAACTCCATCACATAGATCATTTGAAGTAAATTCAAGATTAACATGTATGTGGTACAGGCTGGTACATATAATAAACATGCATGTTGTTTCTTGGTTAGTAATCATATAATCAATATATCTATTGCTAAAACGTTAATATAATTGTAACAAGATCGGACATATAATCTATTGGTCAATAATTGCCAAAGCAAAATACAAATCACAAAATTGATGTGCATTGTCATAATTTGCTTAACAAATCATGATAAATGTATTTTTCTGTGAACACGTGTAAAGTAATCATTAAGCGCGCGTACACTTTGTGAAAACTTATTCGACCAATAAACCGCCTTAAACGAAATCACGTGATGATACTTTCAACACCAAGCATAAAACAACACCATGTTACTTAACACCCAGTAATTATTAATGCATGCTTAAATCTGACCGGTGTTAAAAATAATACCAATGGTGTCAAAAAAATTCAATACCATACTGGTGTTAAAAATTTAACACCCTGGTTTTTGCAGTGAAGGATTGGGAACGATAGCGCAACTATAATATTTTCATATTCTGGTAAGTATTTCAATATCAGACCAATGCGCATATATGTATAAGGATCAACTATTTTATTGAAGAGATGATTACGAGTCCTCCAACAATGATCCGGTAAAAATTGCGTTTGGCTTGACTTTGCCAAGGATATCTCGTTAATATATTGACTGTAATTCGTTTAAACGTTGGGTGCAGGGTAAGGATTATGGTTATGTTTAGGTAAAACGTTTAGGTTTACATTAAGAGTTCGGATAGCGGAACGAAATCGACAGGGGAACAATTGCCGCCGGAGTATATTTAAATTATATGATACTACAAACTAATTGAATTGATTGGATACTTGTTGAATTTTTTTCTTGACGAGATTACCCCCTACAGCGTTAATTGTCAGCATTAAAACAAAATACTTTCAGGGAGTCCAGATCAACCTTCTGGGTTCATCGTCGATCAAAACTAGACGATATCATCTACTCTCTTCGTTGCTTGGCAACCTGGTATCGCTGATGGGTTTCAGCGAAATTTCACTCTGCAACTCTTTATAAAGGATACCGAAATATATTACGAGGGTTCTCGTATTGTTCATTTTTTGACATGAGCACACTATGGTGCTGATTTGAAGAAACAAAGTATAGATGTGAGTGTCCATTGAGAATAGTTATTTGTATAGAAGTTTTTATATCCAGCATCAACAAATTATTGGTTTTTGATTGGTTGAGAGCTCGTCACGTGACCAGAAATATTTCAACTATATTAAGGTTGCTCTGTAAAAGTACTATATGAGAGTAATATTTGGGAGTAGAAGTACTATATGAAAAAAACTATTTTGTTTCAATCTTTTATTTAAATTGGAAAACTTTATTTAATTTTTATATACTTTTTTAATCAGTTATTTTTTTTCTCCCTGTTTTAATAAAAAGATTGTAATTTTTCAGATTTTTCTAATTTTTATAATATTTCCCCCCAATTTTTTTTTTTTTTTTTTTAAAGATAAATTCTTGATGCAGGATATAAAACAAACATACCATCCCTTCTTTTCGAGGTACTGGCTATAACTATCGACCTCAGTGACTCCAAAAGTACAATTTGCTATTGGAGTCACCTCTTCCGCATAGTTTTAACCAGAACCTCTCAAGACAGTGTATATTTGTATAACAATATCGGTAACATTAAAAGATTCATGTTGCCCTCACAGTGTTATTGCCTATCTTTATGTTACAAACTAGGAATACGCTTACCTGTTATCATTTAGGTAGTGATTGTAAACCTTTCCCCGAGTTCAAAAGATACTTCTCTGATAAGTTTTCCATGATATACTTGTATTTCTAGCAAATATATATTATTAATGGATTGTATGTATGATCATCCTTTGATATGTGTTCTATATTCTATGAATTCACAGAGAAATGAAAATAAGTTGAGAATAAGGACCCAGGTTTGACATGGTTCCTTAAATATTGATGCAAACATTGTTGGATTTTGTTTGGTCCTATGAACCAATGCATGATTATGGTGAGCTGTACTGTTATTATTGAATCCTGTGTATAGACCTTTGTTATAAGAATATACGTCACTTGAATGCAATTTTAAACAAGTGCATTATACACGTTGCTTTCAGTACCGTGACAATTGTACAGTCACTTTAAGTTGTTCTTCAGTAGGTAGTAGGTATCAGTACCTTTGAGAAAAATGAAATGTATTTCGTCTAGCAAAATATGCAACTGTTGGGCGGTGTCGAAATATGATTCCTCAAATTTACTAATGAGTGAGTGATGAAGGTGTTATGATAGACTAGTCAATCTTTTGACCAGTATCAATGCAAGTTCCACCCGTCTTTCATCCAGGGTGGACAGTCCCAATTATTTGATTATTGTTTGTTATTGAAACTTGTATTCATTTATTTATTTACATTTTTATTTCAGTAGGGTCGCCTCTTTAGTTAACAAACTAATTTCCCTAATAGCCCTGCACGTTGAAAACAACGTATATAGAATATTTTCAGACTTAATAAGCACAAATTAGTTTCTCTCTTATCTCTGTCATTAACGTATATTTAGTAGCCATATAAAGATGAGATTCATATGCTAATTCTATAATTATTTATATTGAATCCAACTGTTTATATTCACATTTAATTGGAATATATATCATTTGAGTATCATGGCCCCCTCTTCTTGTTACTTTGCCAATATTTCACAACTCATTTTTATCTTAGCTCGGTTGACCGTCTGCTCAAGCTTTTGCTTATAACGGCGACCTTCTGCTTTCTTTCTTTGTACACGCATCGGCCCAACGTATAAATTTACTCTTACTCATGTATTATACATTTGTTTCTATATTTTATATATTGTTTGCATACCTTATGTTTTATATAATTATCCATATTTGTTGTATAACTGATTTGTTTGATTGCAGAAAATAAAGTCTTTGAAATGAAATGAAATAAATAACATACAAAACAAAAGTTATGAAAACAAGACAAATAAAATAAGAAGAAATATTGTAAACTGTAACAAAACACATGGTTTGAAGAAGAAATAAATCAATTTGATACATTAGCATTTTGTCCAAGTTCTGATTAATTTCGTTAAAACGATAATTAGATAATAAATAGGAGAATAGGATAATCTTCAGAGGGGATATAGTGAGGGAGATTAAATAAAGATGGTAAAGAAGGATCGATAGAGAAAGAGAAAGAAAGGGGGAGGGAGGGAGCGAGAGAGAACAAAGGACTACGTGGGTATTACAGGAGTGATGAGTCAGATAAAGTGCATATCCTAGAACAGGGTACAAGTAGGGTACAACATACACGGATAATGGTAGAGGGGTAGACAAGCAGAGAGGAAAAGAAGGAGGATGTGAGAGACAGAGAGACGGGGAAACAGACAGAAAAAACAGACAGAGAGAAACATAGATCTGTTATACATGTACATGAATATATATACAGTAATCCTTTACGCGGTGATGTCTCCGGATAGCACAAAAGAGTTATAAAAGATTGCTTTAAATATTTGAGTGAAGAGGCTAGTCTCTGTTTGGTATTTAATTGATTTCATTGTTTCGACCCTATTAAAGTTCGTTTACTACTCTCGTTGACAATAACACCGTTTCTTGAAGGGAGGCAGTGGTTTAAGATCGTGTTTCGACTGAGTATTGGGGTTTTGTGAAACGTTGGCATAAATACCGGGGGCCATTCCATTGACACATTTTAAACTTCCCTCAATCTATGAACCTGCCACCTTAAATTATATGTGCTTCCATTGTTAGGACTGACATAAATTTTGTATGTGAGTTTTGGATGCGCTCACAGGAACATTCTTGCGAGCCTATCATGAAATTCTTCCAGTCTATCTAAGAGTCCATCGGAACAGTTTGACCAGACAACATCACTAAAGTCGAATAATGGCATTACGAGGGAGGTACAGAGTAATTCAAATTTAATTTAATTGTCTTTGAAATGGTCTTGGCCATGAAGTCAACATGGTACCTATGTGACATATTTCGTCTAGAAAGACAACTAAGCATTAAGAATCGTTTGATTAAGTGACTGAAACACAATTATATTTGGAATCATATGCACCATATATTTACAGCTACAGTTACATCAAAAGCCTTTGGAAAAAAATCGTAAGTGTCTTTACGCTTTCTAGTCTAAAAAAGGTTGGAAATAAAATACGTTGCTTCCCGTTTATGTTTCCTATCGGAACTTTTGAATAGTGAATGAAAACACGATTAAGGTTTGGTATTCATACGCACCATATATAAATTGCTACAATTACATCAAAAGGCTAAGACAAAACTTTTGCAATGAATGTTCCAATTGGAAGACATTTTGTCATAATGTCTGAAGAGGAAGAGCGCCCTTCTTGTCTAAATATGTACAGCATGCATATTGTCATTTCAAATCGATGGTTTTGTGAAGTTTGTGAAACTGAATCGGTGTCAGAAGTACACAATGATATTTGTTTCAATTCTAACGCTATAAATCACTAACGATTCTTTCACAGTATGGTCTATTAGTTTTTGAATACGCTTTAATAATCTCTGCTGGCGTTCATAATCATCGATAGTGTGTGTTATAAGCTCGTCAAATAGAAGTTCGTATGACGTGATTCTATTGCTAAATAATGATGCCGATTTTGGCAGGAGCACTTCTTTTTCTCACCGTTATAATCTCCAAATCTGGTAAGTTTTGTTTCATGTTAACTTCATAAACAATCGTTCGTACAAAGCCAAGGCGGAGAATTAGAGAGATGTAATATATTCAATACACTAACCGATGGTCTCTGCATTAATGTTTTCAATTTGCGGTCTATCTCATAATCCGCTATTATTTATTTTCTATCTTGATTCTATGATGGAAGTTAATAGATAGATAGAAAAAAATTATCAAGTCACGACGATTGTATAGCAATTCTGATCATGTGCAACAAACATGGTGGTAAAGCTAAACTAACAACATAATGTTACCAACTCCAATCTTTTTCGTGCATCCTGTTAACACTTGTTGCTTTCTACGCCAAGCACGTATTAAAGCTATTTGGGCGAATTAAATAATATACTGGTAACATTTGACCATTTTATTTCATCGTTAATGTGTTTAGCAGAGGGTGTATATGATATGTAACGTAGCTATATAGGGTGCGGCACAAGTGGGCAATCCCAAATCCAGTGGTGAGAAACAATTAAAAGAAAGACAAAGTGATAAAAAAGAGAAAGTGTAAACGGGAGAAAGGGGAAAGGATGAGAATAGAAGTTACTTGGAGCATCCCCGACACCCTCCTAATCAGTAAATTCGCTTTTCATTGTCTGAATACGTCCGGTGCCCCCTCCTCCACAAATCATTAAAATGCCTTTTCAGTGTGTGGAATTGCGCTACGTTACTTGTTGATGCATACTATTATGATTAGCAATGTAGTAGGTACCTTTCTTATATACAATCGTTTCTTTTCACCCATGCAGGGTACCAAGCATTTGACGTGTCTATTCAGACATTCAATTCCCTTCCAGTCATCGGGGAAAATTTCACACTGGTCTGCACCTACACGCCGAAAAGCCGATATCGGCGGCTAATTTGGGCCAAGGGTAACAACATCGTGGTAGCCTCTCATTCTTGTGGGCCGAATTCGGCTTGTACAAGGGTTAGCGTTCCTTACCCATCGAAATTCAGCTTTTCTGCAGACACTAGTAGCGGAAATTTAACATTAAAGAAGCTTGACAGAATTGATAAGGACAATTACCAGTGCACAGTTAGCAGTACATATGGGGTCGAGGATCTAGGATCAAATAGCATGCAAGTGACACCATTATCACCAGGTATATTAATTATAATGAATTTACACAGCAAACATGAAGAATAACATATGGCTAATTCACGATATATTAATGTAATTTTGATTAAAATCTTTCTTTTCCTGTCTTGTGCTATGTGAATATCATTAAAGGAAGCTTTAAAACAAATTGAAGTCTCGAATTTTTCACGTATTATTAAACGAGCAAGTAATTAACTTAAAACATTCTTATTATCATTACTTTACGAAGTGTCCTGATTTTACCGTCAAACTTACACTTTGTTAATTATTGAGGGTTTGCTAGTTGTTATCGTACGGGGAGGGACTACGTTTTTGTACACTGACGATTTTCTCAATAATTATATTCCAACTTTAACACCTTAATAACTTAAACAATGAGTCAAAACATTGCTTTTAAAGGAACTGCTTTAATGATACATGATGCTCCAATGTCTTACTTTGAAGTAGTAATCTTTGAAAGGCTGTTTCAGAGAAGTTAGTTATTCCAAAATGGAGAAGTAGAATTCGTAGCGACCTTAATTTATCATGACTATTCCCTCTTCTGTCGCCAGTTTGGCCCAATAGGATCCTTATCACTGATGAGAGATCGAGCCGTTATTACCACTACAACGCAAATATAACGGTAACTGCTGGGGAGCCGTATGGCATCACATGTGAAGTATACGGGGCCAGACCGCCTGCAGTACTGGAATGGCGTATACCAGATGATGTAACCGGCGTTCTTCAAGATCAGTCTGATGTTGTAATAGATGACATATATATCTCTCACAAGGTTGCTACCATTACGCCCTCTACGAATGATCAAGGAAAGAATCTCCTCTGCGTGGCATCACATCTAGAACTACAATATAGTTCCCAACGCTCAGTTAACCTGAATGTTCAAGGTAAGTAAACGTGTAGAGAACATAATCTCTTCGCTGTTACGTGGCGCCGATGTCATTAAATCTGAGTCCATGTCTTGCTCGTTTTACTGTTCATGTACTGCTCCACTAAGATATCAAAATTTGAGCAGTACGGGGGCAAAATATCAATGAATATTTGCGAATGCTTATTCAGGAGATTCATATATGTATATTTTTTTTTTCTCAAAGAAAACATATATCTTTCCTTTAAACAAAATCTGGCATTTCTTACATGATTTTGTATATGATGTTTTTTTCTCACTTTCTTTCATTAAAGTTCTACCCTCTAGCATGTTGCTTTCTTTATCTGGAGAAAGCGAAGGATACAGACAAGGATCAACAAACATTTATATTCAAGAAGATTCATTGACTTCAATCACTTGTAAAAGTATTGGATCAATACCAGCAGCTGAACTTTCATGGAGACTTGACGACAACACAAGTCTTCCCAGTAACATAAGTCTTTTGAAGTATCGCAGTGCTTTAGATGGTTTATTCGACACCGAAAGCACCATCAGGATACACGCAGAAAGGAAACACCACGGATTGTATCTTTGGTGCTATGCATCTCTGGGAGAATCTATTAGTCTACGAGTAGCTAAATTGATGGTCTATGGTGAGTTATTCAATATGCCGGGATTCATCTTGGTTGAACTTGATTGGAAATGTGTTGTACGGAAAGTCCCATTCATCACTAATTATTCAAAAGAGTTTACCGTTATATTTATCAATACCTACCCAATTATAAAGAAATCGACATTATAGTTAATAATTTGGCAGTTTGTTTGACACCGAAAGTACCATCGCAATACATCGAGAGAGAAACCACCATGACATGTTCATTCAATGCTATGCATCTCTGGACGAAGTCTTTATTGATCACCTATTAAACAATTTGGTCGTTTACGGTGAGTTTTGATTATTCATATATCGGGATTCGATCTTCCTTTTAATAACATTGAAGGGAAATGTGTTGCACTTACGACTTAATCCACTGAAAGACTTATTAATCACTAATAATTCAAAAGAGTTTACCTTTTTTTTCTTCATAATCTACCCCATCATAACGAAATCATTATCGTAGTTAGTAATATTTAGACGTCACTTGGGATCTGAATGGGAAAAGCGAATGTCTATCAATATGACACTGGGTTATCTCCTCGCTGCGTAACTAAATATTACTTATACGAGATTCTTATTTTTACCAAATGACAATTTGACGCATTAAAGTTTTACCCATAACCGTATATTTCATTTTATTGTAAAGGTCCACCAGATAGTGTCATAATGACCAAACCAGAGGATCTACACGACGGTAGAGAAACCAACGTGAGCTGCAAAGCTATTAATGGGTACCCTGCTCCGCTCATCCATTGGTACATTGGATCAAGAAATGTGACACATCATTCGTCCCTTGAGACTTCAGTGACTGTAGATGATAGGAATGATGCTAAAAATACCCTAACCTTCATACCAAAGAGGTTTGATCATGGAAAACCTCTTCTCTGCCAGGCAGTTCAACCTACAACACACTCAGTGCGGTCAATGAATTATAGCATGGTGCTGAACATATCATGTGAGTATCCATTTTTACTTAAACCTTTGGTAAGGCCATTATAATAGATAATCTCATAAAATTGCGTAATATACGGGGCTTTCTAAGGGTTCACCAACTATCCCCAACAGTTTCGTTTTTCCCCCCTTTTAATTCTACACATCTGTTTTCTACCTGTATGTACATTTCAGGAACTGCTTCACTCGTCCCCTGTGGGTTGCTTGTTTCCCATCTGACAACAGCATGCATATGGATAACGACAAGTCAAAGTAATAAACTATAATATATGTTTTTCTCCTTTTTTCCTGCATGCATTGACATGTTTCTAGTACTATTAGTCCCACCCCATCAACCTAAATTCACCTCCCCATTCCTATCCCCTCCTTTCCTCTCCTTTTTCCCCCTATCACCTCCTCTCAAATTTGATTTTCAACATTTTCTTTAATGTAGATGACCCAGTTGTGTCCGTTTCTTCTCGACGGCTTACATCAAATGAAATACGTACATGGTTTGTGTTGACATGTACCTCAGACGCCAATCCTCCTGCTTTAATCTTCCGATGGTTCTGTAACGGCACAAAGTTGTCTAACGACACCCGTAACATAACACTTTCCGAGACTATACAAGAAGGTGAAACGCTGACTTCCAGTGAAGTGGCGCTTCGAAACCCCCAGTCCGAAGATCCATGTGATTACAAATGCGTAGCTGTGTCAAGATATGGTTCCGGTAGTGCAGCCTTTAACTACACGTCTTCTCGTAAGTAGAACTGTGTTTCTCATTGTTTATTTAGTTTTACTTGTGGCTTGTCTAACTGATACTCTATGTTCATTGAATTAAATGGTGCTTGCTTTCGAATAAAAATAAAAATATATCCATACAAAACTATCTATTACTCATTAATGATTCAGGTTATTAAACTGAAGAAACCAGACCCTACCAATTTATGTATTTACGCTGATTAACGTTAAAATGCAGTTATTCCCGATTCACCTTCTTGGCTTATCGTCGACCAAAATCAAACGAGATCTTCAACTCTAGTCGTTGCCTAGCAACCTGGATTCAACATCAGGTTACGACATAATTGGCATTATTTAAAGTTCAAAGTAAAATACTACAACATTTCAATGGTTAACTGATAATATCCTTTAATCTTATACTGCCTAAGGTGCCAATTAGAATAAATTTTTGAAACCCCCTTTTCATTTAAAATGGACCATTCCATTTATGTTCTTCAGAGAGATGAATTGCTTTCACTTTCGTAGCAAAAGAGAGAATAAGCGTATCAGCCACTATTTTTTGTGCCCACTCATTTTGCAATTGAAAACCGATATTGCTTCCTCCTCGCTTTTATCTGCAGATATTCTGGTAATTTGGACGTTGGTTCCTAATATAAACGTCCCCGGTTTGAATATACAGGGAGATGCAATCCATTCACGACAATATGAATTATTGTCTTCGAATATGTTTCGTTCTTGCCTTCACCACTTCTAAAACGTTTGAAATGAACGTGTCTACTCGTATTTGGAACCCAGAATTCCTCCCAGTCATTGGAGAGAATATCACACTTGCCTGCATTTACACGCCACCATCCACGTCTCGGCTACTGTCTTGGCAACACGTGGACGGCAGTATACTGGCTATTGATAGATGTCAAGGAGTGGGATGCACAAACGAGCAAAATGTTCCAGATATGTCCAAGTACAGTTTGAGGGTAGATTCTTCCAGCGGAAATCTAACTATTAAGGATTTAACAGTGGATGACAGCGACATATATCAGTGCTTAGTGGGCACTTTTTCTGATGCAACTTCCAATGAGATTGATCTGAAAGTGGTGTTATCAGGTAAGGTGTTTCCCTTTTATCCTATTTTTCTCGGTATACTAGTAAAATGTACGAACATACATAATTCGTCGGCTGCCTGCAAGAAGGCCGTAAGAGTTATCTATTGCCAATGGTAGTATAGGTCTTTTAGCCGGAAGCCCACGAATTCGTTGTTAATTTATGAAGTTAAACATTTTCAATTAAATGTGGTTTAATAATAATAGGGTTAGAATTGTGTCACTGCACGAAAAGAGACATATTTCCAAATAACCAGTCGAATTTCATTTGTGACTGATAATCATACCACTGCAAACACTGCAATTTTGCACTCATGATAACGGTTTAAGTATGGTACATTTGTGTCTTAGATGTCATAGTCTTTGGGGAACATCTCGCTTGATAATGATTATTCTTAGAATGAAAACTATACATGTTGTCTCACTTCCAGCCGAACCTAGATTGCTATCTATCACTGACGGTCGGACTGAGAATGGATACAAGAATGGAGAATCAGTGAGCATCACATATGGGCGAGCCCACGACCTAATATGTTCAGTCCAAGACGCTAGACCACCTGCAAAACTAGAGTGGCACATTCCTGAAGAAGTTCAGGTTCAACTGGAAGATCAGTATAACGCTATTCATGGTGACGCTTACACCTCTCGAAGAATTGTTTCTTTAACTCCTTCCAGAGGCGATGATGGAAAGATTTTCCGTTGTGTGGTTTCGCATCGGGAGCTGGTTAATGCGCTTCAAATATTCATCCGCCTAGATGTTCAAGGTGATTATCTTACTAATCATATCATCCCATTATTGCTCGGTGTGTGTGTTCTGCCCAAGTAAATATTCCTCCCAAATGTGAGGATTGTCTGAAATGGATGAAACATTCAACATCTCCTAAAACGTTTCTCACTCTTCTGTATTTTGTACTTTCCGGTAGGTAATCATAAGAACGTCACTAGATCCCATGATGCCTTCACCGCTAATATACTGTTATCATATTGTAAGCAATAGTTCACTTCTGTATCTCTCCTTTCAGTAGCTGACTCTGTGTGAAAATATGGGTTCTTCCTTTTTCTATCCACTCAGTACCGCCAAGTGACCTCCAGCTTACCGCGTATGGATCCATAGCTACCAATGCAACAGAGACAAGAACTGTCAATGTCTTTGAAGATTCTGCAACATCATTCACCTGCAAGAGTGTAGGATCTCGTCCAAAAGCTTTTATATCATGGATCATTGGTTCAAATGACGACCTAGGAAAAACAACGTCTTCGTCTACGATGAATGAGGCCGACCAAGGTTTACGTGACACCAAGTCCACTCTACAGTTGATTCCAAAGAGGAGGCATCACAATAAACTTCTTCGATGTGTGGCCTATGCTGGTATAAACCAACGTCAAACAGAAGTGAGGGTTATCGTGTTTGGTGAGTTTTCGTACGTTGTATTAATGATACCTCATTTCCTCGAACTCACAAGAGAGTCCGAATGCGGTCTGGGAACACTTTAAAACATTTGGACATTTATATATACCTGATGTGAAACTTTATTTTTAGAATAACTAGATTTACTCATGCCATTATTTGTCAATTCTGCCGCAAGATATTTCAAGTGAAAGTGTAGAAAGTATGTAGAGACACACATTCGGAACAGCTTAAGCAAATTCCTATAGATATCAACATATTTTGACCGATATCAACCGATATTGCTTCCTCCTCGCTTTTATCTGCAGATATTCTGGTAATTTGGACGTTGGTTCCTAATATAAACGTCCCCGGTTTGAATATACAGGGAGATGCAATCCATTCACGACAATATGAATTATTGTCTTCGAATATGTTTCGTTCTTGCCTTCACCACTTCTAAAACGTTTGAAATGAACGTGTCTACTCGTATTTGGAACCCAGAATTCCTCCCAGTCATTGGAGAGAATATCACACTTGCCTGCATTTACACGCCACCATCCACGTCTCGGCTACTGTCTTGGCAACACGTGGACGGCAGTATACTGGCTATTGATAGATGTCAAGGAGTGGGATGCACAAACGAGCAAAATGTTCCAGATATGTCCAAGTACAGTTTGAGGGTAGATTCTTCCAGCGGAAATCTAACTATTAAGGATTTAACAGTGGATGACAGCGACATATATCAGTGCTTAGTGGGCACTTTTTCTGATGCAACTTCCAATGAGATTGATCTGAAAGTGGTGTTATCAGGTAAGGTGTTTCCCTTTTATCCTATTTTTCTCGGTATACTAGTAAAATGTACGAACATACATAATTCGTCGGCTGCCTGCAAGAAGGCCGTAAGAGTTATCTATTGCCAATGGTAGTATAGGTCTTTTAGCCGGAAGCCCACGAATTCGTTGTTAATTTATGAAGTTAAACATTTTCAATTAAATGTGGTTTAATAATAATAGGGTTAGAATTGTGTCACTGCACGAAAAGAGACATATTTCCAAATAACCAGTCGAATTTCATTTGTGACTGATAATCATACCACTGCAAACACTGCAATTTTGCACTCATGATAACGGTTTAAGTATGGTACATTTGTGTCTTAGATGTCATAGTCTTTGGGGAACATCTCGCTTGATAATGATTATTCTTAGAATGAAAACTATACATGTTGTCTCACTTCCAGCCGAACCTAGATTGCTATCTATCACTGACGGTCGGACTGAGAATGGATACAAGAATGGAGAATCAGTGAGCATCACATATGGGCGAGCCCACGACCTAATATGTTCAGTCCAAGACGCTAGACCACCTGCAAAACTAGAGTGGCACATTCCTGAAGAAGTTCAGGTTCAACTGGAAGATCAGTATAACGCTATTCATGGTGACGCTTACACCTCTCGAAGAATTGTTTCTTTAACTCCTTCCAGAGGCGATGATGGAAAGATTTTCCGTTGTGTGGTTTCGCATCGGGAGCTGGTTAATGCGCTTCAAATATTCATCCGCCTAGATGTTCAAGGTGATTATCTTACTAATCATATCATCCCATTATTGCTCGGTGTGTGTGTTCTGCCCAAGTAAATATTCCTCCCAAATGTGAGGATTGTCTGAAATGGATGAAACATTCAACATCTCCTAAAACGTTTCTCACTCTTCTGTATTTTGTACTTTCCGGTAGGTAATCATAAGAACGTCACTAGATCCCATGATGCCTTCACCGCTAATATACTGTTATCATATTGTAAGCAATAGTTCACTTCTGTATCTCTCCTTTCAGTAGCTGACTCTGTGTGAAAATATGGGTTCTTCCTTTTTCTATCCACTCAGTACCGCCAAGTGACCTCCAGCTTACCGCGTATGGATCCATAGCTACCAATGCAACAGAGACAAGAACTGTCAATGTCTTTGAAGATTCTGCAACATCATTCACCTGCAAGAGTGTAGGATCTCGTCCAAAAGCTTTTATATCATGGATCATTGGTTCAAATGACGACCTAGGAAAAACAACGTCTTCGTCTACGATGAATGAGGCCGACCAAGGTTTACGTGACACCAAGTCCACTCTACAGTTGATTCCAAAGAGGAGGCATCACAATAAACTTCTTCGATGTGTGGCCTATGCTGGTATAAACCAACGTCAAACAGAAGTGAGGGTTATCGTGTTTGGTGAGTTTTCGTACGTTGTATTAATGATACCTCATTTCCTCGAACTCACAAGAGAGTCCGAATGCGGTCTGGGAACACTTTAAAACATTTGGACATTTATATATACCTGATGTGAAACTTTATTTTTAGAATAACTAGATTTACTCATGCCATTATTTGTCAATTCTGCCGCAAGATATTTCAAGTGAAAGTGTAGAAAGTATGTAGAGACACACATTCGGAACAGCTTAAGCAAATTCCTATAGATATCAACATATTTGTTTTCGTGTCTCAGAATATAAGTTGTATGAGATGCATAGGTCGTTGTTGCTTATAATATCATCAGGTGTAATGTTTTGGTATCGGTATATATGCAAGTCAACGGGGCTTATAATCTAAAAAATAGTGACTTAATAAATGAACTTTGATTTCCAAGGACCACCGGATTCTCCCTACCTTAGTGGAACGGAAGGATTGCAGGATGGAGTGTCATCAAACGTGACTTGCACATCGAACAATGGCTACCCAGCACCAGCTTTCCAATGGTATCTTGGATCAGAGAACGTCACCAACAAATCTAATGCACAATTTTCGAGGAATATAGATCATCGACTGGATGCCATAAGTGTTTTCAATTTCACACCCACGGTAGACGATCGTGGGGAACTCCTTGTCTGTCAAGTTGTTCAACCAAACGCGTTATATATGAAGTCTTGGAGAGTCAGTGAGGTTCTTCATATTCTTTGTAAGTGTGATTTATTTAAGCTTAAGTCATTCATCATGTAGATCATATACGAGGCATGTATATTACGTTGTCTCACCGCCATAGAGACATTACAACCATTGACATTACTTGGTGTTAGCATCCTGTTTGCTGTGAGCCGGCGATTATATTTACTTGCCTATGATTATATTGAACAGGCAAGGTAAGTTGTTTAATGTCTTACCAACATCACCTGGTTTGATTGTAGCTCCGTTTACAAATAACTATTTGTGTTACAAGAACATTTCTAAACCATACACTTTTGGTTTAGATTAATACCTAAGAATACCATAGATCAGTAGAAACACCGTTCTATGTTACGATAATAGTGCTGACATATTAGCCTTACAAAAAATTGGTAACGATTAAAATATGTATTAACTTACGCTAATCATGAACACCTTCATAAATAATATCTTCCTGAGCCGCGTTTTATTGTTTCCTAAACGTATTTTGTTCTTCCTAAATACATACATGTAGATTTGCCTGTCATTGTGGAATACTCTGTTCGTCGTGTTTCCAGGGGTCAACAGAGTGTTGATGCCATTCTCACGTGTACATCAGATAGCAGACCCCTAGCCTCAATAACCTGGTTCTTGAATGGCAAGGAACTCAACAACGGCACCCGCCATCACATTCACCACAGTCATGCACAAGAAGATACCTTGAGGTCGAGTATTCTGATTATTTCAAATATTTCGGCAGAAGATGAAGGCAACTATACATGTTTGGCTGAGACAAGGCTTGGAAACGACAGCAGAACTATAATTTTATCATATTCTGGTAAATTTTTCTCTATTAGACCGAGGCGCATTTATGTAAAAGGATCATGTCCTATTGTTGAGACGATACCATGTCCAGTACAGTACTGTGCCATTGGTAATCCTATATGACAAATGAGAACAGTATCATACTGTTACGATTTTATAACATACCTAATGAGATGATAACCCAGTTACAGGAAGTATCGGGCAATTTTAATTTTTTTTGTTACGGTAGATTACTGTGTCGACTTTTAGAATCGGGTGATGCTTAAAGGAATCATTACGTGTCTATACGTTATATATACTATATTTTATATACGTTGTTTTTATGTGTTATCTGTTTAACGTTAGGTGTAGGATTAGTATTAGGAATACGTTTAGGTATATGGTTAGGGTTACGTTTATGTACAGTTTTTGGCCCAAGGTTGGAATTTACAGATTTGTTGGTGAACGAAGTGATGGGGTTGCCGCCGGAGCATATGACGTACAATCGTAACTATGACAGAATGATATGATACCAACATGAATTGATTTGATTGGATACTTTTTAATTTTTGGTAGCAAAATATGCTGACGATATTATCCCTTAAAACATGACATTTTCACCATCTTTGAAACAATTATTCCAGGGATTCCAGATCCGCTTTATGAGCTCATCGTCGATCAAAACCAGACGACATCATATACTCTCTTCGTTGCTTGGCAAACTGGAATCGCTGATGGGTTTCAACAAAATATCACTCTAGAGAATAGAATACGAGGGTTCCCGTATTTTTCCTACTTTGACAGGAGCACTAAATAGTAAAGATTTTAATAAACAAGGTGGAGATGTGAATGTCTATTGAAAATCATTATTTTTTAATTAACTCTTTGCCCGCTACGTTCGGCTAGCGGAACATACAGCGGGCTGCCAACTTCGACTCAAGTCACATTTCATTCACAATACACACGGAACGCATTTAATTCTATTGTACGCACACACACAATAGTAACGCGTGCTTCGCATTGTATACACATCACACTTCATTGCAATACATCTTTTCAATGAACTAACTCAGGACATAAACCTCCATAACAAAGTATTAGATATAAGAGGTATAGAATACCCTTCTAAACGAAAACTTGGATACAAAATGTATAGTTGATAATCTCAAAATTTATGATAATATACATTACAAAAATGATACCATTGGCAAGACTATTAATTTCTATACAATATTGCTACACAAAGTTTTTCATTACAGTACACCAATCAAAAGTTATTGCGAGTTGAATAAGCATAGTCCATGCAGAACCCCTCCTAAGGTGGCACCCTAAAAACAATGTGGCACAGGGGGGATTGTGTACGTGGCGGGCAAAGAGTTAAGAGATTATCCCTTATTACATGAAACTGTCACCATCTTTTTGAAATTTCTCCCAGGGATTCCAGATCCGCCTGATGAGTTCATCGTCGATCAAAACCAGACGACATCATCTACTCTCTTCGTTGCTTGGCAACCAGGAATCGATGATGGGTCCCCCCCCCCAAAAAAAAAAAAAAACACTCTGGAGTATATTACGAGAAAAACCCATCATTAAAGGATATTTTTCAATACCGCTGAAGACAACATTATTTGTATTCAGTCTTTTAAAAATAATTATTGAAAAATAGCTTTATGCCTATACATTGAGAGAAAAGCTAATGAATACAGCTCGCCCTGAACGAAATAGCACACTCTGTAGTTTGTATGTGAACATGGTGATACACTCATTCATAGGTTGTACTTAATTTATTCATTTAATTCATGGTATAATACAAAACGTGATAAGCAGTCAATGGCTTCAAGAAAATTTGAAAAGTACATAGAATACAATAATGCAAATGGTAAAGTTATACAAACACCAAATGATAATCATGATAGCTTGACCACTGTGGTTTAAATAATAACAAGAAAAACAAAAATAGAAAAATCAATATCAGTCATAAAACATAAATCATAATTCAATGCAGAAACGGAATTGCATTTGTGATTAAAGTTTAAAAGTATTTATGATAAGTTCAAAAGGCAATACATTTCTAATCAAAGGTTTCAGTATTAACATTTGTAAAAATATAGATTTCTTGCATTTTTTCCGCTTTGCGGTTTAAGAAGGTTTTCACCCAATCTTGGGGTTGGGGTCGGGCCCTCCTTCGTTTCCGCGCTGTCGCCGGAGCGATTTTTCGTCGCACTTAGAATGGCAAGTTTGGAGAAGAGCTTGCGATTCTTTATGTTGGCCGAACTTGTCCATCGTGAGCAACGGATGGATGTTCCAGGCTGGCGTGGGGTCGACAGTGGTACTGATCACGGGGTTGCTATGGATAAACTATGACAACTCTTTGTCCAAGTTCCTTTTTTCCCTTATCTTCTGGTCATTGTTGCCTCTTCTCATATAAATATGTGTATGCGTATATGTATAAATATATACATTTAAAGGGTAGTATATGTATTACACACTGCTGTAGAATACCCCACGGGAAGGTTATGTCTTGAGAATATGATTTGCACTATTTGAATTGGGCATTGTATCTTGCAGAGCATCAATTTGTTGCTTACAAATTTGTTGCCTGTGGGGCCCCGATGATATAGGCATTCCGTCCTGTCATTTGTTTTATAACATGTACCCGCTTGCAAAGGCATCTGTTCGCCTGTTCAATGCAGGGACCTTTTTTTTGTGCCTTCTTCTTATGCAAGGGGTAGTTTAACCTGTACTCGCTGGTCCAGGGAAGAAGATAATACGGTTCGCCTGTTCAATGCCCGGAGCAGTGTCGCCTTTTTATGGCCAGGAGGGGTTGTACAAAAGTCTCGTCTGTTGGTGGCCTCGATGCAGAGTGTACTTTGAGTTGGACATGGTAGCTCCATGCTTATGTTTATGCATATGCAGATATTTGTATACATTGATCGAACAATTCGAAAGAATTACCCGGGTCCTTTCCAGAGGAAGATTGTAGCAGTGTAACATATGAAGTAAAAGTATAACGACGGTTTATCCTTCTTTATTCAGTTGGGAAAGTATTGTGTATTAAGGAGAGAGACCAAGGAATGAGACATGACAAGTTGATTTGACGGTGTCCAAATAACAAGTGAAGTACTTTATTAGATGCTTCTCGCTCGTACACAATTGTGTATGTCCACTCTACATATAAACTGGATGTGTGTATCACTTACACATTACATAACACATATGGCAATGGTGGGAAAGTTTACATCAAAGGAATGTTGCGCGTACAAAAATGTATTACATTTGGGGTCAACTGAAGTGCGATGGAAAGAACCAAGATTGGAATGTAACCAATAATACACAAACACAATATCCCTTTCCTTCTCGGATAAAAAGTGATTTTCAGCATTAGATGATATTAAACAATTTTCTTGAAAACTTCTGATGTAAATGCATTATATTTTCTCAGACATAGCTTGTAATTCAGTCATATGTGCAATTTTGGCTCTGGACTATTTAAATATGTCACTCTTAGAAAGCAGAAACAACATGATTGAAACATGTGCAACAAAAACAAATTTTGCTCAAACTTAGCAATAATCCAAACAAGAGCACAGCTCTTTAACACATTTCAAACCTTCAACATGTAACCAAGAGATAATGAATAAGCATTATGAATGAATCCCTATAATTCACATATAGTCGACTTTGACTAATAAGAACTATTTTGTTCTTTAAATGATAAGACTGAAATCAATCATGAATCAATCTGGTTTTCGTGTCATCAGTCTACTGAATATAACTTCAACATACATGTATCATTAGACTTTCTGTACAGTGCTGACTTACTATTCTTAATCAATTGTTTTCATGTAGAGTCCAAACTTGATGTGCACAAAACAACAGAAATATGAAGTGTAAATAGTAGAATTCTCTGTCTCATAGACATTGACCAATAATCATTAGGATCAACATTATGTAATTTTTTTTTTTGTACACATAAATCAATCGTGTTTCAACTAATAAAATATCCTGGCATTTTTAGAGATCAGCATGCAACAATATAAAGTGTCATGAACGTCATATAATTGGGCATGGCATAAAACAGTAACCCATGTATTGACTGTGGCATGGAATAACAGTGATAAAAATTTACATGACAAGAATAATAAACATGTCATAAAATAAAGCATTCAAAAGTTCAGTCTATTCTTTAACTGAGTCTCTTACAATGTATTCATTTAGCGTTCTAGTTCAAAGTCATGGTATGGATTAGTGTTCACCATGTAAATGTCTTCCAGATAAATTAATAGTTACATAATAACTCCTGAGTGATAGTACGAGAGTCTGTCTGGTGGGTGTGTATTTCGCTGTGATCTGCGTAGATCATTTTCATGCGGACGATCATTACGCTGTTCACGATCGCGTTGTTTGTAGTCATCATCGAGATCATTCTGGAGATCGTAGTCGCGTTGCGAATATGGTACTTTCCGGATTTGTGACATATAGCGCATGGTATTTTCATTTCCGCGTTTTAGCTTTACACTTCCTCCTTTGACAGATGTAACAAGCCAAGGGCTTGGATCATATCTACTCGAGAACTTATCACTTTTCTTCTGCATGATTAACACATGATCTCCTGACAGATATTCCGCTTCAGGAATCTCTTCCTCCCATCATGATAGGATTTCATGTGTGCTTTGTACTTCCGATCATGACGTCGTGCTTTTGCGAATGCTTTTCGCGGACTTGAGCGTGGTAGCGAAGGTAGCTTGTTACGTATTTCGCGATTGTACAGAAGCTTCGCTGGGGTCTCCTTTGTGGCTGGATGAGGTGTTGAGCGATATGTAAGCAAGAAATTGTAGATCGCTTGATGCCAATCACGACCACTGTTTCTCGCGGTTCGGATCGCTTTCATGAGTGTTGCGTTGAATCTTTCAACTTCTGCGTTTGCTTGCGGATGATACGGAGTAACGCGTCTGTGCTCGATGCCTGTAGACTTCACGTAGTCTGCGAATTCGCGCGAGGTGAATTGTGGGCCATTATCGGAAACGATTTCATCTGGGTAACCATGTTGCGCGAAGATGCGATTTAGTCGCGAGATGATCGTTGTCGCTGTCGTTGATCGCAAAATCTCCACCTCTGGCCATCTCGTGGCTGCATCAATTACAACAAGCAAAGTCTCTCCTGTGGGGAGAGGTCCACACAAATCAATATGTACACGGCTCCACGGGGAGCTGGGCATTGCGGAAGGACAAAGAGGCACTGGTGGAGGGGTAGGCATTTCTGCTTGGCAGACTCTACACTCTTTCACAAGGCATTCAGCTTGCTCGTCGATGTGTGGCCACCACACTTTGGTACGCAAGGCTTGTTTTAGACGGACAATGCCTTGATGCGATTCGTGCGCGATATCTAGTGTACGCTTTCTTAGGTCATTTGGGATCACGATTCTGGTTCCACGCACTAGAATTCCGTCTGTCGATGTGAGCTCATTTGCGACCTTTCGATATACACTAAGTCGCCCGTCATCAGGCCACTTGCCTGAGCGAATTGCTTCTATGACACATTTAATTTCCGGGTCATCTTGGGAGGCTTGCTTAATTTCCTCACGAGATAGGGCACGGGGTATCGCGTATGCAACAATCGCTTCAACATACTCTTCTGCGATGTCGTGAAGATCTCCTTGTGGCTGGTTACTAAGCGGTAGACGTGATAGCACATCTGCTGGGTTTGTCTTCCCAGGCATGTGTCGAATCTGGAATCTGTACTGTTGCAGACGTAATGCCCATCTCTCAATACGGGCATGAGGCTTACCGCGAGGACTGTAGATCACTTCCAACGGCTTGTGGTCTGTAAGGAGATCGAACTCTGCCCCGATCAGATAGAGGTGAAATCGCTCACATCCCCACACAACAGCTAACGCTTCGCGTTCAGTTTGCGAGTAGCGACGCTCGACGTCTGTTAACGAACGGCTAGCGTATGCAACTGGACGGCTGACACCCTCGAAGGTCTGTGTGAGAATAGCTCCGAGTCCGAAGGGACTGGCGTCCACTCGAAGCTCTGTTGGCGCTCCGGTGACGAAATGAGCCATGACCGTATCACTGGTAAGTGCTGCACAGAGGGTGTTGAACGCTTCCTCCTGTCGTGGACCCCATGACCATGGCATATCACCACGCGTCAATTCTCTAAGTGGCTCGGTGGTCGTCGCGAGATTCTGGATGAATCGGCCACAGTAATTGACCAATCCCAAGAAAGAGCGAACTTCGCTTGGCGTCGTTGGTTTCCGAGCATTCTTTATTGCTTCTACCTTCTTCGCATCTGGGGCGATGTCATTCTTGTCGATAGTGAAGCCGAAGAATGATAGGCTTTCTGCTCGGAAGACGCACTTCCCGCGTTCAGCGTTAAGTTTCTGTCTTCCAGTCTCTCCAATACTCTCGCCAACCTTCGGTCATGCTCCCTGGTGTTGTCCGCGAAGACAATGATGTCGTCAGATATATTCCTAACGCCTTCGAGACCTGTAAGCGCTTGCTGAATTGCATATTGGTAGACCTCTGATGCCGAAGATAAACCAAAGATGAGGCGTTTATATCTCATTACGCCCTTATGCGTTACAAATGTTGTAATGTCTCTCGAGTCGTCGTCGATCTCGACCTGGTGATATCCCCATTTGAGATCAAGTTTACTGAACACTGACGCCCCGTTGAGGGCCTCAAGGGTTTCTTCTAAGGTGGGAATGGGGTGCCGCTCACGGATAACAGCTGCATTTGCTCTTCTCATATCGATACAAACTCTAACTTCACCATTGGGCTTGGGGACGACGACTAGCGGACTTGCCCACGATGTAGGTCCTGACACTGGCTCGATAATGTCTTTATCAATGAGTTCCTGTAGCTTCTCTTCCACCTTGTGTCTGAGGTGGAACGGGATTCGCCGTGGAGGTTGAGCGACAGGCCTTACTTCGGGGTCGATGTGGACATGGACTTTGTACCCCTTAAGCTTGCCGAAACCGTTGAACACAGCTGGATATTTAGTCTTTATCTCATCAGCGTAGTTGGAAGGGCTTGTGTCCATATGAACATGATGAACTGGCTCGGCACTTTCAATATGAAGGAGTCCAAGGAGTATCGACGTCGCTTTGCTGAGAAGACAGCCACTTTTTCCAGCAACAACAATAAATCGGGCCGTGATCGAAGTACCAGTCGAACAGGATATAGGAGCGCTGAATTCCCCCTGCACTGGGAGAAGAGAGGAGGCTCCATAGGAGAAAAGTCAAACGTGACTGGGGGTCAACCGGAGGTCACTGGCTGCTGGACTTTGGCCTCTCATCCAGTCGTATGTTGATGAATCGATAATGTTTACTGATGCTCCTGAATCAACGAGCACGTCGATGTCGACGTCTGCTACTCGAACACTAGTCAGAGATCGTGAATTTCCGACTGTGAATAGATATTCCTCATAATCATGTCCATCACTCATGTCTGGGGGACCCTGCTCCTGGGAAGCAGACTGGAAATCACCATCTTCAGCAATATGGTGAACATTGGAGCTACGGCAAACTCTAGCATAACCCTAGTCAAAATGGGCTCTGGAAAAATATATATTTTTTTGCTATTTTTTACTATTTATTTCCTATTTTTTGTGAATTTACCCTATATAAACACTATTTTTTATTAAAAATAGCATATGACTGCCTACTTTTTTTCTATTTTCTACAAATAGGTGGTTTGATAACTATTTTTTACCTATTTCTTGCTATTTTCCCCCTATTCTTTTCGACTTAGATTTTTTGTCACCCGATTTCGTCCTATTTTTTACTATGTTTCTGGACTTAGATTTTTCTCACCCATTTTTTCCTATTTTTTACTATGTTTCTGGACTTAGATTTTCTCACCCATTTTCTTCCTATTTTTTTACTATGTTTCTAGACTTAGATTTTTCTCACCCATTTTCTTCCTATTTTTTTACTATGTTTCTAGACTTAGATTTTTCTCACCCATTTTCTTCCTATTTTTTTACTATGTTTCTGGACTTAGATATTTCTCACCCATTTTCTTCCTATTTGTTTACTATGTTTCTGGACTTAGATTTTTCTCACCCATTTTCTTCCTATTTGTTTACTATGTTTCTGGACTTAGATTTTTCTCACCCATTTTCTTCCTATTTTTTTACTATGTTTCTGGACTTAGATTTTTCTCACCCATTTTCTTCCTATTATTTTACTATGTTTCTAGACTTAGATTTTTCTCACCCATTTTCTTCCTATTTTTTTACTATGTTTCTGGACTTAGATATTTCTCACCCATTTTCTTCCTATTTTTTACTATGTTTCTAGACTTAGATTTTTCTCACCCATTTTCTTCCTATTTTTTACTATGTTTCTGGACTTAGATTTTCTCACCCATTTTCTTCCTATTTGTTTACTATGTTTCTGGACTTTGATTTTCTCACCCATTTTCTTCCTATTTTTTTTACTATGTTTCTGTACTTAGATATTTCTCACCCATTTTCTTCTTATTTTTCTTACTATGTTTCTGGACTTAGATTTTTCTCACCCATTTTCTTCCTTTTTTTTACTATGTTTCTGGACTTAGATATTTCTCACCCATTTTCTTCCTATTTTTTTACTATGTTTCTGGACTTAGATATTTCTCACCCATTTTCTTCCTATTTTTAACTATGTTTCTGGACTTAGATATTTCTCACCCATTTTCTTCCTATTTTTTTACTATGTTTCTGGACTTAGATTTTTCTCACCCATTTCCTTCCTATTTTTTTACTATGTTTGTGGACTTAGATTTTTCTCACCCATTTTCTTCCTATTTTTTTACTATGTTTCTGGACTTAAATTTTTATCACCATTTTCGTTCTATTTTTGTAATACTATGTTTACAGAATTAGTGAATTTTGTCACCTATTTGCATTTAATGTTGGCCGATATTTGATTTCAAGGTTCTTGAAACTAACTTACAATTTACAAATATATACCGGTATTTGCACAATTCAAATCATATTTCAAAATATAAGTCTAATATTAAAAAATAATTTTGAGATATTTTGTCTTTTAAAGTAAACAAAAAATAGATTCAAAGATGATTCGGACAAATTACTGGCCCTCCTCAGAACTCAACTTTCCCTTTTAATGGAGCACAATTATATTGTATGAACATTTAATCAAGAATTAAGAATGTTTTAATTTTATCTTTAAGTTAAATGATCTATCTGTCTATTATTTTGAATATTTCAATTAAAAAGTATCTAATTAGCACCCAAAAAAAAACTACTCTATCGTTTTAATGACCAGAACTGATCCAATTGGATGGAATTGTAACAATTTCCCCCAAAAATAAATACATTTATTTTGTTTTTGACTAATTCTCCAAAAAAATTAAATCAAAACGAATGACAGCTTTAGAAACTTAGCTTTCACTCAATGTATGTTTGCTGCCATCTAGTGGTAGAAAGCGAATACTTTATTTTCAAATTCAAATAATTACAACACATTCAGATCGGCTCAACGGCGTATTCCAATAATTACATTGCCATTTCGCCAGATTTGTCTTAATTCCTTTAAAACCCACAGTATGGGGGATAAGGGTTAGATTTGCACCAGGAAAGAAGAATTTAAGAGTATTCCAGAGCAAGAATTTAACAAAATGAGTAAGGATCGAATTCAGCTCAGACAGCAGTCCCACACACGCACTCTTGTGTTGGGAATTAATAATAGTCGGTCTGCAGAAAACGATCAACTTTGCTTTGCACTGGACTGCTAGCTGCTGGATTGGAGCTACTTTAAAGATCTTCATTTTGTCCAGAAGGTGAGTAATCAAATTACACATAATTCAATACAGCATTGAGTTTGCTTTCTGTACAATTACAAATTAGGAAATTGGTTAAGTAATCTTGATTTTGTAAATTTATTTGGTTCATGAAAAAATCCAAACCATCACAATTGATGAAGATCGTAGATTATATTCCCTACTGTACTGCATCCATGACAGTAAGTCTACATATACGGCACTATATAGTCACCTATATCTGCGTACCTATAAGGCTTTCATTGGAATTGGAAGTGAAAAATCATCACATGAATCAAATTAGAGAATGGAATTACTACTAGATCTAGAGTCTACTAGATACTAGAGTAGGCCTACTCGTTCACAAATATGTTTGAACAAATTAAGGCAGTGCAGTGTAGACTAGATTCCGCCACATGCGCGGACTGGCCGCATGTCAGTTGGTACAGACATGTGAACGCATGTGGCAATAGCATCTCCATTCATACACAGGACTTGCAATTCTTTACACTTTTTACAGGTAGAAATTTCATAAGCTAAGCCAATAAATCATCCTAATCATAAATGTAAGATTTTCTTGCATATTTTTTAACGGAAATGGAATGGCAAAGTTGATTCTTAAAAGTTGGAGAATCGTACATAATTGATTTGATTTGAAAGCATTAATAGAATACTACAACCTGCTTATTTATTTATTTTATTTTTTTTAATTTTTTCAGGGTATCTTAGCTTCGGCTGCTGGAAAGTCATCAACTTGGACTGTGTGGCACTGGCACCGTTGTATTCTAGTGTACATGCAGTCATAATTTGTAAGACTGAACTGTCCAACACACATCAAGGAAATGCAAGACATGGGTGAGAGTGTGAGACCCATACTGGGTTATTGTTCATCTGTAATGGAAAGCATTTCAAAATGCCAACAAATGAACAATATGCCTTTTACAAATCCATCAACGACCAAGTAGCCATACCCAGACTAGAATACATCACTCAACCCCAGAAGATACTCAAGGGACATCATAATCTCTCCTTCTCTAACATAAGATGCAAAACGGATATCTATCGACTCACCTTCTTTCCAAGAACCATTCGGGCCTGGAATTTATTCCCCCCCCCCCAGCATCATTGCCTGCAACTCGGTTGAAACCTTCAAAACCAGACTCTGGGAAGCAATCCAAAGGGGTAATATACGGTAAGCATAGTCCCTCCCCACAACTGCAATGTGATGGGACTCAATTCCAAAATGTTCTAGATGCAACAAACACTCTTTCTCGAGCGATAACGTTCTTATTGGTCATTTATATCCACCTCGGATCCGGACCAGAACAGAATCAGAACAGAATGCCGACCAACAAACATTCAGCAAGTACTTCCAGGTCGCCTCGCCCTGCCACAATCAAACGTGTGTTAGGTTGGAATGAATCTGGGATATAAATCTACAATACACAGCTTTTTACCAAGGCAATCTCAACGAACACAAATTGAATTACCTCACAGCGTAATTAATATATCCTGTATCTGCGTGTGAATATTTTTGTATAACTTTGATTCTCTACACTTTTTGCCATGACAGCTCATTGACACTCGCTGGTATACATGTACTATGTAGTTGCATGATGCCAGTTTTATGTAACATTTTATAGATGTGTATTCATGTAACAGTAATATAGCTTTGTCTTAGTATTCATTTAATGTTTTAAACACATCTGAAGACTATTCATGTTTGGCAGATAGACCTAGTTGCCAGTGCTATTAACCCTTACATGTATTACATTGTTATAGATGTGAACTTATTTATGTATACCTTTTGCCTTCACATGTATTCATTTTAGGCTAATGCATTTATAGACATTTTTAAAGAATTTTTTTTAAAGACTGTTTATGTTTGTCATGACATCTCATTGAAACTTGCCAGATAGCCTTGCTACTGGTATTATGTCACACTTATTAGTCATGTATAAGCTGTTCAATATTTTTACAAGTATTTTATTAGCAAAAAATGTATATATATTATAAATGATTTTTTGTGTATTTGTCTTACATTCAGATTAAGATTTACAATATATTTGTATAAAACGGGTATATGTGCCAATCGATTTGCTAGCGTTGTACATTCCTTTTAATATTGAGGTATTCATGTGAACCAATATTGGTTCACATTTATCTCCAAATTTTACCATTGGTTAGCAAACAATTTAATGAAGAAAAAAAAATTATTTTCCTTTCTTGTGTTATTTGTCTTACATTTAGACCTACAAATTAGTACTATATTTGCATAATATTTGTACCGGTATCATTTAAAAGACGGGTACATATATACATGTATATATGCCAATCAGTTTGCCAGCCAGCATTTAGACAAAGATATATATTCATGTATATAATAGTTACTGATACATGTACCGGTCCGGTATTACCTTTGAATCAAATATTATCTATATAAAATGCTGCTCAAGTTTTGTTCGTATGACTTTTGTAAATACATGTATGTTTTAGTAGTTTGTAGACTGTTTGCTATTCTCATTCACCATGTAGGTATATATGTGAACCCAATATCTGCAATTTTTACCAGTGATTAGGGAACAATTTAATGAAGAAAAAAAAGATATATTTTTTTTTCTTTCTTGGGTTTATGTTTACAAAGACCTAGTACTACCTTTGCGTAATATTTGTATCATTTATAAGACGGGTATATGCCAATCAGTTTGCCAGAGATACCTAATATTTACCGGCCGTTCTTACCTCTAAATCCAAAATTTTCTATATGAAATGCTGCTCAAGTTTTGTAAGTGTGACTTTTGTAAATATGTTTTAATAGTTTGTGGACTGTTTGTTTGGTATTCTCATTCACCATATGGGTGTACATTGCGTGTGATATTTTATGTAATAAAGTGTTCTAACGTTTCAAACTGAAATAAAAATGTGTTTGCATTTTATTTATCTTGTACATCTGGCAGCAGAAAAATAGGATAGAAATATTTTAGTGTATTTATTTTCCCCCTATTTTATTCCTATTTTAGTTTTTACTCAGGTAATATGTGGACGGGGATTCGACTATTCCAATTATTTTGTACATGCATGTGCGCATGACATGCACCTACATGCATATATTGTACAACAAGGTGCTACAAAGTAGAGCTTGACAGAGATTTAATTGCTAACAAACAATTATACAGTACACCAATCATTCAATTAATATTCCATTTAAAAAAATAGATTTTAAATATATTTGGTTTGTAAAAAAATAAAAATATGTTTGAAATATATTTCAGAAAAAAATATGTCTGAAATATATTTAAAAACTATTTTTATTTCAAGGCTATTTAAGTCTCCTATTTTTTTCCTATTTTTTGTTCCATAACTATGCTATTTAAAATGGCTTTTTTGGGGACGAGGAAAATAGGAAAAAAATATATTTCTAAACTATTTGTGGCTTTATTTTTTTCCTATTTTGGGGGGACGAGAAAAATAGGAAAAAAATATATTTCAAAACTATTTGTGGCTTTATTTTTTTCCTATTTTTTGTTCCAAAACTATGCTTTTTGAAATAGCTTTTTGGGGGATGAGAAAAATAGGAAAAAAATATATTTTTGCATTTATTTTTTCCCTATTTTTTTTCTATTTTTTCCTATTTATTTTTTACTAGGGAATGCCCTTTCTTTTGGCACTTCCTACAGTCTTGTCCTCGAGCTGGTCATTGGGGATCACGTGCGCGATGACCCTCGAGTCCACAATTACCACAGCTCTGATCCTGCTTAGGCTTGTGATACTGATCCTGCTGAGGCTTGTGATACTCTCGCCTGGGGGCAGGAATATAACGTCCAGGATTTCGAGAATTAGTCCATGACCTGGGATGATCTCGCCGAGTTGCTGGCGGCTGGGTTGGGGGCCGTCTCGCTCGAATCTCATTCACTACTGGATAGGGTGAAGCATTAGACTGTTCGATTGACAAAGCCTGGTTGTCAGCTGCCTCGGCTGCTCGTGCAATCGACAAGAGTGTCTTAAGTGTCAGAGTAGGCTCTCTGAGAAGACGTCTACGTAGTGGTTTCGATATGCACTTGTCTATGAATTGATCACGAATGTGTTCATCTTGTTGCTCTCCAAAGGCACATGTCGATGATGAAGAGCGAAGGCGAATATAAAACTCATCAACAGTCTCCTTATTCTCTTGGACGCACTGACGAAATATGTGTCTCTGATAAGCTGCATTCGTTTGTGGTTCAAAGTGCGCCGTTAACTAGGGCCCGTACTGCATGTTCATAGGTAGTTCCCGTATCAGGAAGGGTGTCGAAAATCTGTTGCACTTCCAGGCCTGCACAAAGAAGCAGCGTAGCCCTCTTGACATCTCCATCATCTATCTTTGAAGCCTGCACATAGTAGCCGAATGATTTCTTCCAGGTAGACCAGGCGGTCGAAGCACTGCCTCGGGCCGAGCTGGCAGCGAACGGTGGGGGCTGACTGAGCCCGTTCATCCTCGTCGCCATTATTGTGTATTAAGGAGAGAGACCAAGGAATGAGACATGACAAGTTGATTTGACGGTGTCCAAATAACAAGTGAAGTACTTTATTAGATGCTTCTCATGGGTACACAATTATGTATGTCCACTCTACATATAAACTGGATGTGTGTATCACTTACACATTACATAACACATATGGCAATGGTGGGAAAGTTTACATCAAAGGAATGTTGCGCGTACAAGAATGTATTACATTTGGGGTCAACTGAAGTGCGATGGAAAGAACCAAGATTGGAATGTAAACAATAATACACAAACACAATAGAAAGTTCGTGTTGTAAATGTTGTTATTGTCATGATGTTGATATTCAGGATAACAAGAATACATCCCCTATTAAATCTCAATTAACCGCAACAAACGAATTATGTTTCTTTTGTTACTGTAAATGTAATCTAATTAATAGAAAATAATTACAAATGTTGGATACATAAAGGCATTGCACCGTTGATAACTGGATATTGCTGGTAGAAATTTTCTTTACCTAGGTTTATTGCACGACTGATTTATAATAACCAATAACTAAATAACTTTAAAAAACAAGCGGTGGCATCATTGTATCTTCCTTACATTCAATATAATTCCCATATTCAAAGGAGTTGTTTTTACTTTAACTATGCATTCGCGAGCCAAATGAAATAGGGGAGAGAACTTTTTTTATTAGCGCTCCGTTTTTGCAAAAAAACTTCGAAATAAGTTTGGACATTTCGCATTGATGAGAATGTAACAATGATCGCAAGGAAAGAAGCCAGTTGTGGAAGTTTGATGATAGTCTCGTCAATCCTTTGACCAGACTCAATGCCAGCGTCTCCCGTCTTTTATGGAGGATGGGCAGTCCCTATTCTTTGATTATTGTTTGTTATTTGATTTTTTGTATTTATTCATGTATTTTCAGTTTAATTTAAGCAGGTTAGACTAAGGGGCCTTGCAAAATAAAAACAGATATATAAAAGTAATTTACAGACTTAATTATTACAAATTGAATACATAAATAACATAAGAAACAAAGGTAAATAATATACAAAGAAATACTATCAATACAATATTGCAAAGTGCAACTAAACATATGGTATGGTCAAAACGACCAATTGATAAATTAGTAAATTGTCCAAATACTGATTACTGCCGTTGAGAGGAAAGTGAGGTAATAAGTAGAAAACTATTAAAGTGTGACACATTAACCCTAATAAGGCCGGGCTATTTGAGTTCTTAATACGGCCGGGGGGGGCATTATGCCCCCCCCCCTTAAGATCTCGGCCGCGAAAATTTGCATGCATGTCAAGTGAAGTGTATAGAATACTATAGCAATTTCAATTTTTTGAAAAAATTACTCATTTGCATATTTATGGTAAATTATGCAAATAAGGTAAAAAAAAAATCATATTTTTACCTATAAATCATATATTCTTCATATTTAAGCTTTCTTTTCCACTACATATATTTGTTAGACCATTTGGAATAATAATACGAAATTTTTTTTTGGAAAGCTAGGTTATTTCTTATGTTATCTCTTGTTTTGATAATTTCTTATGTAATTCATTGTTTTTAACTTATGTATTTTATTGTTTTTGTTGTTTTATTTCATTTCTAACTATAATTTAACTATTTTGACCCCAAAACAAACACCTAAACTTTAAACAAGACCAAATAACCAATGTTTTATCTCTTTTAGGAAAAATGATATTTCCATATGTTTTGTACACAAATCACGAAAATGAGCGATTTTCGGGCCGACATGTAAAGACAAAAGGTCACGTGACTTTGTAACGGTAGGTCCGATTTTCAAAAAAATTGTTTTAAAAGATGCGCAAGACTCGAAAGAATAAAGTCATGAAGCGGCGGGGCGTCATCCGTATGCGTTCCCGAACAATCAGAAAAATCGCGGGGGCCATGATGGCCCCCCGGCCTTATTAGGGTTAAGGGAGATTCAGGAAATATGGTAAAGAGGGAGTGGGAAACAAAGAGCGACAAACAGAGAGAAGGGGGGTGAAGGGAGAATAATTGAGTACGTGGGTATCAAAAGAGACATGAGTCCGCTAAAGTAGATGTCCTAAAAGAATGTACAAGTAGGGTACAAAAGACACGGAAAATGAGAGAGGGGTAGAAATAGGGAAAGGAAGAGAAGGAAAATGGGTGTGAGAGAAAGAGAGAAAAAAGACGGGGAGAGAGAGAGAGAAGAAAAAGAAGAGAGAATGAGAGATCCTTTAAAACTGTTTATGAATATAATATAGTAATCATTTACGCGGTAATGTATCCGGATAGCACAAAAACAGTTCAACAAAAGTTGCTTTCAAATATTGTATTGATGGTGCTAGTGTCTGTTCGGCATTCAATTGATTCTATTGTCTCGACCCTAAATACTGACACGATTGTTTACCACTTTCCTTCACAATAACACCCGTTTGCCGAATGGAGGCAGTGGTTTTTCATAGTGTTTCGACCGAGTATTGGTGTTTCGTGAAACGTTGGCATAAATACTGGGGACCATTCCAATAACACAGTAATAAACTTCGCTCAATCTATGAACCTATCACCTTGGCTGTGCGTCTGTCCATTGGAAGGCCTGACATAAAGCTTGTTAGTGGGTTCTTTGTTACGCTCTTATGATCATTCTTGCGAGCCTATGAGGTTTTACCAGTCTATCTAAGAGTCCATCTGAACAGTTTGACCAGACAATGTCACAATAGTCGAATAGTGGCATTGCGAGAGAGGTACATAGTTACTAAAAGAGAAGGTTCATTGATTTTAAAAACTAACTTTATTGTCATTTTTCCAAAGGTCAAACTTTGATTGGACAAGGTTATCAACATTCAATGCTTGGAAACATTCGAAGTAATGATTATTATCAATTACAAAGCGCTTAAATTCAGCTCCGGCATAGCACCTGAAAATCTCTCCGATCGCTGCTGAGATGTGTGACGTCACATGTTGAACATGATTTGCACAAGCAGACGATATCCCATGACATCTCACACATTTCCAGTACCTGTTTTGTCATCTTCTCTTTAGTTGTTTCTCTTACTTCACTACCCTCAGGCTAAATGTTGAATCTATTGCCTCACTGTAAACCCTGTAAGGATAAAAAATAAAGGAATCCGTCGCTTGTAAACAAAATAAGACGCCATTGTATTTTCAGCTGCATACACCGCGGTATGTTTGGCGTTTCAAGAGGGAACAAATGCCGTCCATGCTATCATTCAAGGTTTGTTTTTATTTGAAAGTGTGGTTTCTTTGATTGTTAATTAACCCCTATCCTGTGTATTTACAAACAAAAGAATTTAGTTATCAGAATCGGTTTTATATCCTTTTTTGAATGGTGTAAAATGTCATCACATTTATATACACCAAACTCATTATAATTTGAGAAATAATAGCATTGCAATTATGTTCATTCTTCATGGGATGTCGTCTGTATGGGCAAGATTGGTTCATATTTTGACGACATTAAAACATCGTTATTTTTCTGGCGAATCTCTCGCATATCCCAGATGCTATGGAGGTGGTTTTATTTGTATTTTTATAAATCACCCGATATGTAGTTGACCTAAAACTTGTACGATGGCCATCTGTTAGCTCACCAGTTTCTAGTGATACGTTATTTGCCATGTTTGTGATTTTCTTTGAACAGGCACTTTAAACATAACATTTGGAGTTCATTGCACATCTTCTAAGAAAACCTAATTTTTCTTTGCCATAAAGTAAACATGGTACCTATGTGACATATTTCCGTGTAGTAAGACAACTAGGAACTACAAAAATAAATATTGAGTGACTGAAACACGATTAGATTTAGTATGAAATGCACCAGGTATTAATTGCTACAATTACATGAATAGCCTATATATGGAAAACTTGTACAGTTAAGTTTATTTTAATTTTCCAATTGGAAGTGATTTTGTCACAATGTCTGAAGAGAAAGAGCGCCCCTCTTGTTAAAAAAATTACAGCATGCATACTGTCATTCTAAGTCGATGGTTTGGTGTAGTTTGTGAAACTGAATCGGTGTCAGGGCAAAATGATATTTGTTTCACTTCTAACGCTATAAATCACCAATGATTCCTCCAAAGTATGGTCTATTAGTTCAAAAGCATCTTCGCTGTTTGAACTGACTGCTTGCGTTTATAGTCATCGATAGTGTGTCTAATAAGCTCGTCAAATAGAATTTCGAATGGCAAGATTCGATTGCTAAATGATGAAGGCAATTTATGCAGAAATTCTTCTTTGTCTCGCCGTTATCATCTCGAAATCTGGTAAGTTTAATTACATGTTAAATTCATAAAAGTCGTTAGTATTAAGCCCGGGGGGATAATTAGGGAGATGTAACAATGTAATAAATTCAATTTTAATACTAACCAATCGTCGTTGCACTCATGTGTTCCAAATGCTGTCTACCTCATAATCCACTATATTTTGTGAAGGCTACAGATAAGAATGTTATCCAATCACAATGATTGTATAGCAGTGTCCGATCATTGGCAACAAACCTGGTCTTAAAACCAAACTATCAAAATAATTTTACAAACTCAGATCTTTGACGTACATCTCATTTATACTCAGGCAATGCTTTGTATGGCAAACACGTATTGAAAACTATTCGGGGCAATTAATTAATATATTGGAAACGTTGGTCCATTGTCATTCTTCGTTATTGTTTTTAACATAACATTTATTAAATATCGGGAGAGTTACTAGGGTAGGGCACGCCCCCTCCACCTCATGCAGTAGGGAATAACAATTGAAAGAAAGAAAAGAGTGAGATAAAAGAGAAAGAGAAAGAGGAAAAGGGAAGGACAAGAAAATAAGACGCATAGATCATCCTCCGCATCTCCCTCCTTATTAATCAGCAGTCTTGAATTTCATTTCATTTTCTGAGTGAACCGGTCCAGTATACCTTAAAAATGGTGGGCTTGCTCGACGCCACTGTATTTGCTGCATGCTATTTCCTATAACCTGGGTTTCTTTCTTTCAGGATCAACTAGCGTGCAAGGGACGCCATTACCTGCAGGTAAAAATATAGTCGTCACCTCCCGAATTCAGTATTGAAAAACAAAGCTCTTTCCACAGTCTTGTATCAACAGAGCTTTAAAGGGAAGTCGTTCTTTGTCAATCATTAAACCCAAATATTGCTGGCAAATAATAATAACTTGATACAGGTTTAGCATATTGTTTTTATAATGGGAAAGATAGAGAAAACCCTTGATTCGGTCATGTCTTTATATACTTATTTGCTATTTACTTGGAGTTATGATTATGTACTACTCCAAAGGTCTCTAAATTATATTCGGCAACAAACTAACTTTTAATCATACCAAAGATTGTTTGTAAAGGGGTGGAGTATGTAATTTTAAGTAGCAAACTTTAACAGATTGTGGTAAGCGCATTTAAAGATTCAATTACATGGAAGTAGACTATCAGAGTGGAAAAGTACAATTTAAAGTGAACTTTATTCATTGTGACTGGGCTCTCTTTTGACGCCAGTTGCGCCCTATTGGATCTTTATTACGGATGAGAGATCGAACGGTTATTACCCTTACAACGCAAATGTCACGGTAACTGCTGGAGAGCCATATGACTTCACATGTGTATCAGACTGGGCAAGACCTCCTGCAGTACTGGAATGGCGAATACCAGATGGTGTAACCGTGTTTTTTTATGATCAGTCTGATGTCGTAAAAGGCAACGGCTATGACTCTCGGAAGGCTGCTACGATCACGCCCTCTAGGAATGATCAAGGAAAGAGTCTGCGGTGTGTGGCATCACATTCACAACTACCAAATAATCTTCAACGCTCAGTTCACCTGAATGTTCAAGGTAAGTAATCGTGTTAAGTAACTGAACTGCTCTACTTAAAAAAAAATTGAACAGTTTCTGGGCATAATCTCAAAGGATGTTTTTCAGGAGATTCATATTTTCTCTACAAGTATATGTTTTTATCTATATGTAGAGAGAACGTAGAAAGAAACGATATCTCGTTCCTTTAAACATCATATATCATATATATTTGTATATGTTTTTTTTTCTCTTCCATTAAGTTCTACCCTCTAGCATGTTACTTTTTCCAACTGAAGATAACAAGGAACACGAATCTGTGTCAACAGTCATTTATGTTCAAGAAGGTTTATCGACTTCAATCACTTGTAAAAGTATTGGATCATTACCAGCAGTTGAATTATCATGGACTCTTTTTGGTGACGCCAATAGTATTCTCGGTGACTCAAACCTTTCAAAGGATCGCAATGCCTTAGATGGAAGTTTGTTTGACAGCGAAAGTACTATCGCAATACGTCCAGAAAGAAAGCACCATGGAATGTTCATTGAATGCAATGCGACTCTCGGCGAAGTCTTTATTGAATTACTAGTAGCCAGGTTGATCGTTTACGGTTAGTTTTGATTATTTTAATATATCGGTATTAGATTTTACTTCAAATAACATTGATGGAAAATGTGTTGGAATTATTGAAAGTCGTATTCATCACTAAGAATTTAAAAGAGGTAACTGTTTTATTTATCATAATCTATCCAATCATAACGAAATCATCATCAGAGTCGTTTATAATTTGACGTCAAATGGGAGGGGAAGAGCAAACGTTTAACACTATGCCACTTGATTGTCTCCTCTCTGTATAACTAAATATTTCGTACGTGAGATGCTAGATATTACCAAACGACAATTCGACACTTAAAGGCTTTACTCATAATCATTTATTATTTTGATGTGTAAAGGCCCACCAGATGGTGTTAAAATGGCTACCCTCGATGATCTACACGATGGTATCGAAACCAGTGTCAGCTGCAGAGCTGTTAATGGATACCCTGCTCCGCTCATCCATTGGTACATCGGATCTAGAAATGTGACACCTGATTCGTCTCTAAAGACTTTGATGAATGGAGCTAATCGGTATAATGCTGAAAGCACCCTTACCCTCATACCAAAGAGGTTTGATCATGGGAAACATCTTCTATGCCAGGCAGTTCAACCGACAGCTCCCTCAATGCGGTCAATGAATGATAGCATGGTGCTAAACATATCGTGTGAGTATCCATTTTCATTGGAACTTTTGGTAAGGATATTATGATAGAGAATCTCCTAAATCTACCTCAGATATTGGTCTGTCCATGCGTTCATCAACGATTTTCAAGAGTCCTCGACAGCAATATTTTCCCATTTTCATTCTCAACATTTTCATTTTAATTTGTATCTAACATTCTAGAAATGCTTCACATGTCCCCTGTGGTTTGCCGTTTTCCAATCTTACAACAGGGTGCTTACGGATAAAGTAATGGACTGTATTTTAATGTTCATCTTTTTTCACGCATGTCATTGACAAGTATGTTCATTCTTTTCCACCCCATCCCATATCACAACTCTATTCAAACTCAACTTTTCAATGTTTTTAATACAATAGACCTCCCAGTTGTTTTCATTACTTCTCGACGGCTTACATCAAATAAATTACGTGCTGGGTTTTGTTGACATGTACTGCAGACGCAAATCCTTTTGCCTCTTTCTTCAATTGGTTCTGTAACGACACACTATTTTCTAACGGCACCGGTAACATATCACTCTCAGGAACTATACCTGAAGGTGAAACGCTGACCTCCAGCGAAGTGGCGATTCGAAACCCCCTGTCCGGAGATCATTGTGATTACAAATGCATTGCTGTTTCAAGCTATGGTTCCGGTAGTGCAGTCTTTATCTCCACATTTTCTAGTAAGTAGTAATGTGTTTTTATGGTATATTTAGGTTCGTTTGTGCCATGTACTGATTTTTTTTAAAAATACATTATACGAAGAGGTGCTTGCTTCCAAATAAAAACATTCAACTTATTTTCATGAAATCTTCTTCTATTTATCAAATGATTAATGATCTAAATTAATGGCAATGAACGAACAGTCGATACCAAATTTTTCTTAACATTTTTCATATGATTAACCTTAAACTTCAGTGATCCCCAATTCACCTTCTTGGTTTATCGTCGACGAAAACCAAACGACATCTTCAGCTCTCTCCGTTGACTAGCAACCTGGATTCAACATCAGAATACGACACAATTAGATTGTATTGAACCAACTATTTACACAATGATTAAGATCAAAGGTTCAATAGAGTGGCCATGCTTTCAAATTGTGAGTCCAACCCATCTTTCATCTTGTACGTATAGGTATTTCCATCTTTTGCATATCCATAAGTTACACACTGAGAAATAAGGGTGCAATTGCGGTGCCGATGTGCATTCACCTCCGCGTATTGGGCAGAGGATGCTGCTATTGTAGCAGAATTGCTCTGTTATTTTTTAGTGTGTAGTTTGCAGGCAAAAACCCTTATCAGTAGTAATGCGAAGGATGATTCTCAAACTCTTCTCCCTCGTACATAGAACAGGATATTATACCCTTCCATGTTAAATCCCCTACCTATTACATTTTCCAAATTATATACAAATAAAAGGCATTATTTTAAGTCTAATCGAAAGTACAACATTTGTATCTTATACTGCCCAAAGTACCAATCAAAGGTAGGTTTCGAAGCTCCCTTGTTATTTGAAACTGACAGCCCACTTACATACATGTATGTTTTTAGAGAGATGAATTGCTTTCATTTTCGTTGCGCAAGAAAGAGGTTAATACGCATACCAGCCACTTTGTTGTGTCCACTCATTCTGCAATTGGAAACCGTTACTGCTCATCGTTCATTATTTTATTCTCCAGATATTCTGTTGGGTTGCAAGATGGTTCATGCAGCGGCCCTCCTAAGTTGAAATATACAAGTAAATGAGACGTAATAACAATATGCATAAACGTCTTCGCATATATCTCTTCTTAACCTTCATCGTTTATGAGACATATGAGATAAGCGTGTCTACTCATATTCAGAACCTAGAAATCCTGCCAGTCGTTGGTGAGGATATAACTCTTGCCTGCACATTAACCCCTCCATCGACATATCGCCAACTGTCTTGGATAGACGGGAATAACAATATCCTAGCTAGATGTCAAGGGGTGGGATGCAGAAACGACCAAAATGTTCAAGATATGTCCAAGTACTGTTTGAGGGCAGATTCTTCCAGCGGAAATCTAACTGTTAGGAATTTAACAGTGGATGACAGCGGCAGATTTCAGTGCTCATTTTTCACATCTTACGATGCAGTTACTAGTGGAATTCTACTGAAGGTACTGTTATCAGGTAATGTATTCTAACATGTGTGCGAAATTCCAATATAAATGATTCATTACTCATTCATAATCAATACAACATTTGAACTTTGAATTCAACAGGCATGTCACGTGTAGCGCATTGATAACTACTACTATGATATATCGAGTTCTATTCGTGACTAAAAATTATTCATACTATGGTATTTTACAAACAATGTTGATATTGTGGTATTTTTTATTTTTTATGTAAAAAACGGTTCTAGAATCTGGCAGACATCCAGGTTGACAAAATATACATTTCAGTAGTAACTAAATGTATACATGTACATTTTGATTAACTTCCAGCGACGCCTAGGCTGCTGTCCATCACCGACGATCGGTCTGATGATGGATACATGAATGGAGCATCAGTGAGCATCATATCTGGGCGAACCCACAACCTAACATGTTCAGTCCAAGACGCTAGACCACCTGCAGAACTGGAGTGGGACGTTCCTAAAGAAGTACAGATTCGACTCGACGATCAGTATAACGCTGTTAATGGTGACGCTTACTTCTCTCAAAGAGTTGTTTCTGTAACTCCGTCCAGGGACGATGATGGAAAGATTTTCCGTTGTGTGGCCTCGCATCGGGAGCTGGATAATGAGCTTCAATTGTTCATCCGCCTCGATGTTCAAGGTGATTATGTTACTATATATCACCCCATGATTGCTCGGTGTATGTGTGTGTGTGATCTGCCCAAGTGAATATGCATCTAAATGTGAGGATTGTCTGAAATGGTTGTAACATTCAACATCTCGTAAAACACTTTTCACTCTTCTGTATTTTGTACATTCTGGTAGGGAATAATAAGAACGTCACTAGATCCCATGATGCCTTAATCGCTTATAAAATTGTATCATATTGTTAGCAATAGTTCACCTCTTTATCTTTCCTTTCAGTATTAGCTGACTTCGTACACAAATTTGGGTTCTTCCTTTCTCTTCCCATTCAGTACCGCCAAGTGACCTCCGGCTTACCGCCTTTGGATCCGTAACTACCAATGCAACAGAGACAATAACTGTCAATGTCTTTGAATACTCGGCAATATCATTCACCTGCAAGAGTGTAGGATCTCGCCCTACATGTCTAATAACATGGATCATTGGTTCAAAAGACGACCTGGGTAGCACGACATCTACGTCTACCACGAATGAGGCCGATCAAGGTTTACGTGATACTAAGTCTACTCTACAGTTGATTCCAAAGAGGAGGCATCACAATCAACTTCTCCGATGTGTGGCCTATGCTGGTTTGAACAAACGTGAAACAGAAGTGAGGGTTATTGTGTATGGTGAGTATTCGTACGTTGTATCAACTATACCTCATCTTCTCTTGATATATATTAGATGTGAAACCTTGCTTTCTGAATAAATGGGTGTACTCTTACCATGCTTGCCATTCTGCAGCAAGATATTTCTAAAGAAGTGAACAATTTAGAAATTTTTAGTCACAACGCTTTGGGACAGCTCTAGCAAATTCCGACATATTTTTGTTTTTAAATGTCAAATTATGAGTTATTTGTGATACGTAGGTCGTCGTTGTTTATAAAATCGGCAGGAATTGCTTGTTATATCGCTATATGTGATATGTAAGTCACTGGGGCTTATAATCTAAAACACAATGACATAATAACTACATCTTGATTTTCAAGGACCGTCAAATCCTCCCTACCTTAATGGAACAGAAGAATTGCAGGATGGGGTGTCATCAAATGTGACTTGCACATCGAACAATGGCTACCCAGCACCAACTTTTCAATGGTACCTTGCATCAAAGAACGTCACCAAAGATTCTTATACACATTCTTCGAAGAATCGAAATCATCGACTGGATGCCAGGAGTGTTATCAATTTCACACCCACAGTAGACGTTCATGGGAAACTCCTTGTCTGTCAAGTTTTCCAACCAAACGCAGAATACATGAATCCTTGGAGTATTAGTGAGGTTATTCATGTTCTTTGTAAGTATGGTTTAGGTAATCCTAATACATACATTATTTAGATCCCTTCATGAGGCAGGTACATTACGTCGCCTCGCCTCTACAAAAGGACATTACAACCAATGACATTACTAGGCGTTCGTGCCCTTTTCGCAGTGATTATATATATTCGACGATTATATATATTTTTCCATTATTATATTAAATGTTTTACAAGCATCAACTGGTTTGATTATTTCTCCTTCTGCTGAAAAACATTTCTTCTTCCAAGAACGTTTCTAAACTCTCTAGTTCTTGATTCAAACATACATACAATTTCAGATTAATACGAAATAATACAATACACTTCGAGGAAAATAGTAATATGTTACGATCATGATGCTGATATGTAAGCCTTAAAATATATTGGCAACGCCTTCAGTTACTGTTTACTGGTGACGATTGAAATAAGTATTCGCTTACTCTAATCAGGAACGCCATCACAAATTATTGCTTCCTGAGCCTCGATTTATTGTTTCCTGAACGTATTTTTATCTTCCTAAATACATACATGTAGATTATCCTGTCATTGTGGATTACTCTGTTCGTCGGGATTCCACTGGTCAAAAGAGCGTTGATGCCATCCTTACATGTACATCTGATAGCAGACCCCTGGCTTCAATAACCTGGTTCTCCAATAGCACACAACTCAACAACGGCACCCGCCATCACATTCACCACAGTCATGCACAACAAGATACATTGAGGTCTAGTACTCTGATCATTTATAATATTTCGGCAGAGGACGATGGCAACTATGTATGTATGGCTGCAACAATGTTCGGGAACGACAGCGCTGCTATAACGTTCTCATATTCTGGTAAATATTTCACTGTCAGACCAAGGTGCATTTGTGTAAAAGGAGCATGTCTTATTGTTGAGACGACACATTGTCCAGTACAGTACTGTGCCATTGATAATCCCAGATGGCGAATGAGAACAGTATGATACCCTTACAAGTATTTAACCTAGGTGATGGGATTTCACCCCAGTTACAGTAATTATCGGGTAATGTTCATTAATTTATGTTTTACGGTAGATTACTGTGTCGACTGTGACTATCGGGTGATGGTTCAACTGATCATTACATGTCCGATAATGCTCAGGAAAAAATTGAATTGCGTTTTTACTTCGCCAAGGATACATCGTAAGGTAATGGCTGTAAGCTGGGTTAACGTTAGGTGTATGAATAAGATAAGGGTTACGTTTTGGTATAGGGTTAGGAATAGGTATAATGTTTGGTCCAGGGTCGAAATTTAGAGTTCGGTTGGTGTGCGAAGTGATCGGGTTGTCTCGAGGGTATGTGACGTACAGCCGTCAGTACTACAGTACGATATCATATTAACATTAATTGGATTGATTGGATACTTGTAGATTTGGGGGAATTAAATATGTGGAAGAGTGTATTCCTTAAAGGTAACACAAAGTTTTGGGAAATTTGGTAAATTGGATGGATAGAAATTCTTTAGAATTTTGATATATGTGGATGCCCCTGTGGATGTATTATAAGCACTAAAAAAAATTAGCCCTTAAAACACTTCTGCTTTCGAGCAAATTGAATAATCAAAATTTACTGGTGCTCCCGGTAAATTTCAAATAGCGCCTAAGGCCATTCCATGGTAGCTGCGACCATGAAAATCTCAGAATATGCAGTTCTGATATATAATTTCCAAACGGAAATAGCAAATCGGTCGCTTGTAGTAAAAAAAAACATTGTTTTAAAGCTAAAGTAATATCAGTATCGAGAGGGCGCTATACAACATAAAGAGTTTATTATTTACAATTTCATCACTTTAGATTCGATTTCAACCGCGACAACGATCATTGAATATTGTACAATCGCATATGCATCCAATTAAGTTCATTGAACCAAATTCTTGACCCCATACCAAAACTTTGTAATACCTTTAAAACATGTAATTGTTACTACCTTTCAACAATTTCGTCCAGGGAGTCCAGATCCACCTTATTGGTTTATCGTCGATCTAAACCAGACGACATCATCTACTCTCTTCGTTGATTGGCAACCTGGAATCGCTGTTTGGTTTCAGCAAAATTTCCCTGTGCATTATTACGATGGTTCCGGTATTGATCCTCATTTGACAGGAAAACTCAATAGCACGGATTTTAAGAAACAAAGTGTAGATGTATGTGTCAATTAAAAACTGTTATTTTTATATGCAAATCGGTCACTGTAAAAGAGGAATTATGCCCACACGATGTTTTCCGCTGACTTAGCGCTTAATGCATCGGCAATTCCGAGATTTTATTTAATGTTGGAAGCTATCTAGAAATACTCGTACCATTCACATTTCAGTTAGTGATTGTAGACGTTTCCTGAGATTTCCTAAATGTTTCACACGTATTTCATGATACACATTGTAGTTCTAGCCAACATATTGTATTCGTGGATTGTATGTATGTTGATCGTTGTTTCATAAAGCAATGCAAATGAGTTGAGAATTTTTACATTTTTAATGCACCCTCCTTTTTTGGTACTGTAAACTATACATGTTTATGGTAAAGCCTAACTTAAGTGTATCTAGTCCTGATTATAGACCATTTGTTACATGCCTAGTACAGAACTTGAATGTACTGAATTCGGTACAATTACCTTTGAGAAAATAAAACGTATCACATCTAGCAAAATATACAATTGTTTTCTAATGTTTTCAAATTTGTAACACGACACACTTCACCACTGAAGAACTTTGACCCCCCCCCCCTTATGCAAGTTTTAAAGTTTTCAACGTTCTCTAGTTAAAATGTGGTCTATTAAGTTCAAGTTCAAGTTTTATTTCCACATCTGATTTTAAAAAACCCAAGTAATTTATATGCATATATACAATGGTAAACGTTAAAATGAAACATCTTCAATTGAAATCATAATGTGGTGGGAAAAACAGAGGCCAATGGCCTCTCAAGATTATTCCCAAAGATATTACAAATTTACATAATTTTTTGTTTAATATAATACAAACAATATAGAAATACAGAGATTGAAATGAAACAAAACCTGAACATATAAAATTAAACCAGACAAATCCATTACAAAAACAAAAACGGAAAGGGCATTTATGTATAAATAATCCTAGTTATACATATTCATTTACAATATATTTCTTAAGCTTTCTTTTGAAGATTGACACTTTTGGGCATATTTGTAGTTCTTGAGGCAATTTGTTCAATATTTTTTGGTCCGGCTTAAATAATTCTTGCTCTTGAGAAGTCATAAGTTAACATTGGTTGGTGGAAAAGATTTCATTGACGTGTTTCATAATTAGTCACATTTTTATTATACATAAAACAATCATCTAGAAACTTTGGAAGTATATTTTTAGAGAAAGAAAACATAAAGATACCAATCTGTTGCTTTTGGATATCATAAATTGCTCATATATTATGTTTTTGGATACAGGAGCAGTGTGGGAGAAAGGATGTAAGTTAAATATAATTTGTATTGCACGTTTCTGCATAATTAAAATTCGATTTATCATCAATATAAGTATTATTAACATTATTAGTATTGCTATTAACATTGTACTTATTTACTTCAATTCACAAATTGCAAAATGTCATAGAGGATGTATTTCTTATTAGAAGCAATAAATTATTAGGTAAATATATATAACCATGTACTACAATAGACATATAAAATAATGTATTCAATAATACTGTTATTCTCCTTATATACCAAACTATAGATATGTTTGTGTTATAACTGACAGTGATAATTTGGTCTCATTGTTTATTCAGCGTTAAATCTGCGACCTTAGCTGGTATCATGGAGCATGGGCCTTTTTAATGACAAGTTTTTACGTTATCCCACATGACATTTGTTATGATTTGAGTGTTGAATGACAACTGAACATTGTCGCTGTAAATATTTATGAGAATTAATAACAAGAAATATTATTATTTATCGCGGAAAATCATAATTAAATCTTTTTTATTTCTATATCGCAAAAGAACAATATATACATATATATATATTTATATTCATATCCAGTCTTTTTAAAGTAACAATTGAAAAATAGCTTTATGCCGATACATTGAAAGATAAACTAATGATATTTTGTTTTTAGTAAAGCTTTTTTGCCTTTATTCAGATTTTCATATACAAAATGATAAAGAGGAACGTATTTTTTGTTTGTTTAGAGTAAAAGCATAGTACATTGTCTCACACATTATAAACACAATAAAATTTCCATAAGTATCCAAACTAATATAGTACATATTCAATCAAGTATACAAATTGTGATACAATTCTACAATTTGGGAGAAAAAAATAGATGTTTCAATATAAAAAAAATGAAATGGTGACGGTAATACTTCATATTAATATTTTTCGGGTACAACATTGATATGATGGAATACAGCTTGACTTGAACTAAATAGCACACTCTGTCGTTGGGATGCGGACAGGGTGATTCACTCATTAATAGATTGTACTTTTGTATTTTTTTGTTTGTTTATACATGGTATAATACAAAACATGATTAGCAGTCAATGGCTGGATTGTTAACATATAACAATTAATTTAAGAAATACATAGAATACAAAAATGCAAATGGTTAACATATACAAACAGGAGGTGATAATCAAGGTGCAAAGACCACTGTAGTTTAAATAGTTTAAAAACAAATAAAACAAACAATATAGTAATAAAACATATTTCATAATTACATGAAGAGAAGTAATTTCATTTGTGATCGATAAACTAGGTCCACCGTTCTTACTATTCTATCCATCCTGTTCTTACATTTCTCTCTCTCTGTCTCTCTTCCACTCCATTGCTCTCTCTCTCTCTATCGTGCGGGCTGTTGACAGACATATCAATAAATTAGTAATAGCTAATTTAAAGTCAACTGTATTTAGAATGAAGTCAAAAGGGAATATAATTGTAATCAATACTAACAATTGTGTATAAGAATGTGTACCAAAAACTACAAAATGATAATCCTTGAAGTGGTCAATAAACAATCAGATTTTCTGCAGGGTTTGAATGGAGTGAAAGATTGTACATGTATATATTGTGCTATTATCTAAAACTGTATCTATTGCATATTAATGTAATTAACACTAACTTATTTACAAATATGGCGACATAGACGCATTAAACCGAGGATAAATGGATATTTCTGGGAGACATTTTTAACCTAAGTTTATCGCACGACATATTTATATTATCATCAATTAAACCAATAACTAAATAATGAAAACCAAGAGGTGAGATCATTGTATCATTCTCATAATCAATGTTCCCTCATTCAAAGGAATCGTTGGATTTTTTTCTCTCCATTTTACTCTAAATTTGGATTCACGAGCGCTCCGTTTTTGCCAAATAACTTTGGAATCGATTTGGACATTTCGCAATGATCGAGAATATAAAAATTATCGAAAGGGAAGAGGTCAGAGGTAAAAGTTTGACTATAGTCTGGTCAATCCTTTGACCAGGCTCAATGCTTCTGCTTCTCAATCTTTCTGCCGTCTTTCATTGAGGGTGGGCAGTCCCAATTCTCTGATTATGGTTTGTTATTTGAACTTGTATTCATGCAATTTGGAAGAAACTTTTAGTAACTTGGAATGTCAAGAAAAATTCATATATATATAATGTGATTAGACAATAAAGATATAATAGATATTTTGTCTTCGTTCACCAAAAACAAAGTTGTAGTGAGGGGTAACTTTAAGATACTATGTGACAACATAGTAATATATATATATATATATATATATTCAATTTGATGAAAGATAAGTATACAACCCTTTTATGTTTTCTATATTTCGTTTAGGTATAGGACCTAATGTATTAAACGACAATGACCAACCTATATAGACAAGGCCAAAATTTACGATTTTATGTTTTTGGTTTAATTTTACAGTAGGTCGCATATATGTATAGGTATTATTTCGTCATATATTTTAGGCGAAACGATTATCTATTGCATTCAATGTATCTCATATACCTATTTTGTATAGCTTGTGTTATAATCTATTTAAAAAATTGCTATATTAGGTTTTATATATCTAAATCCTCGGTTGTATTATGGTACATTATATTATTTACTTCATGCATTATATGTCATGTTATTACAAGAAGAAAAAAGATTTTTCTGCAGTACATAATTTTCCTTTCGTTTTGCTACACTGCATTGTAAATTAATTTATATGATATATACGTTTACAAACAGAATATTGCTTTGTTAAATTGCATTGTAAATTGATCTATATGATTTGTATGTTTATAAACAGATTATTGATGTACATCAATGAAGTTTAATAAATACAATACAATACATGGTTCTATTTACAGTTTTATTTGAGCATGGTTGCCTCTTCAGTTAACAAACTGCTATCCATGAAACAACGGAAACAACGGAAACAACGGAAACAATTTTTCAAAATTATTTACAGACTTAACTAGTACAAATTGAACACATAAATAACAATAACAAAAAAAGGTTAATGAAATAAGAAGAAATATTATGAATACAATATTGCAAAGGGTAACTTAACATATGGAATGATCAAAACATCCAATTGATAAATTATTCAACAGTCCAAATACTGATTATTGCCGTAGAGAGTAAAATGAGGTAATACATATGAAAATGTTAAGAGAGGATATATAGAGGGAGAGTACAGAAAGATGGCAAACAGAGAGTGGGAGAGAAAGAGGGAGAAAGAGGGAGAGAGGGGAGAACAAATGACTACGTGGGTATTACATGAGACATGGGTCTGCTAAAGTGGATGTCCTAGAGAAAAGTAGGGTACAAACTGCATAGAAAATGGGAGAGGGGTAGACATAGGAAGAGAAGGAGGATGGGAGTGAAAGAAAGAGAGAGGGAGAGACAGAGAAAAAGAGAGATCATTTACACTAGTACATAGATAGATGTAGTAATCCTTTACCCCGTAATGTCTCCGGATAGCACAAAACAATTATACCACAGTTGATTTAAAATATTTGAGTAATGAGGCTAGTCTCTGTTTGGCATTTAATTTATTCTATTGTTTCGACCCTAAGTACTGAAAAGTTCGTTTACAATCATTCACAATAACATACGTTTTTTTTAAGGTAGGCAGCGGTTTATGATCGTGCTTCGACTGAGTATCGGTGTTTCGTGAAACGTTGGCATAAATACGGGGGGGGGGGGCATTCTATTGACAAATTTGTAAACTTCGCTCAATCTATAAACCTGCCATCTTGAGGGTTTGCTTTTCTATTGTAAGGCCTGACATAAATCTGGTAAGTGGGTTTTTGGATGCGCTCCCAGGATCATTCTTGTGAGCCTATGAAGTTTTACCAGTCTATCTAAGAGTTCATCTGAACCAGACAGCATTACAATAGTCGAGTAGTGGCATTATAAGGGAGGCAGTGGCGGATCCAGGGGGGGGGGGCGGGGGCCCGGGCCCTTAGAAAAAAAAACATGTAAAAACAAACAAAGCCCAAAGATGGGCCCCCTCCCCTGGCGCTCAAGGGAGGGGGTGGTGGTGAAAATTGTTTTCAATTTTTGAAGGAAAACAAAAATGTGCTCACTACCCCCACCCCCACCCCCTGGAGGGAGGTACATAGTAATTCAAACGTAATATTTGGAATAAATTGCTTTGCAGATGTTTAAAGAAAATAATATCTAATTGAAATTTTCTTGGCCATAAAGTCAACGTTGTATCTATATGACATATTTTCGTCTAGAAAGACAACCAAGCATTTAAATTATTTTGACTATTAAGTCATTGAGACACGATTAGATTTCATATCATACAGATAAAATTCTACAAAAACCTATGAGAAACTTTTCGTGAGTGTCTTTACGCTTTCTAGTCTTGCATGGGTGAAAAATACGTTGCTTCCTGATTATGTTTAGTATTGAACATTTTGAGTATTAAGTAATTTAAACATGATTAAGTTTTGGTATTCATACGCACCACATATTAATTGCTACAATTACATCAAAAGCCTAAGTCAAAACTTTTGCAATGAATGTTCTTTTGATTTTCCAATTGGAAATGATTTTGTCACAGCGTCTGAAGAATCTAAAGATAAAGAGCGCCCTTCGTTTTTAAACGCTTACAACATGCATACTGTCATTTCAAATTGATGGTTTAGTGAAGATTGTGAAACTGGATCGGTGTCAGAAGAACACAACGATATTTGTTTCAATCCAATGTATGGTCTATTTATTCAAAAGCATTTGCTATTTTAGTACTGTCTGCTTGCGTTCATAATCATCGATAGTGTGTGTTATAAGCTCGTCAAATTGACTTTCGAATGGCATGATTCAATTGCTGAATAATGATCCCGATTCGTCTAGAAGTTCTTCTTTTTCTAGTTGTTATCATTTCTAAATCTGGTAAGTTTTATTTCATGTTAACTTGATGAAAGTCGCTCGTACTTAGCCTAGGCGGGGAATTAGAGAGATATAACAATGTTATAATATTTAATACACTTACCAATAGTCGTTGCATTCATTTTTTTCAAAAATGCTGTCTATCTCATAATAAACTAATATTTGTGTACTCTCTAAATTTTATGATAGAAGTACAAAGATAAGAAATTTATCAAATCACTACGATTGTACATGTATAGCTGCAATTCCGATCATTGGCAACAAACATGGTCGTAGAACTAAACTTTCAAAAGAATTGTACCAACTCAGATCTTCGTCGTACATCTCATTTATATTAATTTTAGGCAATGCTTTGTATTGCTAACACGTACTGAAAACTATTCGAGGCAATTCATTAATATACAGGGAATGTTGGTACATTTTCATTATTGGTTAATGTGTTTAACAGAATGTGTATTTGAACAGTGGGAGAGCTACAGGGGTAGGGCACGCCCCCTCATCCAGTAGTGAATAACAATTGAAAGAAAGAAAACGTGAGATAAAAAGAGAACGAGAACGAGGAAAAAGGACAGTAAAAAGAAGACGCTTGGAACATTATCCGCACCTCCCTCCTAATTAATTAGTTGTCTTGAAAATTCGCATTTCATTTTCTGAGTAAACCGGTGCTACCCCCCTCCTCCATTCGGTCCAGTACCCCTTCAATGGGTGAACCTGCGCTATGCTAACTATATTTGATGCATGCTATTAGCAATATACTGGGTACTTTTCCTTTTAATTTGGTTTCATTTCACCCATACAGGATACCATGCATTTGAAGTGTCGATTCAGACAGGCAACTCTCTACCAGTCATCGGGGAAGATTTTACAATGGTCTGTATCTTCACGCCGCAAACCAGGAATCGACTTGTAATTTGGGAAAGGACTTGTGGTCCTAATACGCTGGCCTCTCACGACTGTCGGGAATATCTTTCTTGTCCGTTTACTGTTCTTGACCAACGGAAATTTAGCTTGTTAGCAGACTATTACATTGTGAATCTAACAATTAAACAACTTGACAAAAATGATGGAGACAATTACCAATGCACTGTAAGTGGAACATATGGGCCAGCGAAAACAGGATCGACTAGCATACAAGTGACGCCATTAATACCAGGTAAAAACAAACTCTTCATATCCCGAATTCAGTATTGACAAATAAAGCTCTTTCCACGTTCTTGTATAAACAGAGCTTCACGGGAAGGCATTCTTTGTCAAACATTAAACCCAAACATCCTGGGAAATATTAATAACTTGATACAGGATTAGCATACTGTTTATGCAATAGGAAAAAAATCGAGAAAACCCTTAATTCGGGCATGTCTTTTTAATGTCATTTGCTTTTTTATTTGGAGTTATAATTATGTACTACAATATTAACTCTAAAATTACTTGAATTATATTCGGCAGTAAACTAACTTATAATCAGACTACATATTGTTTGTAAAGAAATGAAGTATGTTATTCTAAGTAGCAAATTTGAAAGGCTTTGGTTTGCGCAATTAAAGATTCAATTACATAGAGGTAGACTATCAGAGGGTAAAAGTATAATTTCAAGTGAGCTTTCTTCATCGTGAATATTCCCTCTTTTGCCGCCAGTTGCGCCCGGTTGGCTCTTTATCACGGATGTGAGATCAATCGGTTATTACCATAACAACGCAAGTATAACAGTAACTGCTGGAGAACCCTATGACTTCACATGTGAAGCATACAGGGCAAGACCTCCTGCAGTACTGGAATGGCGTATACCAGATGATTTAACCGTGGTTCTTCAGGATCAGTCTTATGTCTTACAAGGCACCGGCTATGTCTCTCGGAAGACTGCTACGATCACGCCCTCTACGAATGATCAAGGAAAGAGTCTCCGCTGTGTGGCATCACATCTACAACTACAAAATAATCTTCAACGCTCAGTTCACCTTAATGTTCAAGGTAAGTTTACACGTTAAGTAGAGAGCACAATCTCTTTGTTGTTTCGTGGTGCCGATGTCATCAAAGCTGAGTCCATGTCTTGTTTTTGTTACTCTTTATGAAGTGCTCTACTCAGTTCACAAAATTTTAACAGTTTTGGGAGAACAATCTGAATGAATATTTATAAATGTTTATTCAGCAGATTCATATTTTTTCTACAATTATATTTTTTCTATCCATATTTACAAAACGTAGAAAGAAAAGATATCTCGTTCCTTTGAACATTATCTATCGTTTCTTACATGATTTTGTACATGTTTTTTTTTTTTACTCTCTTTCATTTAGTTCTACCCTCTAGCATGTTAATTTTTCAAACTGGAGAATACAAGGAAAACGAATCTGTGTCAACGGTCATTTACGTTCACGAAGGTTCATCGACTTTAATCACTTGTAAAAGTATTGGATCATTACCAGCAGTTGAACTATCATGGACTATTCTAGGTGACACAAATAGTACTCCCGGTAACTCGAAGTATCCCAATACTTTAGATGGATGTTTGTTTGACACCGAAAGTACCATCGAAATACATCCAGAGAGAAAGCACCATGGAATGTTCATTGAATGCTATGCATATCTGAACGAAGTTTTTATTGATCAGATGTTAGCCAAGTTGATCGTTTTTGGTGAGTTTTGATTATTCAATATATCAGGAGTCGATCTTCCTTTAAATAACATTAATTAAAAATGTGTTGCACTGATGGCCAAATCCACTTAAATTCGTATTCATCGCTAAGAATTCAAAAGAGTTTACCATTTTATTCATCATAATCTACCCAGGCAAACATAAGGAAATTATCATCGTATTTGTTTATATTTTGACGTCAACTGGAACTTTGATTGGAATATTAATATTTTCCTCGGTTCTCTCCTCGCTGTATAACTAATGATTACATCTCAGAGCTTCTATGTTTATTTTAGCAAAGGAAAATTTGACTGATGGGCTTTACCCATAACCATATATTTAATTTATATGCAAAGGCCCACCAGATGGTATTAAAATGGCTACCCCCGATGATCTACACGACGGTATAGAAACCAATGTAAGCTGCAGAGCTGTTAATGGATACCCTGCTCCGCTCATCCATTGGTACATCGGATCTAGAAATGTGACACATGATTCGTCTCTTAACACTTCAGTGAATGAAGCTGATCGGTATGATGCTGAAAGTACGCTTACCCTCATACCAAAGAGGATTGATCATGGGAAACCTCTTCTCTGTCAGACAGTTCAATCCAGAAGACCCTCAATGCGGTCAATGAATGAAAGCATGGTCCTGAACATATCATGTGAGTATTAACTTCTCAGCAAAAACAGTTTGTAAGGATATTATAATAGAGATTTTCTTTAAATTGCATAGGCTATTAGTCTGTCTATGCGTTCATCAACGGTTCCCGTAAGTCTTTGACTGTTATTTTTCCATATTAATTCTACACATGTTTATTTCTATTTGTATGGAAAAATTCTGAAAAATGCTTCACACATCCCTGTGGGTTGCTGTTTTCCCATCTTACAACATGATGCATATGTACAACGATCAGTAAAATTAATAGGCTATATTTTCCTCTTTTCACCTGCATGTCATTGACTAGTCTCTTTTAGTCCCACCCCAAAATACCTAGCTAATCCCCAAATCACTCCTTCAATTGTTATCACCTCAAACTATTTCAAAATATATCTTTAATCTAGACGAGCCAGTTGTGTTCATTACTTCTCGACGGCTTACATCAAATAAAGTAAGCACTGGGTTTGTGTTGACATGTACTGCAGACGCAAATCCTTTTGCTATTATCTTCAATTGGTTCTGTAACGACACACTTTTTTCTAACGGCATTCGTAACATATCACTCCTCGGGAATATACCCGACGGTGGAACGCTGACCTCCAGCAAAGTGGCGATACGAAACCCCCTGTCCGGAGATCCTTGTGATTACATTTGCATTGCTGTTTCAAGCTATGGTTCAGGTAGTGCAGTCTTCAACTCGACATTTACTCGTAAGTAGTACTGTGTTCTCCAATGTATCTTGAGGTTCATTTTTGTCTTATCCATCTGATTCTCTTTCTTTTTCTTCATTATATGAATTGGTGCTTGCTTCCAAATAAAAACATTCAACTTATTTTCATGAAATCTTCTTCTTTTTATCAAATCATTAATGATCTAAAATCATGGCAATGAAGGAGCAGGGACAAAAAAAAAATCTGAACACTTTACCACTGATTAACCTCAAAATGCAGGGATCCCCGAATCACCTTCTTGGTTCATCGTCGACCAAAGCCAAACGACATTTTCAGCTCTCTTCGTTGCCTGGCAACCTGGATTCAACATCAGGTTTACGACACAATTGGATTTGATTTAACAAACTATCGACACACATGATTAAGATCGAGGATTCAATAGAGTGGCCATGCCTTCGAATCGGTAAGTCCAACCCATCTTTCATCTTTCACGTATAGGTATTACCACCTTTCGCATATCTCATAAGTTAGTTTGCAGGCACAGTCCGTTTTCAGTCGTACTGCGAAGAAGGGTGTCTGAACTGTTATATTGTGGAGACTGCACTGTCTAGGACACGTTTTAGGATCTGTACTGTAGCTGATCCTGACACAGCCAGAGACTGGAATAGTTCGCTGACCTCAAAGTTTCTAGAAAGTGTGTTAATTTTTTTTTTTAAGAGTCTAAAGATACAGGCTACATAAAAGTATACGCCCTCGCTTTAAGAGCCGGGAAAAGATTAAAAGATGACATATTTATACCAGATTAACACATATGAACAATTATAAAATTGTCTTCTAATCCAACATACTACAAAGATCTCTAAAGACTGGTTCCCTACCTCCCTATGAATGATGATTCTTAAAGTGTACAATCACCTGAAACATAAGTTTTCTTTAGGTGGAACATTCAAGAACAGCCTATAAAAAAGGATACACAAAAAGCCTTTCTGGAATGTTGTCTTTAGGTGGAACATTCAAGAACAGCCTATAAAAAAGGATACACAAAAAGCCTTTCTGGAATTGTACAGGTAAACGGAGTTTGCAGAAAATAACGAATAATATCAAACATTCCGTATTGGGCGAGTACTGAACCCTTTGTTGGACTCTATATGGTTTGACCAGGGGGGCATTTCATCAACATTTGTTCACCGACAACTGTCAGCGCTGACTAAATTTGACCAATCAGAGGCCTGGAAAATAGTCGGTGACAATAAAATTGTCGGTGAAAATGATATTAGTCGGTGAAAACCACCGACTAATTGTTTCATGAAACGCCCCCCTGAGTTCCATGCGCGCCCTGTTATATGCGAGTACGTAGACGTGCGTTGAATAGTCTTTTCAACAAGACGTTTTGCTGTTCACTGGGCGTGTATCTAAACTGCAGTACCAATTTGTAGAAGAAATATCGACTACAGTAAAGCAACTTCATGTCTAGGGCAATATTTGTTTGGTTTGGGGTGGGGGTGTGTTACACCTACAAATGTAATAACGCCCACAAATGTAATAACGCCCACAAATGTAATAACACTTTACCCACAAATGTAATAACACCCACAAATGTAATAACACTTTACCCACAAATGTAATAAATTTCACCCACAAATGTAATAACCACTTTACCCACAAATGTAATAATTTTGAATCACCCACAAATGTAATAATGACTTTACCCACAAATGTAATAAATTTGAAGGGATATTTGTCGAATTTGTTCAAAACTAAAACCCTGTAATAAAGCATGGGTATAGCGCGCAGTCTTTACTCCAGACCCGGTTATTTCAAAAATTTAAAAATCTTCAAAACTAAGACCCCATAATACTTTTCCTGTGGAATAACATGAGAATCGAGCGTAGTCTTTCCTCCAGACCGGTCATTTCAAAAATAAAAAAACAATAAAAAACAAAACAAAAATTCAAATCTAAGACCCAACAATCCTCCAAACTAAGACCCTGTAATAAAGCATGGGTTTAGAGCGTTGTCTTTACTCCACACCCGGTTATTTCAAAAATAAAATAAAACAAAACAAAACAAAACATTAACTTTAAAACTAAGGCTCCACCATCTTCCAAACTATAAGACCCTGTGATAAAGCATGGGTTTAGAGCGTAGTCTTTACTCCAGACCCGTTTAATTTTAAAAAAATCTTCAAAACTAAGACCCCATCATCTTATTCATGTGGAATAACATGAGTATTGAACGTAGTCTTTCCTCTAGACTCGGTTATTTCAAAAACAAAACAAAACAAAAACAAAAACAAAAACTTTAAAAATAAGACCCACCATCTTCCAAACTAAGATCCTGTAATAAAGCATGGGTTTAGAGCATAGTTGTTCTTCCAGACCCGGTTATTTCAAAAATAAAAACAATAAAAAACAAAACAGAAAATTCAAATCTAAGACCCAACAATCCTCCAAACTAAGACCCTGTAATAAAGCATGGGTTTAGAGTGTTGTCTTTACTCCACACCCGGTTATTTTAAAAATAAAAAAAACAAAAACAAAACAAAACATTAACTTTAAAACTAAGGCCCCACCATCTTCCAAACTATAAGACCCTGTGATAAAGCATGGGTTTAGAGGGAAGTCTTTACTCCAGTCCCGTTTAATTAAAAAAAAATAAAAATCTTCAAAACTAAGACCCCATCATCTTATTCCTGTGGAATAACATGAGTATTGAGCGTAGTCTTTCCTCTAGACTCGGTTATTTCAAAAAACAAAACAAAACAAAAACAAAAACAAAAAACTTTAAAAATAAGACCCACCATCTTCCAAACTAAGATCCTGTAATAAAGCATGGGTTTAGAGCATAGTTGTTCTTCCAGACCCGGTTATTTCAAAAATAAAAAACAATAAAAAACAAAACAGAAAATTCAAATCTAAGACCCAACAATCCTCCAAACTAAGACCCTGTAATAAAGCATGGGTTTAGAGTGTTGTCTTTACTCCACACCCGGTTATTTTAAAAATAAAAAAAACAAAAACAAAACAAAACATTAACTTTAAAACTAAGGCCCCACCATCTTCCAAACTATAAGACCCTGTGATAAAGCATGGGTTTAGAGGGAAGTCTTTACTCCAGTCCCGTTTAATTAAAAAAAATAAAAATCTTCAAAACTAAGACCCCATCATCTTATTCCTGTGGAATAACATGAGTATTGAGCGTAGTCTTTCCTCCAGACCCGGTTATTCAAAAGTTAAAAAAAAAAAAAAAAAAAAAACTTTTAAACTAAGACCCCACCATCTTCCAAACTAAGACCCGGTAATAAAGCATGGGTTTAGAGCGTAGTTTTTCTTCCAGACCCGGTTATTTCAAAACTGTTTAAAAATCTTCAAAATTAAGACCCCATCATCTTATTCCTGTGGAAGAACGTTGTTGTTGTTGTTGTTTTTGTTTTATTGGCGTGTTTCATTCAATTATGAATATTTACGCCGAATTCAAATCACATTAATTAAATTTAAGAGGGAGCAGGAGAAAGAAAGAAAAAAAATCTACGCTGCTCAATTTTTCGCAATTTTGGAGATCCCAGACAGGCTGTCAGCATAAATCGTTGACTGTTATGTTTGTATCTTCTGGCCAGCCCGGTTCGGTACATTGAACAGGCTTCTCGGCTTGCATGTATGCGTATGCGCAGCCTAGGCCCCTCCAATACCAGCCATGACTACGCGATGCCTGTCGGTGGGATTGACTCCTTTCCGGGAAATAAGACAAAACAAAAAGAAAAAGAAGAAGAAAGGGATTGCATTATATGATTTAAACTGAAAATTAAGTTTCAAAATCTCAAATTATGCAGACATTCTGGGCTTTGTGCAAGGTGCAGTTAGTAAAGTGACATACCTTTCCTTAATTGAGTATTGAGCGTAGTCTTTCCTCCAGACCCGGTTATTCAAAAGTTAAAAAACAAAACAAAACAAAACAAAACAAAACAAAAACCTTCTAAACTAAGACCCCTCCATCTTCCAAATTAAGACCCGGTAATAAAGCATGGGATTAGAGCGAAGTCTTTACTTCAGACTCGGTTATTTAGAAAAAATGAAAAATCTTCAAACTAAGACCTCACCATCTCATTCCTGTGGAATAACATGGGTATAGGGCGTAGTCTTTCCTCCAGACCCGGTTATTTCAAAAGAAATAGAAATTTAAACAAATCTTCGAAACTAAGACCCACCATCTTATTCCTCTTTTTTTTCATTTAAAAATAAATTACATTATTACATATGTGGATACAACACGTCACAAATAAATGATTGGTCGGTCACACGAACTGACGAATCAGTAAAAATGGTCCATATATATAACACACAGAGGAGGGACCGATTCGATGGTTCGTTGACCGTCGATAATTTTTTAATCATTAATATTCTAACGCCCACAAATATCCTGGAATTCAATGATCGTAGAAAAAAAAGTAATCGAATAAGTGACCTTAAATGTATTTAAATATTGACGCTGATTGTTTTATGCATGTGATTATGAAATATGTTCACGATATGTAACATATATATATATATGTCCGCTATTAGTGACATTGAAACGTTGGATTGCGATGTTATATTTTCATGAGTGCGTGAATGAATTACCTTTCTTCATGTGATGAACGTATCAATTACTTATACTGAAGACTACCAATTGGTACGCGGTACACGGTGTGAATTCATGAGAACGAAATTTATTCAAAGGCAAATACAAACAAAACACATTTATATTACAGTTTTCCCTACTTCTGAAACACTCAAGCAGCAATATAAACAAGAACAAGTCTGAAATGATAATCGGTTAACAAGCAAATAACAACGCATACTTTCATATAACAAATCATAAATAGCTGTATAACGAGATCACGCGAAACATATTTGCATGTTTTGAATGAACGATTGCACAACCCTTTGACTGATAAAATATCTATATACTCTCTCAATCAATGTGAGTAAATTGCAGAGGTTATGGTTTTATAGTGATGCAATGATGGATACATAGATTTTGTAAGATAGAAAGTATTTTATTCCAAACGAATGAAGAGGTTGTTTCATTAATATACAGACGGTAACAGAACCAAAATAATTATTACGTATAAAAGGTGGAGTAACTCACATGTCTTTTACAAGCAAACAAGGTTATAATTTGGGCAATATTGAACCTGATAACATCAACTGAACTTGATATAAAACGCAAACAACCTAACACGTGACAATTCTTCTAAGCTAGGAAAAACAAGAGAACAAGATGCCGAAATACTAAATGTACCTGGCTTTCTGTAACTTAGTATTCGTCTATATAAAACTACTTAACACGTACAACTCCAAAAGTTTTTCAGTAATACTTTTCAGATGCTTCAAGAGTAGACGGAGTTGAAATGAAGTATGACTGATCAAATTAAACGGGTCTGGAGTAAAGACTACGCTCTAAACCCATGCTTTATCACAGGGTCTTATAGTTTGGAAGATGGTGGGCCTTAGTTTAAAAGTTAATGTTTTTTTTTTTTTTTGTTTTATTTTTGAAATAACTGGGTGTGGAGTAAAGACAACGCTCTAAACCCATGCTTTATTACAGGGTCTTAGTTTGGAGGATTGTTGGGTCTTAGATTTGAATTTTTTGTTTTGTTTTTTTACTTTTGAATAACCGGGTCTGGAGGAAAGACTACGCTCAATACTCATGTTATTCCACAGGAATAAGATGATGGGGTCTTAGTTTTGAAGATTTTTTTAATTAAACGGGTCTGGAGTAAAGACTACGCTCTAAACCCATGCTTTATCACAGGGTCTTATAGTTTGGAAGATGGTGGAGCCTTAGTTTTAAAGTTAATGTTTTGTTTTGTTTTATTTTATTTTGAAATAACCGGGTGTGGAGTAAAGACAACGCTCTAAACCCATGCTTTATTACAGGGTCTTAGTTTGGAGGATTGTTGGGTCTTAGATTTGAATTTTTTTGTTTGTTTTTTATTGTTTTTATTTTTGAAATGACCGGGTCTGGAGGAAAGACTACGCTCGATTCTCATGTTATTCCACAGGAAAAGGATTATGGGGTCTTAGTTTTGAAGATTTTTTAATTTTTGAAATAACCGGGTCTGGAGTAAAGACTGCGCGCTATACCCATGCTTTATTACAGGATTTTAGTTTTGAACAAATTCGACAAAATATCCTTCAAATTTATTACATTTGTGGGTAAAGTCATTATTACATTTGTGGGTGATTCAAAATTATTACATTTGTGGGTAAAGTGGTTATTACATTTGTGGGTGAAATTTATTACATTTGTGGGTAAAGTGTTATTACATTTGTGGGTGTTATTACATTTGTGGGTAAAGTGTTATTACATTTGTGGGCGTTATTACATTTGTGGGCGTTATTACATTTGTGGGTGTAACAGGGTGTTACACTTAATTCATACAGGCAATAGTCCAAAATAAATTATATATGTGATTACTTGATCTGATTCTTTCTAGGACACCGAAACGTCCTCTTCGTTTTTAGAATAGGACGTCTTCATGATGCCCCACAGGTGAGAAATAATACATATACATATTTGTGCAATGTACACAATTCGATATCCTTCCCTCTTATTTCCCTACCTAAATAATTATATTTACCAAATTGTATACAAATAAAGGGCATTATCGAAAGTTCAAAGTAAAATACTACGAAATTTCATTCGTAGACTCATAATATAACTAGTCGTATACTTCAACAATTGCCAATAAAAGTGAGTTTCCAAACCCACCCCTTTCCCCCTCTATATGTGAAGCTGACAGCCCACTTATGTTCTTCAGAGAGATGAATTGCTTTCACTTTCGAAGCGCAAGAGAGAAGTAAATAAGCATATCAGCCACTTTTCTTTGGGCCCACTCATTCGGTCATTGGAAACCGTTACTGCACATTGTTCATTGTTTAATTATCCTGATACTCTGCGAGGTTGCAGGATTGGTCATGTTCAATAAAAAAAAACAAGGAAATGAGACATATTAGCACTATGGATGAACGTCTTCGAATATTTATTTTCCTCACCTTCATCGTTTGTAAGACAAATGAGATGAGCGTGTCTACTCGTATTCAGAACCCGGAAATCCTCCCAGTCGTTGGTGAGGATATAACACTTGCCTGCACCTTCACACCTCCATCGACACATCGCCTACTGTCTTGGATTGACAGAATTAACAATATTTTGGCTACCGATAATTGTCAAGGAAATGGATGTGAAAGTGACCAAAATGTTCCAAATATGTCCAAGTACAGTTTGATTACAGATTCTTCCAGCGGAAACCTCACTATTAGGGATTTAACAGTGGATAACAGCGGGAGATATCGGTGCTCAGTATCCACTCCTACTGATACAAATGCCAATGAAATTGTACTGAAAGTACTCTTATCAGGTAATGCATTATAACATTACTCTGGATAACTTGATCTAGTTGTGATGTTTGCAAAATTACAATGTAAATAATTTATTACTAAATCAAAATCAATACATTTTATTCAAACAGTCATGTTAAGTCGATAATTACTTTCATTCTTATTATATACGTATTACAAGAATGACATATCGAGTTCGATTCGTGACTGAATATAATCCAAATGGTGGTATTTTACAAATTGTATTGATATTGTGGTATCTTTATTTTGTTTAAGTCCAAAACGGTCGTAGATTTTGGTATACACCCAAGTTGACAAGTCATATTTCAGTGGTAACTATATATATATATATTGTTTAATTTCCAGCCATACCTAGGTTGCTATCCATTGCCAGCGGTCGGACTGAAAATGGATACACGAATGGAGTATCAGTGAGCATCACATATGGACGAACCCATAACCTAACATGTTCAGTCCAAGACGCCAGACCACCTGCAGAACTGGAGTGGCAAATTCCTGAAGAAGTACAGATTCGACTGGAAGATCAGTATAATAATTTTCGTGGTGAAGCTTACATCTCTCGACGAGTAGTTGCTGTAACTCCGTCGAGGTACGATGATAGAAAGATTTTGCGTTGTGTGGCTTCGCATCGGGAGCTGGATAATGAGCTTCAATTGTCTATAAGACTAGATGTTCAAGGTGATTATCTAACCAACGAGACCATTCCATTACTATTCGGTGTATATGTTTCTGCCTAAAGGAAAATGTATCGAAATGTGGGATTTCTCTGACACTGATGGAAGATTCCACACATCCTAAATCATTTCCCAGTCTTCTGTATTTTGTACATTCTGGTAGGGAATCTTAATTTTGTTATCTCATTTTTCTATAAGAAAAATAAATCTCCAATGATGCCTTCCTCATTTATTATCATAAATCACATAATCGAACAATTACTTATGTCTTTATCTCTCATTAAAGTAGCTGACTCCGTATCAAAATTGTTGTTCTTTCTTTCTATTTTCACTCAGTACCACCGAGTGACCTTCGGCTTACCGCGTATGTATCCATAACTACCGATGCAACAGATACAAGAAGTGTCATTTTATTTCAAGACTCGGCAACATCATTCACATGCAAGAGTGTAGGATCTCGCCCTATAGCTCTTATTTCATGGATTCTTGGTTCGGAAAACAACCTTGGTAGCACACACTCTACGTCTTCAACGAATGGGGCCGACCAAAGTCTACAAGACACCAAGTCTACTCTACAGTTGATTCCAAAGAGGAGGTATCACAATAAACTTCTCCGATGTGTGGCCTATGCTGGTATGAACCAACGTCAAACAGAAGTGAGGGTTATCGTCTACGGTGAGTATCCATTAGTTGTATTAACAATACATCATCTTCTATTATTCACAACAGAAGACCACATGCGGTCTGGGACATATTGCAACATACTTCGACATTGATATATACCAGATGTGAAACTTTGCATTTTCAATATCTGGGTGTATTCGTATTATGCAGCAAGACATTTTAAGGAAGTGAAAATTGTTGAAAGTGTTAAGTGACAAACCTTAAAGATAGCTCCAGTAGGTTCCTATATTATATAAACATATTTTCTTTCTTGTGTAAGAATAAGTTTTATGTAATACATAGGTCGGTGTTGCTTATAAAATCATCAGGTTTAATATCCTGTATCGGTATATATGCTAAATGCAATTCACTGGGGCTTAAAATCTAAAAATAGTGACATAAGAAATACAATTGATTTTCAAGGACCACCGGATCCTCCCTACCTAAATGGAACGGAAGGATTGCAAGATGTAGTGTCATCAAACGTGACTTGTACATCAAACAACGGCTACCCAGCACCAGCTTTCCAATGGTACCTTGGATCAAACAACGTCACCAAAGATTATAATACACAGACTTCAAGGAATATAAATCATCGACTGGATTCCATAAGTGTTTTCAATTTCACACCAACAGTACACGACCATGGGAAACGCCTTGTATGCCAAGTTTTCCATCAAACTGCTGAATCGATGAAGTTTATGAGAATCAGTGCGGTTCTTAATGTTCTCTGTAAGTCTCCTTTACATAACGTCTACCTGCAAATTAATTATGCACATCTGATTGTGAGGTACTATTTCTTCTCCATTTCTTTTATTTCATGAGTTAATTGAAAGATCAAAAGTGGCTAATGATAGCATGTTCCTTTACAGACCTTGAACTCTCGTCCATACATCTCATTGTAACTTTTCAGAGTAATGTATACGAATCTTATTTACATATAGACTTTGTGTGCCATTTAGGAACCACTAACTTGAAGTTCCATCACATTTGGGAGGGTTAGGAAATATTCTGTATTAAATTTCTTCTTTTCTGCCATTCTCTTATTACACTAAAGTAGGCCTTCGCATTTTTTTCCTTCTTATTTTATAACCGTTCTTTTTTTATAATCGTTCTTATGCATTTATTTTTACTTCTAAATCCAGATCCTCCAGTAATTGTAAGCTTCTCTGTTCGTCGGGTACCCAGACGCCAGCGAGGCGTCGATGCCATCTTTATCTGCACATCCGATGGCAGACCCCCTGTTTCTATAGCCTGGCTCTGTAATGACACAGACGTCATCAACACCACCCGCCATCAGATTCACAACAGTCTTCTACAAGAGCATACCTCGATGCAGAGTATTCTGATTATTTCTCATATTTCGGCAGAAGACGATGGGAACTATACATGTTTGGCTAAGACAAGGCTTGGGAACGACAGCGCTACTATAAACTTCTCTTATTCTGGTAAGTCTTCCACTTTTAGACCAAGGCACGTATATGTAAAACGATCAAATATATTGATGAAGGGAAGATTACGGGTTCTCCGACAATGCTCCTGTGAAAATGCATATGGCTTTACTTAGCCAAGAATGCGTCGTAAATATAATGAATGTTATTCGGGTAAACGTTGGGTTTATGGTTATGATTAGGGCTACGTTTAGGTATAACGTTTATGTATATAGGATTTTATTGAATCAAAGCAAATCACAACAAAAACCAAAGAACAAACATTCCGAAGACTGACACCTGTCTTGGGTACAATATAAAATTAAAATCAAGCACACATAATAAAATGGCAGTAACAAGTACATAAATAAGTCACAAAAGTTAAAAATATCAAATAACCTTCATTACTGAATATTGCAAAAAGGGCACATAAACAACAACAACCATAAGTATACATCATTACAAGTACATAAATAGAGGACTCTCGAACTGTGCAATAACTACATGTAAATCAGGCACAGACCGAGAGTTCCCCCCAAAAAAATAAGTAGCATCAGACTATATAAAGGGGTTTTCAAAAAATAACGGAGAAGAAAGGGGAAGACAATGTCAGCTAAACAGGGTTTAGGGTTTAGATTAATACTTCGGATAAACGGACGAGATTGACCGGGAAATAATTGCCACCGGAGCATGTGTCGTTTGACCGTCATTAAAATATGAAACCAAAAACTTACTGAATTGATTGGATACTTTTTTGTTGTTGTTGAGGAGATTACCCCTTACAGCATAAATGTTCACCATTTAAATAATACTTCCAGGGAGTCTAGATCCGCCTTATTGGTTCATCGCTGATCAAAACCAGACGACATCATCTACTCTCTTCGTTGCTTGGCAACCTGGAATCGCTGATGGGTTTCAGCCAATTATCACTCTGGGGTATATTACGAGGGTTCCCGTCCTGTTCCTACATTGAAAGGAGCACTCAAAAGTACAGATTCTTAAAAGAAAAGTGCAGATGTGTAAATATTCACGTTGCCCTCAAAATGTTAATTTTTATCTTTATCTTAGAAGCTACCTGTAAGAATACTCGTAACATTCGTATTTGAGGTAGTGATTGTAGTCCTTCCCTGAGTTCTGCTAAGTATTTATACATATATTACATGACAGACATTGTAGTTCTAGCAAACACACTGTATTCGTGGATTGTATGTATGATGATGCTTGTATAATTATGTCTGCAATAAATAAATAAAGTAATGAAAATAAGTTGAAGTATGGACCCAGGTTTAAAATGTGACCTTTCATTTTTATGTAAACCTTATTGTTTTGTCCTGTGAATACATACATGCTTAACCTAAACTTAGTTGTATTAAGTTATGTTTAAATACTGTTTGTTGTATGCTTGAGCATGACTTGAATGTAACAAATAATAATGTACTGTGCTTTCAGTATATTGAACCTTCATCGTTCCCTTTGATTTGTTCTTCGGATGTAATTAATTAAAAATACCTTTTGAGAAAATGAAATGAAATACATCTAGCAAAATATAAAATTGTTGGCCAGTGGAGAAAAATGATTCCTCAAATTCTTAATACTAGATATGTCTATAATGAAGAGCTTTGATCCCCCTCCCCCAAAAAAGACAAGTTTTAGAACATAAAATATAAATATATATTTTAAATATGTTGAACTATGGTCTATGCAGAAACTGCATAATCTACATAAAAGTCTTTATTTATTGAAAATAAGGTAGACAGGGTGTATCCAGCCAACGTTTGAGCGAAGGGGTTTGCCTTCATTACATGTCTTCATTTTTACCGGTAACTGGGAATATCATTTTTAAAAGCTTTAAGGTCAAGATGTGAGGAAGTTTTAAAACTACTTTGTAATTTTATGATGGAAATGTATCAATGAAAATCCTTTGTCTGAATGCCCCTGTATACAAATCTGGAAAGTAACATGCTAATATTCTAACTAATATCAGTATCCTTGTCTAGATTACCAATTAATACACTTGTTTGTTTTGGGTTTACATATTTTAAGAACTCATTGAGTCCTCCCCTACACACACATTGTCAAAATATAATATTTTGCAAATTTCTGCTTTGATTTCATGTAAATATGCCGGAAAGAATAGATGCGCAAATCTAGTACTTGTATTTGCAAGTTTTATTAATTGCACACTTTGAGTAAAATGAAAGGATGTATCATTATTTTGGTTGTGCAGATTGAAATTATATGCAGCCTATAATTGCCGAGGAAGCAAACATACGATTTTTAAAGTTCAATTCTTATCGATCTAGTGAATTTTAAAATCAGGTGCCTTTAACTAAAACTTTAACATCCTTTTAGGTTGTCATTAATTAACAAATTTTTATAGTCGTATTAATTAAAATGAAATGGAATTCCATTAATTTTACTAGTGATACTGGAGCTTGGGCAGTTTGAGTGACAAGTATTATCATTATTCTACAAGAATTTGTTATGATTTATGTGTGTAATGATATCTGAGCATTGTCGCTGGAAATAATTATGAGAATTAATAACATAAATATTATAATGTCTCGACGAAAAATCAAAAGTGTTTTTTTTTTTTTTTTTTTTTTTTTTTTTTTTTTTTGGGGGTATTTCTATATCGCAAAGAACAATATACAGGTAGTCATTATTTTGTGTAATGATTGCAAAGTAGCTGTATGCCCGATACATTGAAAGATAAACTAATGAATACAGCTCACCCTGAACGTGGACATGGTGATTTAATCATTAATATATTGTACTTTATTAATCATTTTATTCAGGGTATAATACAAAACGTCAATGGATGAATTATTCACATTTTACAACCAAATTAAGACTATATTATTGAGAAATACGGAGACATAAATGCATTACGCCTAGGATAATGGGATATTGCTGGTAGACATCGTTTTACCTAAGTATATTGCACGACAGATTTATAGATTGAGGAAAAGTAAAGAAAGATGGTAGAGAGGAAGAGGGAGAGAAAGAGGGACAAAGAGAAAGAGAGAGAGAGAGGGGTAGAACAATTGAGTACGTGGGAATTACAAGAGATATGAGTCCGATAAAGTGAATGTCCTAGAAGAGTGTACAAGTAGGGTACAAAAGACACGGGAAATAGGAGAGAAGGGTAGAAAAGGGAAAGGAAGAGAAGGAGTGAGAGAAATAGAGAGAGAGAGAGAGAGAAAGACAGAGAGAATGCGATATCATTTATACCTGTACATGAATAGATATAGTATTCCTTAACGCGATAATGTCTCCGGATAGCACAACAACTCTTATATAAAAGTAGCTTTAAACATATTTGATTGACGGGGCTAGCCTCTGTTAGGCATTTAATGGATTCCATTTGTTACTCTAAGTACTGAAAAGTTCGTTTACCACTCTCGTTAACAATAAAGCCCTTTTCTTGAAAGTAGGCAATGTTTTGTTATCGTGTTTCGACTGCGTATTGGTGTTTCGTAAAACGTTGGGATAAATACTGATTGGGAATTACATTGACACATTTGTAAGCTTCGCTTAATTTTTTTCCTTATATGGCCTGACATAAACCTGTTGGTTCTTGGATAATTATTGCGAACCTATTGTAAAGTTTAACCATTTAACTATTTAGGAGTTCATCTGAACAGTTTGACCTGACTACATCACAATAGTCGAAAAATGGCATTATGAAGGTGTAACTTAGACATACAATTTTAGACACATTGCTTTGCAGATGTTTTAAGAAAACACATTTTCTTGGAAATTTACTATGCCATAAAGTCAACATGCTACCTATATAACATTTTTTCGTCTAGAAAGACACCTCAAACAGAAAACTTTGGCCCGAAAGTGGACACTAAATCCCTTGCCTCACGCATCGCACACTTACCAGCGACCCTGTGACCTTTGTTTGCCTGCCTATGTTTGCGAGAAACAAACAACATTCCAGGCCCAGCTCTGGGCGCTATCTATTATACAAAATATGGGTGACCACTGTACTTCACGCAGGGACTCTTAGCCCGAAATCACAGAGCTTCACGATTTCTTTATGCACATGACTGTAATATAATTACATATTTCTTTTCTTGCGTTACCACGTTCTCTTCCTTTCGCATAAGGCCTACACTATATTACATGAGTAATCTCGAGACATTTCACCCGTTTCCTTTCTAGTTCTCTGACTTTTATAATTTCCATATCGCACCATTACCGTACATATAATTACACGTGTGGGGCTGACTGTATGCTTGTACAACGATATTCGTCATCTGCAACTATATGACTAAATCAAGTGTAATTGAATGTATTTTACTACTAAAGAATACCTAAATTTCAAACATTGATTAACCCTTGATAGTTACGATGAGGTGTCAATTAGCATCAAACTACTAGTTCTGTGTTATTTTCGATGAAAATCACAGGTACCAGGAGGGAAGAAGAAAACAAATCACGGCACAATGCACGTAAAACCGCGCGCCCCTATTTTGTTGAATGGACTGCACTGATTATTTGTGAATGAATGTATGACGTCACAGCCTCAGATCTCTCTGATGTGACATACATTTTAATGGGACTACAATGTTCAAAAAAAAAACGCGACGAAATATTCAACCCATGATGATGAGTGTAACATCGTTGGAAAGAAGAAAACCTCAACAATCAAAATCTTTTCGCCCCAAAGTGATACGTTACCGCGTTTTCGATTTACAAAGAGTGAAATACAAAGAGGGTTAGCTTTGTAGGCTTTTCCACATAGCGATTGGTCTTTTCTGAATGGGTAAACACAAATTCAAAGCAAAATCGTGACAAAGTTATAGAATCTGCCGAATCATTAAAAATAGTATTGCCAAATTTGATGTCTGAATTTAATTTGCTTTTCGCCCCAGACCTATTCGACCCGCAATAATTGTTACATAAAGCTTTAAAGAAAAATTGCACCAAAAATTGAAGGATTTTACGTGTTATAACGACGCACGCACGTTCAATCTGTGAGCCCATGTCCCTCAGTTTTCATTATGAGTATTTAAATTCTTTGAAGTTTAAGTGACTGAATCCCGATTAAATTTGGTATCATAATTATGCACCATACATTAACTGCTTAAATCAAAAGTCTAGAGTGTTGTTATGCTTTATAGTCTAGAAAAGGTGGAAAATATAATACGTTGCTTTCTGTTTCTGTTTCTTATTGGAACTTTTGAATATTAATTGAATGAAAATACGATTACATTTTGGTATTCATACGCAACATATATCAATTGCTCCAATTATATCAAAAGCCTAAGTCAAAACTTTTGCAATGAATGCTCTTTTGATAGATTCCAATTGGAAGTAATTTTGTCACAAAGTCTGAAGAGAAAGAGCGCCACTCTTGTTTAAACATTTACAGCATGCATATTGTCATTTCAAAGTGACGGTTTGGTGAAGTTTGTGAAACTGCATCGGTGTCAGGACACAAGGATATTTGTTGCTATAAATCATAACGATTCCACCAACGTGTGGTCTATTAGTTCAAAAGCATATCCTTTTTCTGCCTGCTTGGGTTCATAATCACGATAGTGTGTGTCATAAACTCGTCAAATAGAATTTTGAATGCCAAGATTCGATTGCTGAATAATGATGGCGATTTGTGCAGATATTCTTCTTTTTCTCGCCGTTATCATCTCCAAATCGGGTAAGTTTTATTTCATGTTCACTTGATAAAAATCGTTCGTACTTAGCTCAGGCGGAGAATTAGGGAGATTTAACAATTTTAACAATTCAATACACTAACGGAAAGCCGTTGGATTCATGTTTTGCAAATGCAATTTCTCTCATAATCCGCTATTATTTATTTGCTCTCTTGATTTTATGATAGAAGTAAATAGATAGATGGAAAATTATCAAATTACAAAACTTGTATAGCAATTCCGATCATTTGCAACAAACCTAAAGTAACGAAAGAATTGTACAAACAAACATCTTTGTCGTGCATCTCGATAACACCGATTGTTTGTATGCCAAGTACGTATTGAAAAACTAATCGGGGAAGTTAAATAATATATTGGAAACATTGGGCCATTGTCTTTTATCGTTAAAAAGGTATAGCAGAGGGTGTATTTGATCTGTGACGTAGCTATATGGGGCGGCACGGGAAGGTACGCCCCTGTCCAGTGGTAAGAAACAATTACAAGAAAAGCAAAGTGAGAAAAGAGATAAATTATGAAAGTAAGAAAGGAAAAAGGACGAAAAAAGAAAGCACCTGGAGCATCCCCACACCCTCCTCCTACTCAGTCAAATTTGCATTTCATTTTCGGAATACGTCCGGTGCCCCTGCCCCTCCTCACCCCTGTCCCTCCTCCCCCCCCCCCCTTTCACTCCTACTCCCTCAATAATTATAGTGCCCATTCTGCGGGTAGAATTGCGCTACGTCACTATTTAATGCGTGCTATTAGCAATGTATCAGGAACCTTTTCCTCGGAATTTGGTTTCTTGTCACCAATACAGGATATCATGCATTTGAAGTGTCTATTGAGACATACAATTCTCTTCCAGTCATCGGGGAAGATTTCACACTGGTCTGCACCTTCACTCCGGAAACCAGGAATCGGCAGCTAATTTGGGCCAAGGGTAACACCCTAGTGGTTGCCTCTCACTCTTGTGAGCCGTCTTGGGCTTGTACGAGGGTTATCGTTCCTAACCGATCCAAGTTCAGCTTAATAGCAGACACTACCAGCGGAAATTTAACATTTAAAAAACTTGACAAAAATGACAGCGACAATTACCAGTGCACAGTAAGCAGTACATACGGGGAAGAGAACCCAGTATCAACTAGCATGCAAGTGACTCCATTGCCACCAGGTATATTATTTATTATAATGAATTTACATAGCAATTATCAAGGATAACATATGGCCAATTCATGAAATATGAGTTTACTTTTGGTTAAAATCTAAATTAAACGTCTCTTTTTCTATCTTGTATTATGTGAGTAACAATATAAGAAGCTATAAAACAAAATTTAAATTTAAATTTAAAATGTCTTAAACTGTTCAAATAGTATTAAAGGAGCTAGTGATTAACTTTATAAGAGATGCCTATTATATTAACGTGTCATGAAGTGTCCTGATAATATGGTCAACATTACAGTTTGTATAATATTGAGGGTTCGCTAGTTGATATCGCAAGGGGAGGGGACTACGATAATGTACTTCGACGATTGTCTCTATAATTATTTTCGGCAACAACTTTTACAACTCAATAACTTAAACAATGAGCCAAAACTTTGCTTTTAAAGGAACTAAGTTAATTAAACGAAATGCGCTCTAATGTCTAACTTTGAAGTGGTAATCTTTGAAAGGCAGTTTTAGAGTTATTAGTGAATATATCTCAAGGAAGTAGACTATCGGAGTAGAGAAGTCAAATTCGAAGCGAACTTTATTAATCGTGACTATTCTCTCTTTTGTCGCCAGCTCCGCCCTATAGGATCGTTATCACTGGTGGGGGATTGAGCCGTTATAGCCCTAACAACGCCTCTGCAGCGGTAATAAATAGACAGCCGCATGACATCACATGTGAAGCGTACGGGGCAAGGCCTCCTGCAGTACTGGAATGGCGCATACCAGATGATGTAACCGTTGTTCTTCAGGATCAGACTGATGTAGTACGAGGCAACAGCTTTGTCTCTCGGAAGGCTGTTGCAATCACGGCCTCTGGGAATGATCAAGGAAAGAGTCTGCGCTGTGTGGCATCACATCCAGAACTACAATATAATCTTCAACGCTCAGTTCACCTGAATGTTCAAAGTAAGTAAAAGTGTTAAGTACAGAGCATAATATTTTTGTTGTTATGTGGTGCCAATGTTATTAAAGCTGGGTCCATGTCTTGTTCGTGTTACTCTTTATGTACTACTCTACTTATATCACAACATTTTAACAGTTTCTGTGGCAAAATTTCAATGAATATTTACGAATGTTCATTCTGGAGATTCATATTTTCTCTACAAGTATATTCTTTCTATCCATATATACAAACGTAGAAATAAAACGTATGTCGTTCCTTTAAAAATGATGTAGCTTTTCTTACATGATTTTATACAATGACTTTTCTCACTCTCTTTCATTAAGTTCTACCCTCTAGCATGTTACTTTTTCTAACTGGAAGTAGCAAGGAACACGAATCTGGGTCAACATTCATTATTCAAGAAGGTTCATCGACTTCAATCACTTGTAAAACTATTAGATCATTACCACCAGTTGAGCTATCATGGACTCTTCTTGGTGACACCAGCAGTACTCCCGGTAACACAAACCTTTCAACGTATCGCAATGCTTTAGATGGAAGTTTGTTTGACACCGAAAGTACTATCGCAATACATATAGAGAGAAAGCACCACGGAATATTCATTCAATGCGTTGCATCTCTGGACGAAGTCTTTATTAATCTCCTGTTAGCCAAGTTGATCGTTTACGGTGAGTTTTGATTATTCAATTATCGGGAGTCGAGCTTCCTTCAAATATCATTGATGGAAAATGTTTTGCAGTTATGGCCTTATCCACTGAAAGGCATAATTATTACTAATAATTCAAAAGAGCTTACCATTTTAATCATTATAATCTATCCAATCATAACGAAATCATCATCGTTGTTATTAATATGTACATATCACATGGGACTTGGAAAGGAAAAGCGAATGTCGATCAATATGACCCTGGGTCGTCTCCTTGCTGCATATATAAATATCACTTATAAGAGCTTCTATATTATAACAAGGACAATTGGACTTATTAAAGTTTTACAAATGACCATATATTTCCTTTCTATGTAAAGGCCCACCAGATAGTGTTAAAATGACCAAATTAGATGATCTACAAGACGGTATAGAAACCAACGTAAGCTGCCGAGCTGTTAATGGATACCCCGCTCCGATCATACATTGGTACATCGGATCAAGAAATGTGACTCATGATTCGTCTCTGAAGTCTTCAATCAATGTAGATGATCAGTATGATGCTGAAAGTATCCTTTCCCTCATACCAAGGAGGATTTACCATGGGAAACTTCTTCTCTGTCAGGCAGTTCAACCTACAACACCCTCTATGCAGGAAGTTCAACCTCCAACAACCTCAGTGTGGTCAGTGAATGATAGCATGGTTCTGAATATATTATGTGAGTATCCATTTTAATTTAAACCTTTGGTATTACATTATAAAAGAGAATCGCAAAAAACTGCGTAGGATAGCGATCTGTCTACGGGTTCCCAGCTATCCTCAAGAGTTTCGTCTGGTATTTTGTTTTTATTTTAATTTAGTTTTTCTACCTCTATGTACAATTCTGGAAATGAATCACACGTCCCCTGTGTGTTGCCGTTTTTTCAATCTCACAACAGGATATGTACGGATAACAATCAGTCAAAGTAATGGGCTAAATTTTGTTTTTCTCCTTTTCCCTGCATGTAATTGACAAGTCTCTTTACGTCCCACCCCAATATACCTAATTAATCCCTTCCCATTCCCATCCCATATCACTCCTTCACTTTTAATCACCTCAAACTAATTTTTCCATATTTTTTCTTTAATCTAGACGAACCAGTTGTGGTCATTACTTCTCAAAGGCTCACATCAAATAAAGTACGCTCATGTTTTGTGTTGACATGTACTGCAGACGCAAATCCCCTTGCCTCTATCTTCAATTGGTTCTGTAACGACACTCTTTTTTCAAACGGCTCCCGTAACATAGCACTCTCCGAGACTATACCCGAAGGTGAAACGCTGACCTCTAGCGAAGTGGACGTTCGAAATGCCCTGTCAGAAGGTCCTTGTGATTTCAAATGCATTGCTATTTCAAGCTATGGTTCCGGAAGTGCATTCTTCAACTCCACATTTTCTCGTAAGTAGAACTGTGTTTGTCGTTCTATATTTAGGTTTATGTGTAACTTGTTTATGCGATACTTTTTAATCATTATATGATTTGGACTTGCTCCAACATTTTTATGACACCTTCTACTATTTATCAAGATGATTAATGACCCAAAACCACGGAACTGAAGGAACAGTCTCTATTGATTTTGTCTTTACACTCAACCACTGATTAACTTTAAAATGCAGTTATCCCCGATTCACCTTCTTGGCTCATTGTCGACTAAAACCAAACGAGATCTTCAGCTCTCTTCGTTGCCTGGCAACCTGGATTCAACATCCGGTTAAGACACATTTTGATTTGATTGATTTTGTACAAACTGTCGACACGATACGATTAATTAATCAGTCGAGTGGCCATGCCTTCAAATTGATGAAGCTAACCCATCTTTCATCTTTCATATATACGTTTTACTATTTTCAATATTCATAAGATAGCTTGCGTACACACACCCTCATCGGTCGTAATACGTAAAGCAGGGTTTCTGAACTGTTAGACTATGGAGGCTACACCATTACGGCACTTCATAAGCCCTGTACTTTCCTGCTCCTGACACAGCCAGACACTGGCAGAAATAGGCAAGGCTCAAAGTTTTTATTAAATATTAAAATAGAGTCACCAGCCTCCGAATAAACACGAGTATGCCATCGGTTTGAATGAGGCTTCAATAATGAACAATGGTGAAATTAAACTTTCTAAACAAAATTCCTACATAGTACAAATATTACTTAAGCCTGGTTGCGTATCCGGAAATGGTAATTTTGGGATTTATAGGTCACAGTGCATGATAATGGTAATAATAACCATCATCGCTATATTGGTAATTACCTGAAGAAGAACAATAATCTTTCTATGACACGAAAACGTCCTCTTCGTTTTCAGAATAGGAGGTCTAACAGGTGAGAAATAATACATATATTCTCAAACTCTTCTCCCTCGTGTAAAGTACAGAACTTTGTATCATTCCCTTGCACCCCATTCCTAAAGACATTTACAAACTGCTATACTTTATATGTATATATCAACAAGGCATTATCGAAAGTTCAAAATGAAATACTACAAAATTGTATTGGTTGTCTCATGTGGAGGCGCGATAGCTCAGTCGGTAGAGCAGTGGTCTCGAAATCCGGCGATCCAGGTTCGAAACCAAGTCGTTGCGCTAGTGTCCTTTGGTAAGGCATTAATCTCTCCCTCGGAGAGGACCATAAGCAGTTATGCTTTCTTAGCAGTCAGGTAAAATAACCGCTACTATTATATTACTAATATTCAATAACCAAATAATCAAAGTAAGTTTCCGAAACTCCATTGTTATTTGATACTGACAGCCCACTTTTACGTGTATGTTCTTCAGGGAGATTAATTGCTTTCATTTTCGTTGCGATGGACAGAAGTGAATATTCATATCAGCAACTTGACTGTGTGTTCACTCACTCTGTCATTGAAAACCGTTACTGCATCGTTCATTCTCTTATTCTCAAGATGTTATGCTAGGCTTCAGGATGGTTCATGCACCGCACCTCCGAAGTTGAAATACGCAAGGAAATAAGACGTAATAACAAAATGGACGAACGTATTCGAATAGTTCTCTTCCTCACCTTCATTGTTTCTAAGACAAATGAGATAAACGTGTCTACTAGTCTTCAGAACCCAGAAATCCTCCCAGTCGTTGGTGAGGATATAACACTAGCCTGCACCTTCACCCCTCCATCGACAAATCGGCTACTGTCTTGGAAGGACAGTAATAACAATTATTTGGCTACCGATAGATGTCAAGGAGTTGGATGCAGAAACGAGCAAAACGTTCAAGATATATCCAAGTACAGGTTGAGGGCAGATGCTTCCAGCGAAAATCTAACTGTAAGGGATTTAACAGTTGATGACAGCGGCAGATATCAGTGCTTAGTACTTACTCCTACTGATACAGTTTTCAATGGAATTGATCTGAATGTAATGTTATCAGGTAGGATTTTTTTCTGTTTATCCTATAGTGCTTGGTAAACAACTAAAATTTACCAAAATATATATGATTCATCAATTACAAAACGTTCAATGCATATATATGTATTTATAGATTATACAAATGAATAATAGGGTTAGAACGGGGGTCACTGCACAAAAAGAGACTTTGCTCTATAGGATCAGTCAAGTATCATTTGCGACTGGAAATATTGCCATTATATGATACAAATATGATAATGGGTCAAGTTTGATACATCTGTGTTAAGAAGGTCATAGTCACTGGGACACCGCACGGTTGATAAAGGTTATTTCGTAGAATGAAGACTTTATACATGTTGTTTAACATCTAGCAATACCTACTTTGCTATCCATTACTGACGATCGATCTGAGAATGGATACAAGAATGGGGCATCGGTCAGCATCACATATGGGCGAACCCAAATCCTAACATGTTCAGTCAAAGACGCTAGACCACCTGCAAATCTTGAATGGGACGTTCCCGAAGAAGTACAGATTCGACTACACGATCAGTATAATGCTGTTTATGGTGACGCTTACACCTCTCGAAGAGTGGTTTCTGTAACTCCGTCCAGGAAGGATGATGGAAAGATTTTCCGTTGTGTGGCTTCACATCGGGAGCTGGATAATGGGCTTAAATTGTCCATCCGCCTAGATGTTCAAGGTGATTATCTTACGAATGATATCATCCCATTATTGCTCGGTGTGTGTGTGTGTGTTCTCCCCAAGTGAATATGCATCTAAATGTGAAGATTGTCTGAAATGGATGAAACATTCAACATCTCCTAAAACATTTCCCACTCTTCTGTAATTTGTACATTCTAGTAGGGAATCATAAGAACGTCACCCAGAACTAGATCCCATGATGCTTTCATATCTTATATACTTTTATCATATCGTTAGCAATAGTTCACCTCTGTATCTCTCCTTTCAGTAGCTGAATCCGTATTCAAATTCGGGCTCTTCCTGTCTCTTTCCACTCAGTACCGCCAAGTGACCTCCGTCTTACTGCGTATGGATCCATAACTACCGATGCAACAGAAGCAAGAAGTGTCGATGTCTTTGAATACTCGGCAACATCATTCACCTGCAAAAGCGTAGGATCCAGCCCTACAGCTCTTATATCATGGATCATTGGTTCGGACGATTTCCTTGGTAGAACGACTTCTTCGTCTACCACGAATGAGGCCGACCAAGGTTTACGTAACACATATTCCACTCTACAGTTTATTCCAAAGAGAAGGCATCACAATCAACTTCTCCTATGTGTGGCCCATGCTGGTATGAACCAACGTCAAACAGAAGTGAGGGTTATCGTCTATGGTGAGTATTTTGTACGTTGTATTAACTATACCTCATCTTCTATTTTTCACAACAGAAGACCGAATTCGGTCTGGGACATACTGCAACACACTTGAACATTGATGTATACCAGATGTGAAACTTTGCATTTTGAATATCTGGGTGTACTCTTATCATACTTTGCCTATTCTGCAGCAAGATATTTTAGAAAGTGAACATTGTGGAAAGTCTTTAGTGACAAACTGTCGTGATAGCTCAAGCAAGTGCCTATAGATATCAATTTTATATTTTCTTTCTTGTGTCAGAATATGGGTTATTTTGTGATACATAGGTCGTTGTTGCTTATAAAATCGTCAGGTTTAATTTCCTGTAGCGGTATATAATATATGGCCTTCACTGGGGCATAAAATCTCAAAATAGTGACATAAGAAATAGACTTTGATTTTCAAGGACCACCGGATCCTCCCTACCTAAATGGAACGGAAGGATTACAGGATGGAGTGTCATCAAATGTGACTTGCACATCAAACAATGGCTACCCAGCACCAGCTTTCCAATGGTACCTTGGATCAAAGAACGTCACCAAAGATTCTGATACACATTCTTCGAGGAATAGAAATCATCGACTGGATGCCATAAGTGTTTTCAATTTCACGCCCACGGTTGACGATCATGGGGAACTCCTTGTCTGTCAAGTTTTTCAACCAAACGCTGCATCCATGACGTATTGGAGTGTCAGTGAGGTTCTTCATGTTCTTTGTAAGTCTTAATTAATTCCAGCCTACACCACACATGATGTAGATCTTCCGAGGCAGGTTCATAACGTCGCCTCACCGCTAAAGAATACATTACGAACATTGAGATTATTTGGTGTTACTGTCCTTTTTGCAGTGAGCTGACGATTGTTTATACTTTTCCATAATTATATTAAACAGACGATGATACATTATTTGTTTTGCACACAAATTACCGGATCTGATTCTGTCTCCTCTTATTAATAACTATTTTTCTTACAATAGCATTTTAAAACCCTCTAGATCTTTATTGAAACATCAGGATTAGTTAAGATTAATGCTAAAGGATGCCATACACATGGAGTAAGATCGTTCAATGTTAGCGCCATGGTTCTGACATGTAAGACTTACAAAAATATTGGTGACTATTATAATAAGTATTCACTTACGCTCATCAGGAATACCATCACAATTTTGTTCTTCCTGGGCCTCCTTTTATTGTTGAATGAACGTGTTTTCTTCTTTCTAAATACGTACATGTAGATTCTCCTGTCATTGTGCACTACTCCGTTCGTCGGGTTGCCAGTGGTCAACAGAGCGTTGATGCAATCCTTACATGTACATCAGAAAGCAGACCCCTAGCCTCAATAACATGGTTCTCGAATAGCACGGAACTCAACAACAGCACCCGCCATCAGATTCACCGCAGTCTTCTACAAGAAGATACCTTGAGGTCGAGTATTTTGGTTATTTCAAATATTTCGGCAGAAGACGATGGCAACTATACATGTTTGGCCGAGACAAGGCTTGGGAACGACAGCGCAACTATAACCTTATCATATTCGGGTAAATCTTCTGGTATTTAAATCGTTCACTATCATACCAAGGCGCATTTATGTAAAATGATCATGTCCTATTGTTGAGATGACACATTGCCTGGTACAGTGCTGTGCCATCAATAATCCCAGATGCCAAATGAGAACAGTATGATACTGTTACGATTGTATAACCTAGGTAATGAGATGATAACACAGTTACAGTAGCTACCGGGCAATGTTAACCTTTTGTTACGGTAGATTACTGTGTCGACTTTTAGAAACGGTTGATGGTTGAATGGATTATCACATGCCCGACAATGTTCCGTTGAAAATAGATTTAGTTTTTACTTCGCCAATGATATATTGTAAAGGTCATGCCTGTAATATGGGTTAACGTTAAGTGTAGGGTTAGGGTTAGGGTTAAATTTAGGTATAGGGTTAGGCCCAGTTTTAAAATTTAGAGCTCGGTTAATTGGTGTACGAATGATCAGGTTGTCACCGGAACATATGACGTACAGCCGTCACTACTACAGTACGATATGATATTATACCCAAATTAGTTGTATTGATTAGATACTTGTTGATTTGGGGGTAATAAAACATAGTACATGAGACTGTCACCATCTTTTAGAAATTTCTCTCAGGGATTCCAGATCCGCCTTATGAGTTCATCGTCGATCAAAATCAGACGACATCATCTACTGTCTTCGTTGCTTGGCAACCTGGAATCTATGATGGGTTTCATCAAAATATAATTCTGGAGTATATTACAAGGAAAAATCGTCATTAAAGGCATCGTTTAACAATGTTAAATCTGAGATGCACGGCCCTACGTGTTATCAGTGTCTGTGATATGATGTGATATTGAAGCCCTAAAATAAAAATCGCGCTTCAAAATGATCAAGAAATGCCTCAAAAAAGAAAAAAAAATCTTTGAGTGACCGGTTTTACCATACTCGTTTTCCCCAATATACTGTAGTGTTATTTTATTTTGTTTTGATTTCCAATCATAAATATCTTGTTAATCAGAGAGCCGATCGGCTGGTAAAAGTCATGGGGTTCCTGACTGACCTAAATGTTTATAATCACATTGCAGCATGAGCTCGATCCAGGATTTTGTTTCAGAATGTGAGACAAAGTTACCGGATCCCTTTAAAGGATATTTTTCTATATCGCAAAAAACAATACGCATGTACATGTACTCATTGTTTTAACAAGAATTATTGGAAAATAGCTTTATGCCTATACATTGAAATATAAACTATGAATTCAGCTCGGCCTGAACGAAATAGCATACTCTGTCGTTTGGATGTAAACATGTTGATACACTCATTACTAGATTTTACTTTATTTATTCATTTAAATCATGGTATAATCCAAAACGTGATAAGTAGTCAATGGCTGAATTATTCCCATTTGACAAGAACATTATTAAAAATACATAGAATACAATAATGCAAACGGTAAAATTATACAAACACCAGATGATAACCAGGGTAGCTCGACCAATTTGGTTTAAATAATCCCAAAAAAAATCAATATCAGTCATAAAACATATTTGTAATTCGATGGAGAAAAGTAATTGCATTTGTGATCAAAGTTTGAAGTATATAGAATAAGTTAAAAAGGGAATATTATTATAATCAATGGTTTGAACATTAAAAATGTGTAAAGATATTGCAAAACTATAAGCCGTTTCAGTGGTAAATACAAATATAATTGTATGCAGGGCTTGAATGGTGTGAAAGTTTGTATTTGTTGTGTTATGTTCTTAGATTGTATTTATTGTATTATAATCGAATTGATACTAAATGATTGAAACACATGATGATATAAACGCATTGACCAGACAACATCACGATAGTCGAATAGTGGCATTATGAAAGAGGTACATATTTACTTACACATAGCATTTAGAATACATTGCTTCGCAGATCTTCTAAGAATACAAATTTTCTTTGAAATTTTATTAGCCGGGCGTGTTCCCGATCAGCAAAAACAATCGGAAAACCCTCCGGTCACCCTTGGGCCACCAGACTACAAGGGCCAAAAATGCGCCCTGAATTAATCGTCATCGTTTAAATGTGACCTAGGCATTAGCCCAGGCGCAGAATAAGGGAGATATGACAATGTGATGAATTCAACATACTAACCATTCTTCGTTGCATCAATGTTTTCCAAATGCTGTCTCTCTCATAATCTGCTAATATTTCTTTACTCTCTTCATGTTATGATGGATGTACATAGATAAGAAAATTATCAAATCACCACGATTGTACAGCAATTCCGATTATTGGCAACAAACCAGGTCATAAAGCTAAACTATCAACAAAATTGTACCAACTCAGATCTTTGTCGTACATCTCATTTATATTTAGGTATTGCCTTCCTTTTCAAAGACGTAGATTGAGGTAGTAAATCGGTTTGAGTACTTGGGTTCAATTATCACTAACAAAGGAGAGAGCACCGCAGAGATAAGAAGAAGGATGGCAATGGCGAGATTAATAGTACAGAATATGTCTCATTTCCATTCATCGTTAATGTGTTTAGCAGAGTATGTTTTGTTTTATCAGTGCCGTAACAGTTGAAAGAGAACAAAAGTGAGAGAAGAGTGAACATGTGAAAAGGAGAAAGAGAAATGGACGAATGAAAGAAGAGAGCTGTAGCATCTCTCACACCCTCCCAATCAGTGAATTTACATTTCATTTTCTGAATACGAATGCCCCCATCATTTTAATTCCACTTCAATGGAAGGGCGTGCGGTACGTCAAATTTTGATGGATGCTGTTAGCAATGTAATAGGCACATTTCCCTTTTAATTTGGTTTCATTTCACCCATACAGGATACCACGCATTTGAAGTATCTATTCAGGCATACAATTCCCTTCCAGTCATTGGCGAGGATTTCACTCTGGTCTGTACATTCACGCCGCAAACCAGGAATCGGCGCCTAATTTGGGCAAACGTCATGGTAGCCTCTCACTCTCACTCAAAGTTCAGCCTGTTAGCAAACACTAGAGGCGGAAACTTAACATTGAAAAAGCTTGACAGAAATGATACTAACAATTACCAGTGCACAGTAAGCAGTACATACGGGGAAGAGAATCCAGGATCAAGTAGCAAGCAAGTGACACCATTGTCACCAGGTATATTATTAATTATAATGAATTCACACAACGAAAATCAAGGATAGCATGAAGCTATTTCGTGATAATGAGTGTCACATTCATTAAAATGTAAATCAAATCTTTCTTTCTTGTCTTCTATTATAATATAAAATATCACTATTGGAAGTCTTAAAACAAATGGAAGTCTCACATTATCACATTTTCAACTGGCGAGTCTTTAACTTGATACATACCTATTATATAATTAGTGTACGAAGTGTCCTGATGATACCGTCAACCTTACCGTTTTTAGTATATTCAGGTTTAACTAGTAGCTATCGTACGGGGATAATGTACAACGACAACATTAAGAGCTTAATAACTTAAAAGGTTAGTAAAAACATTGCTTTGAAAGGCACTATGTCAATGATACGTGATATCCTAATGCCTAATTTGAAGTCGTAATCTTTGAGTGATTAGTGTATCAAAAGGAAGTACTTCACTATCAGAGTGGAGAAGTACAATTCGAAGCGACCTTTATCCATCGTGACTATTCCCTCTCCTGTCACCAGTTCCGCCATATTTGATCGTGATAACTGACGAGAGATCGGGCGGTTATTACACTAACAACGCCAATATGACGGTAACTGCTGGAGAGCCGTATTACATCACATGTGCAGCATACGGGGCAAGACCTTCTGCAGTACTGGAATAGTGTTTACCAGATGATGTAGTGGCTGTTCTTAAAATCCAGTATGATGTCGTACGAGCTTACAGCTATATCTCCCATAAGGTTGTTAATATCACGCCCTCTAGGAATGATCACGGAAAGAGTCTCTGATGTGTGGCATCACATTCAGAACTACAAACTAACCTTAAGCGTTTAGTATACCTGAATGTTCAAGGTGAGAAATACATTTCAAATACAACTCGTATTCAACTTTATACAGCCAGGCAGTGTAAACTTTTTTAAACACAGAGGTGCTGATGTCAGTTAAGTGAGCCTATGTCTCCTGTTTTTTTTTTTTCTTCTTCTTTCTGGTCTTGCGATTTCATTGTGAAAGAAACGTTGTGAAATCGATCAGAAAAGGTAGATCATCTAGCATATAAATATTGGTGTGTACTGCAATGTTCTGGAATCATCAAACTGATAAGAAATTTGGCTCAGTCTTGGTAAAATTACAAGCACTGTACACAGAAAGATATACATGGGACTTCGCGACACGTGCGCGGTATCTATCCGGTCCAAATAGATATAATAATTTACCAAATATATCAATTAGTAGGCGGTTTCCCGGTAAAATTTGTACCATCACGTATTAGTCAAAACCTATTCGTTCACATGATTGGTAATAACAGCTTCCATTTCATTTTTGAGAGGGGGGGGGTGCGTTTCCAAAACTGGTCTTTACCTTTAAGGCTTAAACCATAACTATATATTTCATTTCTATCTACAGGCCTACCAGATAATGTTAAAATGACCATACCAGACGATCTACAAAACGGGATTGAAACCAATCAAAGCTGCAGAGCTCTTAATAGACACCCTGCTCCGCTCATCCATTGGTACATGGGATCAAGAAATGTGACACACGATTCGTCTCTTAACACTTCAAGGAATGGAGATGATCGATATAATGCTGAAATCACCCTTACCCTCATACCAAAGATGTTTGATCATGGGAAACCTCTTCTCTGCCAGGCGGTTCATCCGACAACGCCCCCAATGTAGTATGTGAATGATAGCATGGTTTTAAACATATCATGTGAGTTTCCAATTTCATTTAAACTTTTGAAAACGACATTATAAATAGAGAATCTCCTAAAATGGCGTAGGATATTGGTATGTCTAAGCGTTCACCAAATTTCCTCAAGAGTTTCGTCTACTATTTGTTTTGTTTTTAATTCTACGCATTTTTGTTTCTAAGGAGTCTTTCACACGTCCCCTGTGGGCTGGTGTTTTCTCATATGTAAACAAAATGCATATGGTTAACTACCAATCAAGGTAATACGCTTTAATGCCAATGTTCTCTTTTTTCCTGCATGCATTGACAGGTTTATATTGGTCCTCTCATAAATAACGTTAATTAAACTCCCCAGTCTCATCAACATCATTATACCTCCATATATTTTATATCACCTCTATTCAAAAATGATTTTCAATATTTGTATATAATCTAGATGACCCAGTTGTGTTCGTTTCTTCTCGACGGCTTACATCAAGTAAAATACGAACTGGGTTCGTATTGACATGTACCTCAGACGCCAATCCTCCTGCTTTTATATTCCAATGGCTCTTTAACGGCACACAGTTATCTAACGACACCCGTAACATTACATTATCCGAGACTATACCCGAATATGAATTTCTGACTTCCAGTGAAGTGGCGATTCGAAACCCCCTGTACGAAGATCATTTTGATTACAAATGCATTGCCGTTTCAAGCTATTCATCCGGTAGTGCAGTGGTCAACTCCACATTTGCTCTTAAATAAAACTGTGTTTTCATTGGATATTTAAGTTCATTTGTGTCTTGTCCATCTGATTATCTTTTTTTCATGTAATTGAACGGTGCTTGCTTCTATATAAAGAACATTCAACTCATATCCATGTAACCTTGTTCAATTCATCACGATTCAAGTCATTTCCACTGATTAACATTAAAGTACAGTTATCCCCGATTCACCTTCTTGGCTGATCGTCGACCAAACCAGACGACACCTGCAGCTCTCTTTGTTGCCTGGCAATCTGGATGCAACATCCGGTTACAACATATTATTTTGGACTTGGTTTAATTCGTAAAAGCAATCGACCCAGTAAAAAAAAATCAAAGATTCAATGTAATGGTCATGCCTTCAAATCGATAACAAACTTATCCATCTTTCCTCTTTCACATATGCGTATTGCCATCTTTAATTTTCATAGGTCATTCATAATGCTTAGCATGGGGTCTGAACTGTTAGACTATGTATACTGCACGCTAAATCTTCAGATTGTTTTTAATCACCCTGCGTGAAATATGCATCATATGAGTTGCATCAATTGAAAGAGGAGGATCTAAGCTTTACAAATATGTGTAATATATTAATTATAATTGTTATTAAGTTATGATAAAACATCGATAATTCTCGGTTTCGTTTTTTCTGGGACGCACTGTATATTTTAAATATGTTGAAATATGGTCTATGCAGAAAGTGCATAATCATATTGCTAAATACTACATAATACGTGGTATGATTTGTAGTAGAAGCCTTCTAGTGTAGGAGTGAACAAAGGTCTACATTAAAGTCTTTACTAATTGGAAATAAGGTAGACAGGGTGTATCCAGCCAACGTTTGGGCGAAGGAGTTTGCCTTCATTACATGTATTCATTTTAACCGTTAACTGAGAATATCATTTTTAAAAGTTTTAAGGTCAAGATGTGAGGAAGTTTTTAAAACTACTTTGTAATTTCATGATAGAAATGTATCAATGCAAATCCTTTGTCTGAATGCCCCTGTATACAAATCTGGAAAGTAACATGCTAATAGTCTAACTAATATCAGTATCCTTGTCTAGATTACCAATTAATACACTTGTTTGTTTGGGGTTTTAATATTTTGAGAACTCATTGAGTCCACCCCTACACACACATTGTCAAAACATAGCATTGAACAAATTTCTGCTTTGATTTCATGTAAATATGCCGGAAAGAATAGATGCGCAAATCTAGTACTTGTATTTGCAAGTTGTATTAATTGCACCCTTAGAATAAAATGAAATGATGTGTCATTATTTTGGTTGTGCAGATTTAAATTATATGCAGCCTATAATTGCCGAGGAAGCAAACATACGATTTTTTGAGTTCAATTCTTATCGTTCTAGTGAATTTTAAAGTGAGGTGTCTTTAACTAAAACGTTAACATCCTTTTAGGTTGTCATTAATTAACAAAGCTTTATAGTCGTATTAATTAAATTGAAATGGAATTCCATTAATTGTACTCGTGATACTGGAGCATGGGCAGTTTTAGTGACAAGTGTCATCATTATTCTACAAGAATTTGTTTATGATTTATGTGTTTAATGATATCTGAGCATTGACGCTGGAAATAATTATGAGAATTAATAACATAAATATAATAATGTTTCGACGAAAAATCTAAAAGTATTTTTTTTGTATTTCTATATCGCAAAGAACAGTATACAAGTAGTCACTATTTGTTAAAATAATTATTGCAAAAAAGCTGTATGCCTATACATTTAAAGATAAACTAATGAATACAGTTGTACGTGGACATGGTGATTAAATCATTAATAGATTGTACTTTATTCATCATTTTATTCAGGGTACAATACAAAACGTCAATGGATGAATTATTCACATTTTACAACCAAATTAAGAATATATTATTGACAAATATGGCGACATAAATGCATTACGCCTAGGATAATGGGATTTTGCTGGTAGACACTGTTTTACCTAAGTATATTGCACGAGAGATTTATAAATTGAGAAATAGTAAAGAATGATGGTAGAGAGGGAGAGAAGAAAAGGGTGGACAAAGAGAGGGAGAGAGAAAGGGGGAGAAGAATTGAGTACGTGGGAATTAGAAGAAACATGAGTGTACAAGTAGGGTACAAAAGACACGGGAAATGGGAAAAGGGTAGAAAAGGAAGAGGAACAGAAGGAGTGACAGAGATAAAGAGTGAAAGACAGAGAGTATGATATATCATGTATACTTGTACATGAATAGATATAGTAATCCTTATCGCGGTAATGTCTCCGGGTAGCACAACAACTCTTATATAAAAGTTGCTTAACAAAAAATACTCTTCTTGAAGGGAGGCAATGGTTTTACATAGTTTTCCGACTGAGTATTCGGGTTTCGTGAAACGTTGGCATAAATAGTGAGGGGCATTCCATTGACATATTTGTAAACTTCGCTCAATCTCCTTTTTGCATTATAAGGCCTGACATAAACCTAATGGTTCTTGGGTAATTATTGCGAACCTATTGTGAAGTGTTACCAGTCTATTTAAGAGTCCATCTGAACAGTTTGACCAGACAACATCACAATAGTCGAATAATGGCAATACGAGGGAGTAACTTAAACATAACATTTAGGATACATTGCAGATGTGTTAGGCTGACAGATTTTACGTGGTATAACGACGCACGCACTTGCGCATATTCAATCTGTGAGCGCATATCCCTCCGTTTTCATAATGAGTATTTAAATTCTTTGAATATTAAGTAACTGAATCACGATTAAATTTGGTATCATTATCATGCACCCTATATTAACTGCTACAATTACATCAACAACCTAGAGTGTTTTTATGCTTTCTAGGCTAGAAAAAGTGGAAAATATAATACGTTGCTTTCTGTTTCTGTTTCTTAAAGTAAAGGTTCATTGAAATTCGGAAAAAATAGGGCAAATCACACTTCTACTGATTGCTGAGAACATTAACAAAATGACTAAAGTACTTTTTAAGCCCTCAATATTGTGAGGAATGAATTAAATGCAATTTTGATACCCTTTCCAAAACCCACTCACAAAGTAAAATGACGGCGTTATTTACATGCGATAAAATGACGTCACACTATGAACAACCTACAATCACACATTCGGGACAATATGGCATTCCCGTTGCAATTTTTAGATATGGGTTAACGTTGTTTGTATATTTACCGCCAGTGGTGATATTTCCATTATTTTAGGCACTTTGAATGAGATACACTGAATAAATATTAATTTCTACAAATGCGTATTCGATTTTTATGTTATTTACCGTCACATTTGAGCATAAGAATCGGAAAAATAATCACATATTCTGAGGGCAGCTCAGCGTGTATGTGTCGGATCTGGGAGTGCCTAGGACATTTTGCATGCGGACCTATCGATCGACCCTTCTGGAGCAAAATAGGCGACAAATTTACATATACTTGTCCAGATATTCATTACGAAAATGTCTGATTAGGCCGATTAGTTTAGATTTTTGATAGATAAATGGGGAAAGTGGAAGTTGAGAGAAGACTTAGATCACTCCGGTTCGCGATTCACAGCTATCTCAAGCGCTGGGCCGGCTGGCTGTGATATGCTGGCAAGCAAGCTGCGCTGGATGCAGGCAGGTTGTACGTACGTACGCGTAGATACTGCACAGACGGGCCTACGCTATATACGGTATACCTGAACGTGAACGCTACATCGACGTATTTGGGAGTTATAAAATTGATTAGACTTAGAGCTAAGATTAAGAACCAAATTAGGTACTTCATTCTTCTTTCTCCTCAAAACTCAAATCAAGTATGTTTTCGTCCATATCGACATTTCCAGGGTGACTTTGATGAAAGTAAACAAAGTTGGCTATGAATGGGTACGGTACTCAATAGTCAATGCAATACATATGTGAATTGCACGCAAACTGCATCGCGCACCGTCGCCAATCATTTCAGCTGAGCGGCCCATTGTACTCATTGTTCATTTTGCTACGTCACTCAAAAATCAGCTGACTTACGATGATTTCGGGGTCTCGAGTGGGGTGATATTTTGTCAAGTTTAATCAACTTTTATAATTTTCGCACGAATTTACAAGTTACACAAATGTGATAGTTTTACTCAGTGTAATATTACGATTGCAATGATACCAAATTCAGTCAATTTCAAAATCAATGAACCTTCTCTTTAATGGAACTTTTGGATATTAAGTGAATGAAAATACGATTAAATGTTTAAACACTTACAGCATGCATACTGTCATTTCAAAGTGACGGCTTGGTGAAGTTTGTGAAACTGAATCGGTGTCAGAAGGACACAATGATATTTGTTGCTATAAATCACTAACGAATCCTCCAAAGTGTGGTCTATTAGTTCAAAAGCATCTCCTTTTTTTGTACTGACTGCTTGCGTTTATAATCATCGATAGTGTGTATCATAAGCTCGTCAAATAGAATTTTGAATGGCAAGATTCGATTGTTGAATAATGGCGATTTGTGCAGATGTTCTTCTTTTTCTCGTCGTTATAATCTCCAAATCAGGTAAGTTTCATTTCATGTTAACTTGATAAAAATCGTTCGTACTTAGCCCCCGCGGAGAATAGACCATTTTGTAGTTAGCACATGGGTCAAATGACCCCAAATATCCACAGATCTTTTACTCATGGAGAAGTCCCACTTTGTGTATTTTAGAATAATCAATGCCAAAGTCGTGTATGTGATTCATGAATAGCTTTTGTTTGCCCTCTTGTAGAATCATAGAATGTACCGTGGTGCACAAATGAATAATGATTACATAACATGAGCACGTATTCATCTCGGTGGGTTTTACACTTTTATCACAAATGACCTTTATCTGCCCACGCGCAGATAGTATTTACGAAATGGCTTATTAGGGAGATTTAACAATTTAAACAATTCAATAGATTAACGAGAAGTTGTTAGATTCATGTTTTTCAAATGCATTTTCTCTCACAATCCGCTATTATTTATTTACTCTCTTGATTTTATGATTGAAGTAAATAGATTGATTGCAACAAACCTAAAGTAACACAACAAATGTACAAACAAACATCTTTGTCGTGCATCTCGCTAACACTGATTGCTTTGTATGCCAAGTACGTATCGAAAAACTAATCGGATAAGTTAAATAATATACTGGAAACATTGGACCATTGTCTTGTATCGTTAAAAGGTTTAGCAGAGGGTGTATTTGATCTGTCACGTATCTTTATGGGGCGGCACGGGAGGGCCCACTCTTACCCAGTGGTGAGAAACAATTACAAGAAAAGCAATGTGAGAAAAGAGAAAAAGTGTGACAGGGAAAAAGGAAAAAAGACGAAAAAACAGAAGGCACCTGGAGCATCTCCACACCCTCCCACTCAGTCAATTCCCATTTCATTTTCTAAACACGTCCGGTGCCCCTCCCTCTCCCCTCCCCCACCCCCTCTCCCCATCCCCCTTACCCCTATTCCCTCAATAATTATAGTGCCCATTTTCGGGGTAGAATTGCGCTACGTCACTATTTAATGCGTGCTATTGACAATGTATCAGGAACATTTCCCTCGGAAGTTGGTTTCTTTTCACCTATACAGGATATCAAGCATTTGAAGTGTCTATTGAGACATACAATTCTCTTCCAGTCATCGGGGATGATTTCACACTGGTCTGCACCTTCATTCCGGAAACCAGGAATCGACAGCTAATTTGGGCTAAGGGTAACACTCTTGTGAGCCGTCTTGGGCTTGTACAAGGGTTATTGTTCCTAACCAATCCAAGTTTAGCTAAATAGCAGTCACTACCAGCGGTAATTTAACATTTAAAAACCTGACAAAAATGACAGCGACAATTACCAGTGCACAGTGAGCAGTACGTACGGGGAAGAGAACCGAGGATCAACTAGCATGCAAGTGACACCATTGCAACCAGGTATATTATTCATTATAGTGAATTTACACAGCAATGATCGAGGATAACATATGGCTAGTTCATGATATTATATGAGTTTACTTTTGATTAAAATCTAAAGTAAACTTCTCTTTTTTATATCTTGTATTACGAGTAATAATAAAGGAAGCTACAAAACTTATGGAAATCTCAATGTTTTCTTCAAATAGTAATACACGAGCAAGTGATTAACTTAATAGATGCCTATAAAATCAAAAAAATTACGAAACGTCCTGATAATATCGTCAACATTACAGTTTGTAAGATATTGAGGGTTCGCTAGTTGCTATCGCACGGAGAGGCGACTACAATAATGTACTTCCAGGTCTGTCTCTATAAGTATATTCGGCAACAGCTTTAACAACTTAATAATTTGAACAATGAGTCAAAACATCGCTTTTAAAGGAACTATGTTAAAGGTAATGCAAAGTTTTGGGAAATTTTAAAATTGGATGGATAGTAGTTATTTACATTTTTGATATACTTGGATGCCCTTGTGGATGTATTATAAGCACTAACAAATTTAGCCCCTAAAACACTTGTGCTTTCGAGCAAATTTAATAATCAAAATTTACCGGTGCTCCCGGTAAATTTCAAATATTTCAACTAGCGCCTAAAGCCATTCCATGGTAGCTGCGACCATGAAAATCTCAGAATATGCAGTTCTGATAAATCCCAAACGGGAATAGCAAATCGGTCGAATGTAGTCAATAAACATTGTTTTAAAGCTAAAGTAATATCAGTCTTGAGAGGGCGCTATACAACATAAAGAGTTTATTATTTACAATTTTACCACTCGTTTTCGACCGCGACAACGATCATCGAATATTGTAAAATCGCATATGCTTCCAATGCGTTCATTTGAACCAAAAGCATGACCCCATACCAACACTTTGTAATACCTTTAATGACACGTGATGCTCCAATGTATAACTTTGAAGTGGTAATATTTGAAAGGCATTTTTAGAGTTATTTGTGAGTCTATCTCAAACAAGTAAACTATCGGAGTGAAGCGTACGTATGGCCAACCGTTTTGACATTTATTCCTATTTCTTGATATCAAGAAATAATTTTACGTTGTTAACCAATGGTAATTCTTGATATTAAGAATTAGATTTCTTGATATCAAGAATTCACTTCTTGATTATCTAGAATTAGAATTCTTGATATCAAGAATTTGATTTCTTGATATCAAGAATTTGATTTCTTGATATCAAGAATTCGATTTATTGATATCAAGAAATGAATTTTAGATATTTTTTTTCTTTGCCTCATCATAGAATTTATTAGATATACATTGTTTACATTCAAAGATACAATAATACAAATCAAACTTACATAATCACAAAAGCATCATTATTTGCATAACAAAAAATTGAAATTAAGTTTTGCTTTGCAAAGCATTTGAATCATCATTAACATAAGAATTATACTGATAGTTTTGTTTCCCTTTTTTTTTTTTTTTTAAATAACACGTAACAGCTCTTTTGGTAAAAACTTGTGCTCTCTGGTCATATTTATATTTGACTGAATTTCCAATCTTTTTATAATTTCTCTTTGGAAAATTTGTTTGAAAGCAACATTTCTTTTGTCTATTCCAGTCATATTTCGATCGACAATCAATTTATAAATGGTCCAAAAAGCTATAGTTAGGAATAAAGTACAATGATTTTCACAATCTATTTTGAGCAAGTGTTGGATACTGAACTTCTATATCTTTACTTGGTATATTGCTCGTAGTATTTCTTTAAGATGTTTAATGAAGCGCTTATTTAGTTTGCATTCGATAAATGCGTGATTTATATCCTCTTTTATATTAAATTTTGGGCATTTGAAAAGATTACTTTTTACTGGCAATAGATTATACAGTAATTTCAAGTTAAACTCTCGCAATTTGTTTTCTCTAATGTGTGCAAGATTACGCTTGAATTTTAGATATCAAGAATTGTTATAGTAATTGATTTCGAACGCAAAAGTACTGCACGAATTCATCCTGAGCGCGCGGTATTAACAGTTATTCCGATTCTGATTTCGAACGCAATAGTTGCGCAGAAACTCATCCTGAGCGCGCCGTTTTCACATTTATTCCTATTCTGATTTCGAACGCAAAAGTTGTGCTGGAATTCATCCTGCCTGAGCGGTGCGGTGTCGAAAGTCAACGTATCGCGATAATTCAACTCATGCAAGAAATCATGTTGCCAGTTTGCAGTGCATTTACAGATTTACTGTCTCTGTGATATTCCTTGTAGACAATTTGCATTTGCATTTGCACCCCCTCTCTCTGTCATCAAGGAGATACACATTAAATGACGATCAACTCACATAATGTGGTGTAGCAAATGCACTATGCAACAGGCTGGGCCCACCCCGTGTTAGGCATCTTGCTATATGCAGCAGCCAAACGGACGAGAACGTATGCTGATTCTCGCTCACTCACACAGTCGAGGAATCTCGTGCACTGCAGCATGCATCTGACTGCTATACATACTGCGCTACGCACAAACCGTCTGATTTTTCGCGTAAAATCTTTACTTTGGAAATAATTATACAAATTCTTTGAACCATGCCAACATAATCATAATGCAAGCTTCTGCTTTATTAGCCTTTTCATGAAATCTACATTGAAATCACAACAATATAACTAAAATAGATCGTAATTATCGAGATCACAACTGACATAATTTGTTTACGGTGCGCCATTACATGGCCAAACAGCGCAAAGTACACAAACTCTGTCTAAATGAAAGAAAAAAAATTATTTTCAATAGCAAATATATCTATTTACCCCTATCTATTTCTGCACAACTTTTGCGTTCGAAATCAGAATAGGAATAAATGTAAAAACGGCGCGCTCAGTTTTCTGCACAACTCTTGCGTTCGAAGTCAGAATCGGAATAAATAGGGACTTTTAGATTTACACGACGAGAACGTGGACCGCCACGTATGACATCCTTTTGAGGTAATGTGACGTCATATTAGGGCATTGCCGGGCACGGCCCCAAGCCTGAACACAATGTCACACGCGTTTGGCGCGCCGTTTGACCAATGATTCAGATAAACACTGTTTATCGTTGAAAAACACAGTTTCTCAGGATAAACAATGTTTGTCGCCGAAAAACAGTATTTATCGCCGATAAATAGTGTTTAACGAGAGAAAGTGTGTTTATCTCGATAAACAGTGTTTGTCGCCAATAAACAGTGTTTATCAAGAGAAACTGGTTTATCAGTCGATAAACATAGTTTCTCTCGATAAACAATGTTTTTTCTGATTTATTGGGCAAATGGCGCGCACTCGTATTTCAGATCAGAGCCGTATGCACTACTCTGCACGTTAGTCAGTACGTGGCTTAGTGAAATTACCGTTACTATTAATTTTATAACATTGATTTGTTGTACAAATATCATTTTTTGGTATAGGGCTTCCTTAGGACCTACTGAACGATATTAGGGTAGGAGTCCCAGGCAAGAATATCATATAAAGGTGTCGGGCGGGGGCGTTGCCTCGTAGCCCACAAATAATGTATAAGGTAATATAAAATTGAGTTTTTGTTGTACAAACGCCATTTTTGGTACAGAGCTTGATTTAAATTCAATTTAATTCAAGGTTTATTTTAAAAAAAAGGTGTCGCAGCCCAATGGCTGAATCGGTCATGTGAACAATTAAAAGACTCTTTACATATTTTAAACATAAAATACAGTAACAATGGATTTATCAATTTTGAAATATATATTATAATTGGTTCTAGGACAATTACCCCCTGGGCAATCACCCCCGGAAAATTACCCCCCGGAAAACTACCCCCGAAGGACAATTACCCCCTGGAAAATTACCCCCGGAAAACTACCCCCAAGGACAATTACCCCCAAGGACAATTACCCCCGGTAAATTACCCCGGAGAATTACCCCCGAGGACAATTACCCCCAAGGACGATTACCCCGGAAAATTACGCCCCGGAGAATTACCCCGAGGACAATTACCCCCAAGGACAATTACCCCCGGAAAACTACCCCTGAGGAATTACCCCGAGGACAATTACCCGCCCCCATGGATAACTACGCCTGAGGACAACTACCCCCGAGGACAATCAGGATTCAATAGCAAAAGACGATTTGACACATTGGGAGATGCTGTGAAGGCTACGAGCCCATAAAATTCCGTGCATGAACCCACATTCGTTCAAATACTTGCGCGTGATGTTCCTCATTACTACACATTTTTCTTTAACTATAATGTATGCAACACCACTGTGGTTGCTGTTTTCTACGAAGGATTTCTCTTGAGCAGCGTTATTTCAAATTTTTGTTAGACACAGTGCCCTCTTAAGAAATGAAAAGTTGCGCCCAATCTTAAATTCTTCACAAACTTTTTATTTTGCATCACTCTGGCACTCGTCAAGAGCTATGTACACACGTAAGGGCACATTTGTTTCTTGATTTAGTGAACGAGCAAGAAAAAAAAAGGACAAGACATTTCCAAAATGGTAAAACATAATGTTGTAATCAACATACTAGACAAGATTTAAGGTATGCGGGCGCCTCACCGCAGAATGTACACGAATATAAAGTGATATATTTGGTCATGACCTTGATACACGAATATGAGGATATTCGGGCCTCTCGTTGCCTTGATTTATCATGTTTATAATTGTAATGAGTGTGGTAACAATGTAATGCCGAAATAAAATATATATATTCGCAAAATATTGTCAGCGAGCGAGGAAGAAAGACATTTTATTATTTGTTTACATTTTACTTTCTCATGAAAAAAAATACTCTACCCGTTTCTGATATTTGTTTTGAACAAAATCAACGTTTGCCAAAAAAATGTTGCAATGTAACTAACATTCTTTTGCGGCACCCCAGTTGAAAAAAACGCTGCTCTGGAATTACAAAATCATTGAGATGAATGTACCAAAGTGCGGATACTTATTTTCTTTTAATATGGCACCGTACATACCATATATTTAACTTGAAGGCAATTTTTATTTCAAAATAAATTACAGTACATACGGTTCATAGAATTATCATGACCACGTTTCAGGGGGAAAATAAAGTAAAAATGCCTGCTTTAACCATTTCTGAGATGGAGGTAGTGGATGTTTCTAGCTTTCATATGGCCTAGAGTTTGAAAAGGTTTCACCAATTAAAAATTGGAAAATTATGATTTGTTGAAAGTGCAAACACAAATATGCAACTCCGTGACGTGTCTTGTGAGCTCCCCGCCTATTTGCCCTGTGGTAGAAAACTTTTTAAAAATCTGTATTCTTCCTTAACAAATTTTTCACATACATTCACCCAAAATATAATTAAATATAATTATTGCAAATATGTTTATACACAACCCCTGTACGAAACAAAACTATGCCGTCATAAATAACTAAGAAAATGAAAGTTCATGACATTTTCTCTAAATAGCAATTTGAAGCGGAGCTCGCATTATACGTCACAGTGTTGCAAATTCCCTGGGTGTGATTGTCCTCGGGGTTAATGGTGTTTCGAGGGGGGTAATTGCCCTGGGGAAGTTGTACTCGGGGGTAGTTTTCCGAGGGTAGTTGTCCTTGGGGGTAATTGTCCTGGGGTAGTTGTCCTCGGGGTAATTGTCCTCGGGGTAGTTGTCCTCGGGGGTAGTTGTCCTCGGGGTAGTTTTCCAGGGGTAGTTGTCCTCGGGGGTAATTGTCCTCGGGGTAGTTGTCCTCGGGGTAATTCTCCGGGGTAATTTTCCGGGGTAATTGTCCTCGGGGATAATTTTCCGGAGGGGGTAATTGTCCTTGGGGGTAATTGTCCTCGGGGGTAATTCTCCGGGGTAAATTTCCAGGGGGTAATTGTCCTTGGGGGTATTTTTCCGGGGGTAATTTTCCGGGGGGTGATTGCCCAGGGGGTAATTGTCCTGATACGATTATAATTAATATGATAATATTGCCTGGGCAGCAAAAATAAGAAAACAGAAGGTAACATGAAGTCAGAAAAACGGAGAGGAGAAACATTAAGAAAAGAAGTAAAAGGGGACGTTTATAAAAGTACATGTACATCCAAAAAAAAATTGCATACATGTTCTTTAAAAGAGTCATTAAGACAATATACGAATTTTAAAAATAGAAATGAAAATATTATTTTCATAACATTGTTGACGTTTGATATTGCAAGTATTTGTATTATTGCTTAGAAAATGACATAAACAACTACAATTATGGTACTTTAAAGTTCTTGAGTAAAAATCAGGAAACTTCAACATTTATGAAAGGAGTATAATACAAAAAAATAATCATCTATTTTTATTAATTGGGTTTGGTTTTATTGAGAAGATCGACAAAGTAAGGTAGGGGGCTATTTCGAAAACGATTGGTTTTGCACTTGAATTGTTGATATCTAGATGCATGGCGTAAGGAGATGGGTATGTTTTTTTTCCGTATAGGTAACCAGGTACTACATGTTGGGTAATTAGCTAAGGATGTAGCTGAATGATGGTAGGGTAGGAGCCCCCGGCATAACTATTCATATATGTGTGATTGGAGGCCCAATGGCGTTTGTATAACAAAAACTCAATGGTATATTACCTTATAAATTATGTGTGGACTACGAGGCGATGCCATCGCCAAACAACCTTATATGATATTCTTGCCGGAGGCTGCTACCCGAATATCGTTCAATAGGTCCTAATGAAGCCCTGTACCAAGAAATGGCATTTGTACAACAACAAATCAATATTATATTACCTTATAAATTATTTGTGGTCTACGAGGCGATGCCCCCGCCAAACACCCTTATATGATATTCTTGCCGGGGCTCCTACCCTAATATCGTTCAGTAGGTCCTAAGGAAGCCCTGTACCAAAAAATGGCATTTGTACAACAACAAATCAATTTTATATTACCTTATTAATTATTTGGGGGCTACGAGGCGACGCCCCATCCCATACCCTTAAATTGACATTTTTGCCGGGGGCTCCTAGTGAAATATCGTTTACTATGTCCTAATGAAGCCGTGTACCAAAAATGGTGCTTTTATCAGGCAAGTAACGGTAATTTCACTAAGCCACCTGACTTACGTGCGGAGTAGTGCATACGGCTCTGATCTGGAATACGAGTGCGCGCTATTTGCCCAATAAATCAGATAAACACTGTTTATCGTCGAAAAACACTGTTTATTGGCGATAAACAGTGTTTATCTGAATTATTGTTCAAACGGCGCGCCAAACACGCGGCAGTCCACGCTCTCGTCGTGTAAGTCTTAAAGTCCCTACTGTTAAAACGGCGCGCTCAGGATGAATTTCTGCGCAACTCTTGCGTTCGAAATCAGAATAGGAATAAATGTTAAAACGGCGCGCTCAGAATGAATTCTTGCAATACTTTCGAGCTCGAAATCAATCACTATAACAATTTTTGATATCAAGAATTTAATTCTTGATATCAAGAAATCGAACCAATGAAATAGGATTAAATGTTAAAACGGCTTGCCATACATACGGGACAAGGCCTCATGCAGTACTGGAATAGCGTATACCAGATGATGTGACCGTTGTTCTTCAGGATCAGTCTGATGTTGTACGAGGCAACGGCTATGTCTCTCTGAAGGATGTTGCAATCACGGCCTCTGGGAATGATCAAGGAAAGTATGCGCTGTATGGCATCACATCCAGAATTACAACATAATCTTCAACACTTAGTTCACCTGAATGTTCAAGGTATAAAGTAAACGTACAGTACAGAGCATAATCGTTTCGTTGTTATGTGGTGCCGATGTTATTAAAGCTGAGCCCATGTCTTGTTCTTGTTACTCTTTATGTACGCTCTACTCAGACCACAACATTTCAACAGTTTATGTGGCAAAATCTCAATGAATATTTAAAAAATATCTAGCTTTTCTTAAATGAATTTATATAATGACTTTTCTCACTCTCTTTTATTAAGTTCTACCCTCTAGCATGTAACTTTTTCTAACTGGCGATAACAAGGAACACGAATCTGAGTCAACATTAATTTACGTTCAAGAAGGTTCATCGACTTCAATCACTTGTAAATCTATTAGATCATTACCACCATTTGAACTTTCATTGACTCTTCTAGGTGACATCGGTAGTACTGCCGTTAACACAAACCTTCCAAAGTATCGCAATGCTTTAGATGGAAGTTTGTTTGACACCGAAAGTACTATCGCAATACATATAGAAAGAAAGCACCACGGAATTTACATTCAATGTTTTTCATCTCTGGACGAAGTCTTTATTAATCTCCTGTTAGGCAAATTGATCGTTTACGGTGAGTTTTGATTATTCAATTTTCGGGAGTCGAGCTTCCCTCAAATATCATTGATGGAAAATGTGTTGCAGTTATGGCTTAATCCACTGAAAGTCATAATTATTACTAATAAATCAAAAAAGCTTACCATTTTAATAATTATAATCTATCCAACAGCCCTACTCAGACCACAACATTTCAACAGTTTATGTGGCAAAATCTTAATGAATATTTACGAATGTTCATTTGGTATATTCTTTATATTCACATTTACAAACGTAGAATAAAAACATATCTCGTTCCTTTAAAAATTATCTAGCTTTTCTTAAATGATTTTATATAATGACTTTTCTCACTCTCTTTCATTAAGTTCTACCCTCTAGCATGTTACTTTTTTTTAACTGGCGATAACAAGGAACACGAATCTGGGTCAACATTAATTTACTTTTAAGAAGGTTCATCGACTTCGATCACTTGTAAAACTATTGGATCATTACCACCAGTTGAACTTTCATGGACTCTTCTAGGTGACACCGGTATTACTCCCGTTAACACAAACCTTTCAAAGTATCGCAATGCTTTAGTTGGAAGTTTGTTTGACACCGAAAGTACTATCGCAATACATCTAGAGAGAAAGCACCACGGAATGTTTATTCAATGCGTTGCATCTCTGGACGAAGTTTTTATTAATCTCCTGTTAGGCAAGTTGATCGTTTAAGGTGAGTTTTGATTATTCAATTTTCTGGAGTCGAGCTTCCCTCAATTATCATTGATGGAAAATGTGTTGCAGTTATGGCCTAATCCGCTGAAAGTAACAATTATTACTAATAAATTCAAAAGAGCTTACCATTTTAATAATTATAATCTATCCAATCATAACGAAATCATCATCGTAGTTAATAATATTTACATGTCACATGGGACTTGGATAGGAAAAGCGAATGTCTATCAATATGACACTGGGTCGTCTCCTTGCTGCATATATAAACATTACTTATAAGAGCTTCTATAGTTTACCAAAGGAAAATTTGACTTATTAAGGTTTTACAAATAACCATATAATTCCTTTCTATGTAAAGGCCCACCAGATAGTGTTAAAATGACCATACCAGACGAGCTATTTGACGGTATAGAAACCAATGTGAGCTGCAGAGCTGCTAATGGATACCCTGCTGCGTTTATTCATTGGTACATCGGATCTAGAAATGTGACACATGATTCGTCTGTAAAGACGTCAATGAATGTACATGATCGGTATGATGCTAAAGGCACCCTTACCCTCATACCAAAGAGGTTTGATCATGGGAAACATCTTCTCTGCCAGGCAGTTCAACCTACAGCTCCCTCAATGCGGTCAATGAATGATAGCATAGTGATATCATGTGAGTTTCAGCTTTCATTATAACTTTTGGTAGGGATATTATGATAGAGAATCTCCTAAAACTGCGTAGGAACTTTGGTCTGTCTGTGCGTTCATCAACGATTCCCAAGAGTCTTCGATTGTTTTTTTTTTCTCATTTTAATTCTTTACATTGTTATTTCTATTTGTATGGACACATTCTGGAAATGCTTCACACGTCCCCTTTATGTTGCTGTTTTCCCATCTTACAACAAGATGCATATCTATAGCGATCAGCCAAAGTAATATGCTATATTTTCCTCTTTTTCCTGCATGGCATTGACAAATCTCCTTAGGCCCACTCCAAGTTAATCTAGTTAATCCCTCCCCATCCCCATCCCATATTACTCCTTCACTTTTCATCACCTCAAACTAATTTGTCAACATTTTTTATTTGATCTATACGTCCCAGTTGTGTTAGTTACTTATCCACGGCTTACATCAAATAAAGTACGCATATGTTCCTTCGTGTATGGAATAGAGTGCATCGACTCCTGCTTAGGTGTTAACACCCACCCGGATGTTTACCCGATTGTCGTAACCTCTGGAAGGCAGTGTGTAATTAACCAGCTTATTTTGTAGATGATCGATTGGAATGCTTCCTCTCAGATATCATTTAAAATACCCTTTTCTACATCTTCTTACAGTCATCCCAGATGTACCTTCTCAGTTCTTCATCGAACAAAACCAGACGACATCTTCAACTCTCTTCGTTGCTTGGCAACCAGGATTCGATGGCGGGTTGCAACAAACGTTCACTCTGGAATACTGTACAAACGACACACAAGTACAGGGGTGCGGTGTGGTCACAAACTTGACAAGGACATCCTACACTTTTACGGGACTCAAACCATTCACGTTGTACCGGGTGACTCTGTGGGCAGTAAACAGCGTGGGGAATAGTAGCCAAGAGGAAACATTAGAGGCTTCAACAACTCGTTAGTTTATACATAACCAGATTGTCTAAGGTTCATTTGTATCTCTTCTAACTGTTGTAATCATTTTTAGGCATTCAGATTCAGTTGTAGGTGCTTTTGGGTTAAATGCTGCATCTATTGGTAATTGTCGGATAAGGAATAAAGCATATTGCACTGTTGCACCAGTGTAATTGTTACCCATCCAGTTCATTCTATGCCATACTTTATACTTTGAGTGTAAGCAATTACTAAACCATCAAATACAGACAACTTTTCAATTAACGAACGAAACTTGTCTTAGTTATTTATAACCATTTCTTTCATTTCAAATCGAAACATTACAAACCACAACCATGAGAGATTAAAAACCACTTATTAAACGCCATTGAATAATAGATCTGTTTCTTTTTTTCTTATTCATGCTTCCTTGTTTGGGCCTTATACAGCATTGCAACCCGAGAGCTATGGTAAGGACGAAAACTTTATTATTAAGACAAACAAAATCCCTTTTGTTTTCTTCTTTGTTAGGATGGTTGGCTGTGAGAGGAACTTCTGTTTGTTTTTTTAATACCATTTTTGCGATGGAACACCCTGATTAGCACATTTTTTCTTTCTTCATAGGGGTCTACTGGGGATCCACAAAACATTTAATGCACAAGTCGTCTTTCTCACGTCTAGTGAAAGGAATATATTTCAGTTTTCATTTTGAATCAGTGAAGAGAATAACACAATTATATTTCCTCCCATGCAATCATGAAATGAATATCAAGTTCTGACACGTTAAACAAAAGTTTGACTAAGCAGAAGTATAAAGAGGGATGCAAAAACAGAGAAAACAGAACAACGTTGCCACTGTTTAACTTAAACCTTGTATTTCTACAAGTTTAAAAGCCTTGTGTTCATGAATCAAATTAAACGAATCTTAGAGAATACTAAACACATTAAAGTAGGATGTGTATTAAACCGTCCAACTCTGTATCTTTTTCTCCATCTCTAAAAAACAAGCAATGGTGCAATAATAATTCTCTGTTGTTGTCGTCTTTGTTTTTTTTAATCATATAGGCTTAACCACCAGTTGGAACAAACAGACACATATCCTAACGTTGTCAGAGGCAAACCAATCCCTGGGAGAAATCTGCTTCATCAAACAGAGGACTTACCTCGGGCCAGACTGTGCCTCTGTGAATAGAACAGAGTGCATTGAACCCGGCACAGAGGTCAGCAATGACCCGGATGATGACAACACAGTTCTGGTGACCTTTGGCAGGGGACTGTGCAGTAAACCAACTTATCTAAGAGGTTAAGCTATTGAGTATTCTTTCTTGTTAAATTATTTATAAGAAAAATGGAATATTTCAAGATTACCTCCAGGCAATGACCATCAACTCCCATTTCTTACAAATTTCCTAAAGATTTTGATAAAAAAACGAGGTTTTGAAACAAACAATATTTTTGAAGTGGTAAGAAAGGAGCAGAAGTCCCCTGGTTCATTGGAATAATCATTATAACATGTATTCTTAATTGTATAAGCTACTATGTAAAGTGTACATTTAATCATAAAGCCGATATCACATAGATGTAATCAACATACAGAACGAGAAATGAGCATGGGGCAGAAAGAGTTCATGTTTGGCTGTACGTATGTGCTTGGGCGTGTGAGCACACATACGCCTTTGTGTTTGTGTGTGTGTGTGTGTGTGTGTGTGTATTAATATGTATGTGGGGGGTATTCTAGTATTAGTAAATATGCACTCTGCCAAACACAACAAATCCTCCTACATGGCTTCGTAAAACGCTATTTGAAACAAAGGGGAAATAGAAATGTAAAGTAAACATCCATACATTAACCATGGTTATAAATAGACTTTGCCATAAACCAATCTCCTACAGCATTGTTTAGAAAAGCAATATCAACAACATTATAGTCATGGTATTGTTTGTCCTAGACTCACCAGTTGAGAAGCAGCCATCAACTGAAAGTGGCCTTCCTTTCATGACAATCGCTCTTGGAGTGATTGCCTCTGCTAGCTTCATCCTGCTGATTTCACTGGGATTAATGTACTTCTATGGAGTGTTATGCTGTGTGAAACGAAAGAAGGGTATGTTGTAAAGCAGCTTCTCCCCTGCATTCACCTCTAACAAACCAAAACATACACTTATCAGATGCATTCCCCATTTTATTTGCAAAGTATCTTCTTTAGGCTTCACTCTTCAACTCTCGTTACGTTTTCTTTTTCATTTCACCAGCACTTGATTTCTATTTTTGTTTTATGTTTTGTTTTGTTTTTGTTTTTTGTTTCTCCTCTCTCTCGTTTTACTTCTGTGTCTCTCTGTCACTTTCACTGCCCTTAGATGGCATTAAAACCCCCACTGATAATGTTTTTTTCCCCTTCTAAATACATAATGTCTTTTAAGCTTTTTACCATCCGGAGTTTCTTTATCATCCTATTTATCGTGATTTACGATATTTATCTATTTTTTGTATAACTATTTCAATTTCCCGCTGCTCATAAAAATGTGCACTCCTCTTTATCATAAATAACCCAGCTTACACTTTCACATCCTCTTACCAACTATGTTAACCTTTATAATCTCCCTTTCACTCTTCTTATCTCTCGTATTTTGTGCTTCTAGTCACATTGGCATTCATGATGACAAATAACAGACAGGAGACAGGAATTGAGGTGTAAGAAAATGTGGGAAGAAGCACATTTCAAATTATTATATTTCCAAACAGGAACAAATAATACAATTATAACGATAAAAATAGGATAAAGGAGAAGTTAACTGCCAGTCAGAGGAATATGAAGTAAGATATTTTAGATTGTATTTATATTTACATGATAAGAAAGAAAATATAAACATATTTCCCCGCGAGCTTCAAGCATTTTATTTTTCACAATGTATTTGAAGTAAAATTACATAGTTTATTTTTTATTTATTTAAACAGATCGATTCATTGATCTGTAGTTATCATGGATATTTTTTTCAATATAAATCAAGTCAAGTATTGTTATCACAGTCAAACCTTTAAAATGAAGTACCTTTGCCAAAATGTGTGCTTGCATTAACATGATTTTTTTCTTTACATTTAATTTCATTCTGTGCATTCCAAGCAGACAATGGAAAACACAATCAGCCAGAAGGCCGAAAGGTAGGTCTATAATTGTGCATACTTATTGATATGATATTAAAAATAGTATTAAGGTAAAATCCAAATAGCATTACTTAACCAATCATAGTTTCCTCTTGCGAAATACATGCATATCGGTAAATGTTCAGCTGCGGCATGTCGAAACAAATTATCTCCAAAAATTCAGCATTCTTAACAGAAATCAAACATTTTAGTGACCCAGTTAAATCATAATTAAACCCCATGAATTTAATTGGTCAAGTTTTCGCCTTGAAGATGGAAGAAGTTAAATAGTAATGTTTTTTTTTTTAAATTAAAATTCGATCAAAATTTACGATCAGTTGCTGAGCTGCTTTGAACAAGTTTGTATTTTAAAATGCACAGGAACTTACGTTTTGAAAAATAAAAATGAAATGAAAAAAAGTAATATCTACCGCTTGGTAACTTTGCTCGTACACTTCATGGTACAGTTATTCAAACGTTGATTACCAATCTCAGGTTCGGTCCATAAAATATGAATTTCACGTTGCGAAAAAGCGAGGAAATCTTGTTTGTATTTTTTAACAGAAAACTTTATAAAGGTTGGGGCAAAATGTTGTTGTTCGCCTCTGGCACCTATATTTCCTATAGATATACGCCAATGTTTTTTAGGTGGTAAAATTCGTTGCCTCTTTAAATAACAAGCTACTGAATAATATACTCATATTTCTAGAAAGGCTCAGACACCGTTTACAGGAAAATACAAAAATGAAGCAAACCATTCATACATACTCTGAATAATGGAATGATTTATTTGATATTTTGAAATTCACTTGAGGTATTTTCCTTGAAAATATTATTGTAGGTTGACCAGGGAGAATATGCTGAAATAGCACAGGTACCTCCATCTCACGCCTCCAAATCAACTACAAGCCACTATATGGACTTAAAGCGTATTCCTCGCACCGACAATGACACAACTACAAGCCACTACATGGACTTGAAGCCTATTCCTCGCACCAACAATGACACAACTACAAGCCACTACATGGACTTGACGCCTATTCCTCGCACCAACAATGACACAACTACAAGCCACTACATGGATTTGAAGCCTATTCCTCGCACCAACAACGACACAACTACAAGCTACTACATGGACATGAATCCTATTCCTCGCACCGACAATGACGAATACGTCAGCCCTAGTGTTACTCGAAAGTGTTCTGAGGCTGTCTATGTAAATAGAGACATGACCGATGAAAATGTGGTGCAAAGCGACCCAGACAGTGATTATGTTAGTCCAAGTTTTACTCGAAAGGAATTTGAGTCTGTTTATGTGAATACAGACATGAGATATGAAAATGCGCTGCAAAAAGACCCAGACAATCAAGATTGAAGTGTTCTGGGGCTATCAATGTGAATACAGACGAAAAGGCGTCTAAAAAGAATTCGGTGATCCTCAATATATCAGTACCCTTCCCACAGCGCAGGAAGCTAATGCTAAAACAACAACTACATTTATGAAAATTAAAACCATACCGCCTATGCCGCCTCTGTAACATATTTCATTCACGATAAAGAAGAGTGACGCACTGGGTAAATCAAAAGATGTGTATGCAAACACATGAACAAAGCCAAAATCAGAAATGGTACAAAGATCCCAGTTAATTAGCAATACAGAATCCTTTCTCAGAAGAAAAGGTAACTTCTACCGTCAAAAGCTTTCTTGGATCAAAGCTGGTGAAGGGCCGTATAAATATGTGTTCATTGTCTTTGTGTAAAAGGAAAAAAAATATATATATTCTTAGATCATTTCACATGTTAAAATATCAAGAACATAAAGAACAAACTATAATTGAAAAATATATGATGCCCAACATTATTTTTGAAAATGTACGAGTAGGCTTATAAATGGCATATGATTCATGTAACTTTCTTTTAAACACTATTGTCATGAATGCATCGAATTCTATCACATATCGAAATCTACTGAGTAAATGAGTGAACGAGTATATTACACTCCATACTTAAGTAGTAATATCAAATTAATATTCAGAGAATGCCTGATGTTTTGTGTTTCGCATGTTTTGTATTTAGATTGATATTATTTATGTATAATCAGAATTCACTCGAAAGGTATAAATCGTCTTTTATTCGGTTCCATCATCACATTGTAAACAATTCCACATTTGATTTTAGAACATACTGCTAGGAATGTTAATGCATGTAGACATAGTGTGAACAGTCGGACCCTTAACATAACACCATGATCTATTGCAAACGTTGCACAAATTATTCCTTGTCCCGTTTATTAAAACAGTTTTAGGTAAATTTATTAAACCTGTACATTCATTTCACTGTATATTTATGTATGTTTACTTAACACGTAAACATCTAAATATATATATTTGCTGGTTTATAACGACAAATAAATATTAACTGATAAATAACAATATACTGTAAATATGGATTTATACCTGATATCGTATTTTATTAGGATTTCTATTAACGCTTTTGTTACTATAATTTCAATTAGGGTTTCAATCTTGGACATTGAGATGCATTTGAAAAGCGGACTTTAGTAAACTTTAAGTGTATGATAAATGTATATATGTATATATATAATGATGATGTTTAAATGAAAGTTCATGTTTCAAGAATTGTCGAAGAATATATGTCAAATATTTCATCTGAAAGCAACTACTAAATAAATGTAGCAAATAAATGTAAGATATCACAACCTGCTGTTCTTCAAAGGTTTAGAATGCATTGTGTATTGATTATATCCTATATTAAAACTTGTATGTGGATGGCTTGCATTTCATTACATCAACTTGCTCCCTAATTAGATTTAATATCCTACTCTGGCCTGTAAATCAAACCACCTGCAGGATCACATTCTAATTTGTAAGCACACTGTACAAAGATGACAAACACTGTATTTCAATGAGTAACACTTTAAAAACAATTCGTATGTAAGTATAGAGTGTGTTGTTTGTATAATGCAATATTTCGGAGATGTGTTGGACAATCGTACATTTTAAAACATTGAATGATACATGTTAACGTTTAATTTAATAATAGCTTCTTTAAATTAATTGTATACACATTATCTGTAAAGAGCCTGATACCTTTAAGATGTACAATCAAATTAAATCTCAACATGTTTTTTCTGCATAATAGTAGTGCTTGATAAAGTGAGATTAGTTTCAAATATTAAGAGCTTTGTAACATATATGTCAAGTTAATGATTATTACTATAATGACAAATATTATCATTCTCATATAAGCTCACATGTACATTATGTAAATCCATATAATTACCAAACCATTGCACCGTTTCACTCTGAATAAGATCAGCATTTGTAATATAGAATGCAATAATAATTGACTTTGGACGAAACAAATAATATGTATGTAGCAACAAAGTATTGCATTGTAAATCCTGGGTGACCTAAAGTTTATTTATACATTTAAATGCATTTGTATCTGAGAACATCGAATCCTAAACTAATCAATTCATTGTGGCATACTTGTAGACAACAAAGATAATTAATATTGTGCTTATGGAGTATTTCAACTTTACTTCATCACATAAGGATAACCGTCTAGTGGACACTAATTTTCTATTGATCAGTAATTATTATAATTTGTATAGTCTGTCTGTATTTCTGTTTATTGAAGGTCTATTCCCGAAATATTTTCTGATTCATCGATGAATCCATTTCTTTCAAGCAATCGTTTTATCTTTGCACTGCACTTAGTGCACTGTATCACAGACCCATGGCGAATATACTCATTTTCATGTATTTCAATAAAAGCTGCACAGATAAAACAATGATAAGTTTTTAAGAGTTTATTTTTACTTTTTTATACTGGGTCCTTACAATGCATCTCAATAAAAGCTGCACAGATAAACCAATGAACTTTAAAGGGTCGCTCTTTACTTGTGTGGAAGCAAGTTATCTAGATGATTATTAAAGCTGCCGTATGCATTATTATACATGTATCTGCCTGCGAACTACTTGAAGCATTTCATCTTCCTTGAATTCTTCGCTGTCAGAGCTTGTCCATTGAAAGTTGTTAGATCTCCAAGTTTCTACAGGCATTGTTTCAAATAGGTATAACAACTCAATGGTCCTTGAGCCCAGTAATAAATGGGGTTACAAATCATGCAAGTATCATTATCAACCAGTAACATCCTACACTAATTCTACAAGTAGATACATGATATGTCAGAGCAGTTTACGGTACTATGAATATTAACGAAAGGGGATAAAAGATATTTCATGACTGTGTTCATTTAGGTATTAACAATTAAAGGCTAGACTGATGTTAAATTTATAAGGAAATATATTTGGTTTATAATTTTTTTTCCAGAAGGAATAATTGAAGTGTATATACTTCAAGTAAGGGCATTTCACTATAATACATTCGATTCAATTGATTTGCAGATAAGTATTTGTGTATCGATACAAAATGAGTGACCTTCCATTCATCTTATAAACAAATTCAAAATTACAACAATTACAAATCTCCTGACAGCCGGAAAACTTTGATAGAAAATGTATCATTCAACACAGATTTAACGTCCTTCTTGCTCTCAACAACACTATGTTCGACATATACATGTATATATTATATATACCTCTTGAAATTCTCTCTCTTGGAGAATCCCTGTCACCGATTGGTGGAGTAAACATCAAAGTATCTTGACTCAATGCACATGATCTAATGCTGGAGGGAGTTGACCTTTGACTGGAAGGACTGGAACATCTTATTACAGATGACCTATGTAGTGAAACAATAACAAATGCAGACAAGAGGTTTTAGAAATTGAGAAGTGTTAAACAAAAGGTGAAATTAATTTTATTCTTGTTAATGACAATGTAACAAAAAACTACATGTACATGTAAATGGGGTTCTGAAATCGAAGACTACGTGGCATGTAAGAGAATGTCAGGGAAATAGTATAACAAAACAATTTGCAAGCAGACAGGAAAATGAATATAGATCAGTTTAAATGCAACTTGATCTAATTGTAAAGGACACTGTGTAACATTTCGAATCTAGCAAATGATTGATTTTGTTATAACCTATTCATAAACATGTATGCATAATTGATGTGACACTCGAATTGCTTTTTTTTATTACAAGTGTTTGCACGAGATGAGTGTTTTTGAAAACAGAGCTATGCTATAATCTTGCCAGGGCAAACTTTTGAGATCAACTGAAAAAAGGAAGGGAACAACAAAACTATAAGTGGTAAAATTATCTCAATCTTTGATCCTGTTCCCACGACATTTTGATTTGATACCTTCTAGCTTGTTTTATGGGAATGAAATAGTAGTGGTGTTGAAAAAACAAGGCCATGTCAAGTCGATGTAACAAGAAAGTTTATTAATCAATATGAACTTAACATATGTAATAGAATCAGTTTTATTCTCCTTCACCGGTCACTTTCATCATATACTCCCCTCTACGGGAACCTCAGGGCAATGTCATGATGACATTGGATCATATAACATTCCCCTGACTGACATATTTTCTACATTATGCATGACTGAGTTTAAATCAATGACATACATTTAACCCGCAACAACAATTTTTTGTCAAAGTTGACCTACTAGACAAAACCTCTGTGTCCTTTCAAAAGTCTCTCCCTTTTCTCATTTTCATATTACCTAATTTAGTTGTAAATGTATTATTTCACAGTTGTTTAGATAATGGTATGTAAAACTCTTTTGTGCAAGAATATGATATATATCTATGTGTAGGTATTGTACTTTTAAATATTTCTTTTATCTGAAACTGGAAATAAGTTGACGAACGAATAATAAGAAAAACATAATAGTATATATCCCAATCAAATTACACAATAGAATTAATACAACAGATTAGCTGTACTAGTCTTGAGTTTTAGATGAAGGTCTACTGTGTAACATGTATGGTGTTATGCCATGTACTTTGAGAAAGAGTGATAAGGCAGTATGTACATGTGTCAAAGGTCATGCAGGCAAGACACAATATATATATTTTACTAAGAAATTGTGAATAAAACGTGTTTTTAAAGTTTATTTAAAAAGAAAAAGAACAACAAAATATTGATGTGACTTTGAGTTACGAAGAGTTAACTGGTACTCTCTTTATCATATCAGTGGTGTTCATGAAAAGAAAGTTAGATTAAATTGCTCTTTCTAATGGTGTAAGATTGATAAGTTTCGTTGGTTTATTCATGATGTCGGTTTGGATTAATCATAATTTGAATTGGCCGATAGAGGGCGTTCGCCAGCCTAAAAGTCACGAAATTTGAACTGTTTTGTAAACAGTGATTCCATCAGTAATTCAGCAGTGATACAGTTTTTGTTTACACAGGTGAGCTTCACTCACAAAGTTTTTTTTAGAAGGTTTTCTTTACACGGTTATGCATATTAAGGTCATTTAGGAAAGCTAGTTGTGCTATACAATACATATTTGTTTATTCATGCGAATTCATGAATGTAAAATTGTACACATGTTTATGATTGTTTGTTTGGTTTATTGATATTACAGATGAACTGCATCATATGCAATGTATCCTAACTTTGCTGCCATCGTCTCCTCTTTATGTCTACTGTTGGGCCACTTTAGCAGATTTAACGTCCCAAATGGTTTAAACTAAAGTACTGTTATCCCAAAAGCAACATTCATATTATGAGAAATTTCGTTAATTTCTAATTGTTTTTCAATTACTATAAAAGAAGGAGGAGCTGGAGATCAGTGTAAAGTAGAGAAGCACAATGCCCCTGGATCATTCCTGCCAGTATTCTATTCTCACGTTTTTGTAATTCAAATCATTTATTTCATGACATTTGTCTGTCCAGCAAATTCTGTCTTAATTCTGTATTGCATTCATATATTACTCGAAGTTTTTTCTAATTTTCATTTATCTAAAATGAGACTAAATGTAGCTAAACATTCTATATTTTTTTCAAGGGGACACACTTGTGAAATAATATACCTTATGAAATTAAATCTAGTCCATCAATAAAAGTTGTTAAAAGGATATATTAATCATTATTACTCCAACAATATAAATAAAGAATGAATTCGTGCTCGGTGAGGTTTTTTTTTCCTTTTTGTTTCCGTTTTTCTCCTCTGTTTAGGCATTATTATTATTATTATTATTATTATTAATTTTAAATCACCGTCTTAAACAATAATATTAAACTGTATGTTTTTGGGGGTGGCAGCACCAATGAAGCCCTTCGCTTTCTTTAGTATCTCCACATTAATATGACATTATCTTTGTCGCAGTATTCGATTATGAATGTTTTTCTTTAAGTTGTACACAATTTTAATTCAATATGCTGTTTATTTCATTGCCAGGTAAGAAATAAACAGTACTGAACTGGCCTTAAATTAATCAAGCATGACTATTGAAGTGGTTTTGAGTTATCTCTTTTACACAATATTACAGACAAGACACTGCAAATAAGAGAAATATTTACATCAAGACAAGGAGTAAGTAAACATTTATTTCATTGATTAAAACTACAACTAAATTATCACATGTTTACACTAAAAAAATAGGATCTATGGAACACAAAATTTATGTCATTCATATTCTGAGAATTAATTATCACTTTGGGGAAAAACTTTTAATTTGGTAATTTAAAAGCTATTAAATATCTATGCTTTTTTTATATAAGCAAATGTCCTTAAATACATCTCATGAAAACTCGTGTACAGTGCAATAGACACTTTTAGCACTCTCTCATATACTCTGTTCACATAATGACTGAAAAGGGGGTGGTATCTTGATTTAAAGAATGAAATTAATTCATGTGCTATTCCAACATCTACTTTTCACACATGAAGCAAAGAAAACAGCATCTAAGTTGTCTATGAGTTTTTTTTCTGTACAATCGTAATATGCTCCCCCATTTCATGTACATGTATGTCACCATGCTAGAAGAAGAAGAAAAAAGGCAGATTTCTCCTGTGTTTTAACGAAGTGATGGGGTGGGTCCAATTATTTACAACATAAATTGTATTCACCAATAGTAATGACATGTTATCATGTACGAAACAAGAAAGGGTCCGAGGGTGAGTAATGCATGTTCTGTTTTTTTTGGAGGGGGAGGGAGCAGGATAATATGCAGGTTAAGTCACATAGTTGTTCCATTTAACCACGTGAAACAATGTTCAGGCAAGATTTCTCTGATCCTAGCCACAATAATATGATACAAAGTATGAAATGCTAAATTTTAATTTGCAGATGCCTTCATTTTCATAATATACATAGCATATCATCACACCTGTTAACCTTTATTACAAACAATTGTCTCATATTTTTTTAGACTCACCTTCCCAATGGCACTGTTGATAGGCGACGGAGAGCCAAGGTGTTACTGATGTTTTGTTCCTTCTTCATCGTCTGTATCATCTGTTTTTTGTTGTTGCATAGCTACATGGCTTGCATCCATTTCTCCTGAAGTGGTGGCAACAGTTGAGTCCGCTGGTGAGTGCTCCAGAGTTCTTGTTCTAGTAGGTCATGGATGAGGCTGATGAGCTGTTCTTTCATATTCTGCAGTCCAGGGTCAATTTTTTGATTTTTTTCTTGACCAGATCTCATTGTTCCCCTCCTTCGAATATCATTTGATGATAATGTTATATAACTCTTTCTTACTGCATTATATTGATATATTCTGTATTCTCCTTTGATAGCATCAATCAAATGTCCCTATGATCTTGGAGAAGTAAACTCTGCTTCATCTGTCCTTGTTTCAAGCACATATTTTTTGTCTTTTTTGTTGATGGTGATCCAGATTTGGTAAACTAAACACTCTGTTGTCCTCACTAGTCGATCTTTCATCCTCACCAGGCAACATTGTCTGTCTGTGAGGCAAATGTTTTGATGCAGTATTTCTAACCAATGAGTCTCTTTCGAAACGGTAATCACCCTAACCTTGGTCATGGTCTGTCTCTGTTTGCTGATGGTGACTTTCCCATGTCCTGCAAAAGCTAATTTGCTCTTTACATCCCACGCTGTATGCACATGGGGACCTCTTTTATCACAGGGCAGAATCTTCCATGACATATGCAAATAAGGGGTAATATTGGACACTGTGTTTGGTTCATGTCCCTTATGAGTTACTACACCCTGAATATGTGGGCCGGCTACAGGATACAGTTGCTGACATGAAAATTCCTCATCTCTTTCTTGCCTGGTATCGCTTGTCGAGTTCTTTCACGTAAGAGGCATGTTGCTTGACCAGAGTAAAGATATCTGCTACCGTTCTGGATAAAAGATGGCACCCATCTTCCTGTCTGTGTAGCAATTGATTGTGGGATAGGATCTGTTCCAGTACGTGTGAGTTGTGGTGGCATCTTCCACAGGCACCTGCTGAACGTTGCTTGCCACTCTCGCTTCCGTCAGGAGCCTCTGCTGTTGCAACCGACGACGAAAGTCGGCAAGCCTAGAATCTCCTCCTTCCTAAAAAGTTCAGGAGAGTAATTAGTTGTTTCATTGATTGATTGATTCATTTTTATATTTATCGTTAACATTCACTTTTATTTTGTTAACCAGCATAGTCTATTCAGTGATTGAAAAACAGTTTAACATTATGGTCTCCATACACACCCACAGAAACACATGTGAAAATGTAACATAATATATGACTTACATGAGTAAGATGATAAAACATAAAATATTGAAACATTATCATTCAAACAAACATCACACCGTTGAAATAACAACAAAACATAACAACAATCTAGCTTTGTAAGTTGTGTAGGTTAAAAATATTTCTTGAAAACAGTGATACTGAACTGGTTTACTGAGAACAATAATAAAACTCAGAGCTGGCAACTGATTTTACTCGTTTAATCTAAAAAGAAGACCTAAGTAATACAGATCTATGTGTTCTGTAGATTACAAAGCATGAAAGAGCATGTAATAGAGAAGCGATATCACTTACAGTTAAATGGATAGTTGAGTTCTTGTTTAAGACCGCAAATGCTTTCAAAGTGCATTGTTATTGCTCTTATTCTTATTTATGATTATTTATTTCTAGTGCCCTCTTAGAACCTAAAATTGCTATGAAGGTAATTTTAGACCCCCAAATGTGTGAATTTAGATTGAATACGATCATACGAATTCAGCTCCAGTTTTTAAAAAAATACATTAATTAGTTAATTAATTAATAATAACAATACATGGGCCGGCTGGTTGTGCGTATTATAACCTACACGAAAAAGCCAACAAAAAGCCAATATTGGCATTGGCTTGAATAAAACATATTATAGTTATATCGACTGCTACGAGAGGCCTGGCTGTTTTTATACGCTCAAGGAATAGTTGAATCCACTGCCATCACCCCGAGGCGCGCCTGGGTGGGCGGCGCGGATTCAACTTTCCCGCGAGCCAGTATAGAAACAGCCAGTCCTCGAGTATTAAAGCAGTCGATATGACTTTTATATGCCGATCGTACGAATTAAAGCATCTACACATTATTTTAAAAATACATGTTTAAAAAAGAACCAATTCAAATCAAATGTAGTTACAGAACTTGTGAAAGGAATTATCCACCTTCAATAGCAAACAGACCAAAATGCCACTGACACAATTATTACAATTGGGTTACAGACTTCCTTACTGTTTATCACATGTACATTAAAAAGATTACATTTGATTGAGGGAACACATTGCATGTATCATTTTCTTGTCAAGCAATCTTATAATTGTGGATACGATCGAAACATAACCACTTTTCTCTGAAATCGGGTAAAGTAATTGTTATTTTTATGTAATCCAACTTAGGCATCTGAGGTGTCTTCTTTATAACCAGCATTCAGTTTGGAATAGAGAGATTCATGCTGGAAATTTGTATCATGAATTATTAGTATAAAGGTAATGGTAAGGTCATAGTAAGCCCTCAAACTGTTTTTTTGTTTCTATTTATTTGCTTTTAGATTATAAATAGCAAGATACAGTAAAATCTTTTTAGTCACCTCTCTATAAAGGCAATATGTATATAGTGGCAGCCCTAATTGTCTTCTTTTCGAAGGAAATTTCGTTGAAGAACCTGTCTAAAGGGGACACCTGTGTACAGTAGCCACTTTGCGTGTTTCCCTTTCGTGAAAGTGAATTATTAAACAAACAAGTGGTAAAATCAATGTAGATATCCCACATAGGGACGTAAATTCGAAATTTACAACCTGCACTATACACGTGTTAACATTTTGAGGAGTGTCTGTATATTAAGCTTTAGTGTACACAGACAATATCTCCAGGAAAATTGCCGCGAAGTGCCAAGAACTCTTCATTTATATATCTCCTGTACACGTTCGTACGACTTAGTGTACATCATGAGGGAGGAGTTAATCTAGTTTTTTCCACCTACACCTACACATATTCAATGGGGTAAGTTCTCATTTAATACAGAATGAAAGTATGGGCCAAAATGATTACCAACGGAAAAAGTATTTGTTTGTCAATTTTTTGATATATTCATTGAAACGTGGATTATATACAAAGTATCGCATGAAAAGTATCATCAAGAAATGTTGAAATACGGGTTATATATGATACATATATTAATGATATAAATTTTCTACATTCTCGAATTCATTCTCCACGTGTAACAAAGGTATGTGAATAGGGAAAGGATGATAGCAGGCGCATCAATGTGCATTATCTTGATGTCTTTAAATATACAATTGAAAATTCGATATAAGTGATATCATCGAACGTATTTATATCGCAATGATGAATTACTATCCAGTTGTTTAGGTTTTGCTGGTAATACTTGTATAGCGCCCATGGTACTGTTTGATAAATTAACACAAACATTATCAACATTTCACTTTTTCAAATCGACAGTTAATTGATTTTATGAAACTGCCATTATTCAAAGTCAATTTACTAGTGTTATGTTTATTAATTTTATTGACTGGCGGGATGCATCATACTCTTCATTATTGTTTATAGCAATTGCAAGAAGTGTATAAGTGGCCTGATTTGCTGTTGAATTAGTAGTTTATCTGATGGAGATGTAGGGTAAACATTCAAGCTAAATCATTTCAGAATAGCATTGGGTGGAAAAGGGAAATCACATTTAATTCATAGAAGAACAAGAAATGATCGAGGTGCTAATCATTGATTTGATTTGATTTAGTTTAGCTTGGCTTTGCTTAGGCGTGTTTCGTATTGACATATATGTACCATTGATATTGCACGGGAACATACATAACTAAGAAATTGAATGCAAGCATTCATAAATTGAATCAGGAATTGATGTGGTCTACAAGTCACAGACCCGAGAAGAAGAACAAAATAATAATAATATGTAAAAAAAAATCCATCATGTGAATAATTAAAGAAAAATAATAAATATACGAATCTAAAGTTGTAATCCCAATCGGAAAAGTCATGTCTTACAAACATGAAGTATGGCTAAGTAACATTGCACATTTTAATTTTACAAACTACAAATAAATGTATATGATTTAGATTTTAAAGCAGCTATGAATTGTGATGTATAATTTTGGAGCTCGTATTTTAAAACCTCAAAATCTCAACAAATAAACAGGAGAAGGCATGTAGAAGATGGGAAATGACAATCAATGCACCAAAAAATGCAAATTCATGACAGAGGAGAAACAATATATTTCACTTGTTCCTTCCATAGACGATGACGTGAAGAGACGGACAAGACTGGCTGCTTGGGCATTCGGAAGGCTGGAAAATGCCATCTGGCTCAACCAAGATATTTCTAGGAAACTCAAAGTCAGGATCTACAGAGCCCTTTTCCTCTCTATTGCCACGTAAGAAGCAAAATCCTGTACTCTCCGAAAATCAGATAGAAATAAGCTTGAGGTATTTGAAATGAGGTGTCTCCGGACCATCCTTAGAGTTCACCTAATGGACAAGATAAGGAACGAAGATATCAGGCAGTGGCTGAACATCCCAAGCACCATATAGTCAACTCAACAAGACGTCTTACTATTCACTAGGAGTGTATTTACACTGAAGTAACTCTTAATAGTACAGTACAGTAATTATTCATCGTGAATTTGATGATGAAAACAATTTCCAGTCATTTTCAATCACTTAGCTGCAAAATGAGAAAAACAAATAGGCTTCGGAACGCCCCTGAAATTGTTGACAATATGGTTTGCGATTACGTAATCCCTGCGACGTCAGCGGGAGAACACAAAGCTGGCTTGGGCGAGAGTAAAATGCGTAATTGTATTGGCTTTGTGCGTTGATTTGTAAAACCACTGAGTGAACTTTGCTGCTCTGGAAGTTTTTTTTTTTCTGGAAAAATTGATCATTTGCGTGGGAATGACAACGAGGATGGATTCTTTGAAAATTCTTTGTCTGACGGAGAAGAAAATCTGCCTGAGTTTCAAGAGGAACTTGAGGAAAAAGATGCCTACGCTACTGACTGTTTCAGCCTGCCTTTCCAGATCCAGTGAGACTGAGAGAAGTTGAGACAATTAATTCTGTCGGCGTTCGTGATAATCAGGAAGACATCGAAGAAAGACTTGGCCACAGTCATTGGTCAGAATAATGTAAATAGCTATATATAGGAGCATTTATAGTTATTAAATTTATATTTGGGTTGAGACAATCGGCACTATTCACATGCGATGCGATGTACCCGGTGGTGTGCACATAATATGCTGCAGCCGTAGGCCTACACCGCCCAGCTGCAGGGCAGTGAATGCTTTGGTGGAGGCTGGAGTGCGTGGCTTATGTAATGAAACTGTCACTGACTGAGCTGAGCTGACCGAGCTCCGAGCCAGGATTTGCGACACCAAACAAAACAATACTCAAGCTTTTGTATTGTACGATTGGCTTCTAAGTTCTATTTACTTTCGATCTAGATTATTGAAATCTATTTTCAGAAACAAATGACACATAGGGTCTAGATCTAGTCTGCAATGTAATATGTTAATTGTGAAACTAATAAAATCTTCAAACATTTACTGGATGCATTATGTAAATGTCCTATTTTTTCACACGATTATAGCGCAATGAATGATAAGATGAGATATAGGTCTACATAATAAACAATTTTTTTTAATACATTCATTCAGGTGTTCATGCAGTGGATCATGGAGGCTGCTCTGCAACGCTGAAGGTCGTGATGACCATCTGCTTTAAAGAACATCCCCAGTTCACGCAGACAATGTTATGAGCCAGAGAAGTTGGACTGCATCACAGACCGTCCTGGTTTCAGGAGTGTTTGTCTAGACAGGTGGGTACTTGAGACCGCCTTCTACCAGTACCGCCAGAAGTATACTGCCAACAAGCATGACATGATGCCACTGAAAATGAGTGAGTATTCACAATTTTTAGTCCGTACAATACATACATCGTAGTTCCACGGTGGAATTTGGTTTTAATAAACTCCTTGGACCAGAAAAACTACCTGTTTTATCGAAACCATGTTATATCAGGGCTAAAATACAATAGAATACAAAGAAGTTGGACCTGAAAATTAACAATAGTTTGTTACATGTGTTACATGTATCTCATGTATCTCACTGTACAGGCACAATTTTTTTTTTTTTTTTTGGGGTGTGCTGAGGGTGCCAAATTATTGAATTCAGTATATATCATAACTATGTCATCAAGATGTCTTAGATGAGACATTAAACGATATTGGTGATTCTCTGTTACAAAGTTCGAACCCCAACTGTTCGTGTCCGCCCCCCCCCCCCCACCCCCATCGCTACCTCACAGATTTCATTATTCATGTACGTACATATTGTAAAATATAAATGGTGCGATGAATTAAAACAGATATGATTGATAGAAGTGGTAGTTGTTGCATTACATGGTCACATGCCATCACTGCTTATGCGTCAAATTGTAGTGACGTTCCTAAAAGTAGATGCAGTTTAAAAGAAAATTATTATTGAATGATATTGAGTGGAGAAAAATGGGAATTGTTCACTTTCCCTTTTATTTCTGTACATGTATATATTTGTCTTGTCAAAACTCTTATAGGAGGTAGATGTTACTATCTCTAATGGTTTGTATTTTGTATTTTTTTTTTCATTGCAGAAAAACACCCACGTTGCCTATCGTCAGCTAGCTAGATTGTGCTGGGGATACCTGGGAAGATCAGTGCGAGTTTCACTGTCGTCCTGCGCTGTAATTCAGATCCGGACAACTTTCCCTTCCTCAGAATACAGAGGATTTGAAGAGGAATATACAAATATTTTGTTGGACATGGGGGTGTAGTGTGAATTATTCAAAACATGGATGTTTGCTTTTCATTTTTTTAATTTATTTTGAAGGTGACATTGATATGTTACTTACTTTTCAAACATTGTGGCTAAAGTAATTTACCTTAGCTTAATGCGTTACAAGCTTACTAAAAAGGGATACCGGTAAGTTTTTTTAATTTTCACATGATATAAATACCTTCTAGAGCTATAGGTTATCTTCATTGGTAAATGTAATTTCTCTCATAAGAGTATCAGAATTTATAACATTCCGCTTCTTATCTCCTCAAGGTTATGTATTTATTCATGTATTATTATTATTATTATTATAATTATTATTATTTTCTTGGGGGGATTCTTTCAAACTAAACTTGTGACCTACTGTCTGTAGGTTTAAAGTAGATTAACATATGAACTCTCAAAAGGGTTAATTCATCCTAGAGCAGTTTTTTGCTGTCAGCCAATGTTTTCTGTTTAGAGCTATAAAATACTGGAAAGTATTATTAAAATGTGTTCTCTTATAATGACTACTAAACGTGTGACCTTCTGTCTGAAGGTTTAAAGTAGATTAACATATGAACTCTCAAAAAGGTTAATTCATCCTAGAGCAATTATTTGCTGTCAGCCAATGTTTTCTGTTTAGAGCTATAAAATACTGGTAAGTAAATGTGTTCTCTTATAATGACTACTTATTTTCGTATGATATTGCAGCTCCATATTGTACTAAAGAATATCTCATTTGCCTCGTCTCTCAGTTGATGCCCACAATCAATGAGTTGATTATTATTGTACTATGAAGGAGGTAGACCACACTTGTCCTAACCTGCTCAGTGTACATTTCAGCAGTCTTTCTTGTAAAACAATTTCCCACCAGATGTTAAAGGTACTACATGGGTGAATATTTTGGGTGAAAGTTTTCAATAGTTGTCATTTTTAGATAAATAATGGATGAAACTGCAAGGCAATCATTACTTCCGTGCCTCTTGTTTTCTGATGCACTTAATTTATGATAAATATCTCAGCATGTGTTTTCTTGTGTTTTATACCTTAAAACGCATCAGTAAATTTAGTATAATTAAATCAGTTCTTTTGAAAATCGTTGTTACAATTGTGCGATACTTCCTAGAAAGTAAATAGATACTTGTCCGACATATTCAAATTGATGTATTTATTTAGTCAGTGATTACCCCATCGATTTATGCTGTTTAGGGTCAAGACAAGACAGATAAACTAAATGGAAATTTGAAACTTTATTAGCTAATATGGGAATTAGAAATGTAAAGTACATGCACCCAGGGCGGATCCAACCGGCGCCAAGGAGGGGCCGAAAGGGGGCGGGGGTAGTGAGCACAATTTTTTTATTTTTTGCCTCCGAAAATTGAAAAATCGTGCTGGCCGATTTTTCGCTCAGTGGGTGGGGGCATGGGGGTGAGGGGGAAGTGAGTAGTGAGCATATTTTTTTTGTTTTGGCCTTCGACATTTTTTTTAACCACACCACCACGATGTGTTACAAAGCTTACTAAAAAGGGATACCGTTAAGTTTTTTAATTTTCACATGATATAAATACCTTCTAGAGCTATGGGTTATCTTCATTGGTAAATGTAATTTCTCTCATAAGAGTATCAGAATTTATAACATTCCGCTTCTTATCTCCTCAAGGTTATGTATTTATTCATGTATTATTATTATTATTATTATTATTATTATTATTATTATTATTATTATTATTATTATTATTTTCTTGGGGGGATTCTTTCAAACTAAACTTGTGACCTACTGTCTGTAGGTTTAAAGTAGATTAACATATGAACTCTCAAAAGGGTTAATTCATCCTAGAGCAGTTTTTTGCTGTCTGCCAATGTTTTCTGTTTAGAGCTATAAAATACTGGAAAGTAAATGTGTTCTCTTATAATGACTACTTATTTTCGTATGATATTGCAGCTACATATTGTACTAAAGAATATCTCATTTAGTGAGTAGTGAGCATAATTTTTTTGTTTTGGCCTTCAATATTTTTTTTAACCACCACCCCCCCCCCCTTGAGTGCCAGGGGAGGGGGCCCATCTTCTTCTTTTTTTTACAAAGAAAGGTGTTTTTACCTGTCCCCCACCTGGATCCGCCACTGCATGCACCATTTCATGGTGTAGCTATTGTAGGACAAATCAACCTTCCAAATGGTTTATATATTTTTTGTGTATTTTTCTACCATGTCTTTCATCCAAAGCAACATCTTACACACACTCACTCACAGTTTTAGTTAATGTGATATATTAAAGTGGACCAATCCCCCAAATACATATTGTGCTTTCTTTTTATCTGTTATTTTCTTCATACTCCTAAAATGTTAATCCTAACAATGCTTCATAGTAGTTTGCAGTTTATTTTATTCAAACTAAATGTAACACATATTATTTCATTCAAGTGATTGGTCCTTTTGCAATCTTGCTTACTTTACTTTTCACATGATTAGTAAACAGTAGGGAGTGCATTGAATTCGGGATGGAAGAGCAGAGAGGTATAGAACGAGATGCAAAGAGATATTGTGTGTGTGTGTGAGAGAGAGAGAGAGAGGGGTACGTTGCAAATGATAGAGATAGGAAAAAAGATTGCAAGAGAAAAATGGTGATAGAGAGAGAGAGAGAGACATTGCAAGAAATAGGGACAGAGTAATTTCCAGAGAAAAAATAATAAATTGTGAAATTCCCCCTAAATTTTCAAACAGAGGCCCTGACTGGCAGGGGGTAATAATATTCTTTGGACCGCTGAAGGGAGTTTTATTTTTTTCCAAGTGGTTGAGGGAAAATAAAAAATGTAATAGCATTGTAAATTTGAAAAATTGAAAGAGGAAAAATAAATAAATTGAATTGAATGTTGAAGATGGCATGCACCCCATCATCAAAATCACAATCGTCGAAATGTGCACTGCACACTACACAGGAGTCTATGCATGGGGCTGCTCTAACTTGCCCGAGTCAGCTTCACTTTAGCTGTCCCAATTTAACTCAATTTCGGGTCTTTGGGGGAAAAGATGTAGGCTTACGCCGTCCTGATACGTATTACAGCAGCCTCCCACGTTACACCTCGACGGCATTGTGAAATTCAAAGGAAAATATCAAAAAAAAATTGCTGGAGGAATCGAACTTTTTCGTAACAAAAAAAAAAAAAATGCCACGCTAAAGCACGTAAACACAATAGAGAAAAACTTTCGCGCACTGCAGCAGAAGCTCGGAAGATTCTCCCGATGACGTACTGTCACGTGGTTGCGAGATCGCTGAGTTTGGGAATTTTGGGAGGCGGGGCTTAGGAGCGTGGGAAATCATGTAATTAATGAAGGAAAAACACTATAACTCATTAACCCTTCATTAGAAAAATTCCAAAAAACGAGAGATTGATTATATTGGTATTTTCTACACGATGGGAAGCATGAATACTTGGATTGCAGAGGACTTTTAAACATGCTCAATTTGCTGAATGTAAACATTTTCTTAAACTCATTTACATGTTTTTGCATTTTACGTGAGCCTTTGTAAAATGGTGAGAAACAATGAGAAATAGAGTTGTCACGTTGTCATTAGTAATAAAGATACAACTTGTAGCACATTGATTCAAACATATAAATAGAACATAACAAAACGATGGCAAGAGGCACAATATGTATTGGTAATGTTCCTCCTTCCTAATTGTTTATCATTATATGTTTTACAGCGATCCCGGATCCACCTCATGCATCTGCGTCATGCCCTACCACTCGGCATATTCAATTCGTTTGGCTGCCTGGCAACATGTGTTCATCATGAGCGAATTGTAGCAAATGTTCCTTCGACTTGAGGAATGGATCAGAGGAATGCCATTGTTGGACCCTTAAGGGTGTGTGTACTATGCTAGCTGATTAAGTCCAAAAATAATTTAATACACGTCTACTCGATGCAGCTCGACTACATAAAAACAACCTGTGTTAAAACAACATCCAAAGTCGCTGGCCCATTTTATCAACCAGTGCTCGACCGAAGTCATGAACATATCTTTCTTTAAAACCCACTTCCCTCATTAGTAAATGAACCAAATATTTGCTTTCGTGTCATTTTAGAAACTGATTTAGTAATCTCATTTGTAGAAGTACATGTTCTATTACGATAATATGCCACAATGTATATATTATTACTTTTCCTAGTGAATTTGCAGTTAAAACGCGCTTAATTTTAATCTTCCGCACTCAAAAAATACAACCTAGACTATTATCATTCTCAGGGCCTCAGAGTTGCAATCCTGTCTGTATTAGTACTAACAGGGGGTTGACGTTTATCTCATGTGTGGGCATTGACGCATTTCTGATTAGCCATAGTTTCATGTTTTTTCCTTTTTTTTCTTCATATGTTGCTATGCAATATATTTAATATTTACATTTTATTATGCCGATGCAATTTTAATGATGCAAAGATATAAAAAGTATTAGAATTATACAAACCACAAAGCAACCGATTTGTCCAAGTGCTATAAACAGTGGTAATCATAACCTCAAAAATATTGAAAGTATCTCAGCTCCGTAAGAATACTTGAAATTAAAATAATTTTTTCGTAATGCTGGTATTTACGCTGTATAATATGTTCGTATATTTCTTAAAATATAATCTTACATTGTATGCAAACGACATACTGGCTGTTTTTGCTGTCTTGTTGTTTATGAGGGTCACGGTATGTGTGTTTGTGGGGTGCGCATGGGTGTGTTTGTGTATGTGGGGGATCTGAATACCCCATTCGGAATTTCCTTCATTGACCCCTTTCATTCCTGAAAAAGCAAACTTCACTGTAGTTTCCAACACTATAAGACATATATTTCGTTTTTGTTTATTTTTTTGTTAGAAATTGTATTTTTTTTGTTTAATCCACATGGCGTCTAAGGGCTAAATTACAAGGAGTTTAAAAATATAAATCACAAAAAAATCTTACAAATACATACATACATCGTAGTCAAGATGAGCATAGCACATGAATTAATGCCAAGAATGTGTTCAGTAAAGTGCCATTTTTCCCCATTCCCACCTGCCCATTGTTTGTTTTCGTTATTGTCTTTACGCTGTCTAGTCCAGAAATAGTGGGAGAAAAAATATGTTGCTTCCTTTTTCTGTTTGTTATTTGAACTCGTAAATATTAGGAAAATTGAGTTACAAAGAGTGTTGGTATCCGCACCATATGTTAATTTAAATAATTACATCAAAACCCTTTGGAAAATATCTACAATGAACGTTATTTTGATAACTTGCAATTGGTAGTGATTTTTGTCACAATGTCTGAAGAGAAAGAGCGCCCCTTTTGTTTAAATAATTAGAGCATTCATAGTGTCATTTCATAAACCGATGGTTTGGTGAAGTTTGTGAAACTAAATTGGTGACAGTACAGAAGGACGACATGATATTTGTTTCACTGTCTGTTTGTACAAAAACATGTACTATTTTCGTACTGTCAGCTTGCGTTCATTACTATCGATCGTTTGTGTTATAGTCTCGTCAAATAGAACTTCTTCGAATAGAAGGATTCGATTACTGAAAAATGAAGGCGATTTGTGCAGATGTTCTTCTTTTTCTTTTCGTTATCGTCTCCAAATCTGGTAAGTTTATTTCATTTTAACTTTATAAAATCCTCTCGGACTAATTCAAGGTGGAGACTTTGGAAGATCTAATAATGTAATGAAATTAATATACTAACTAATCGTCGTTGTTTTTTCTTTTCCAAATGTTGTCTCATAATCTCATAATCTGCTAATAATATCTTATTTCTCTTATGATTTTATTATGGAAGTGAGTATATAAGAACATTATGATATCACTACGATTGTAAAGCAGTTCCGATCAATGTTAACAAACCTGGTCGTAAAGCTAAACTATCATCATATTTTACCAACTCACAATTCTGTCGTACGTCTAAGTTATACGTAGGAATTGTTTTCCTTTACAAACACGAATTGAAAATTATTTGGGCAAGTTAGATAATATACTGGTAACACTTGTCCATTGTCATTCATGGTTAATGTGTTTAGCAGAGTATGTTTTTGATCATTGGTGTCATCACTAAGAGGTTTACTATTTATCAAAAATACTTTTACAAAGCTAAAAATCAAGGATAACGTATTCATTGAAAAGTAATTCCTGATAACTAAGTGTACATTGTTCTCGTCTTCTACACGTATCAATATCAGTATGGAAAATGTTGTTTAAGAAAGGAAACGGTGGTCTTGTAGCATTTATTTTCTTCACCTAAATGGGCATGTGTTTAACTTGATATATTCTATGAAGCATTCGATAAAACCGTCAACGATATGCTTTCGAAAATGTTGAGGGTTCGCTAGTTGGCACCGTAACGGGAAAGGAACATGATGAATCAATTAATGATGTACAACGAAAATTGTTTCTATATATTCGCCGACAAACCAACTTAAACAATAACAACAAAACATGATATGTGAAATGGTTAAGTCAATGATGATCAATACTGCAATACCTGATTTTTCAAGTCGTAATCTTTGAAATGGGATGACAAGAGTAAATATCACTGAAAAAATTACAAGTGTTTTTTTTAGCACTTGGACGGCTATATTCAGCACTTTGTCGGTGCCCTCATAGGGACTTCTCTTGACCTTAATGATTAATTGTTGATTTTACAGTGATTCATAAACTGTTATACCTCATCCTTTTATTCGTACCGTTTCTGTAAAATCACATGGATTGGAAAAGAAGACCTTCGGGTTAAAGTTATTAAGTTAATCTTTTTTTCTTTTTCCCGGCATCCCCGTGACTCTCTTCCAAATGTACTTTGTTTTGTTATCACTGATTTTTTGTTTGGGTCTTTGCCGGATACATAATAATGAACACAAATTAAAAATTAAAGAACATAAGGATTACAAAATCATGAACTAGCCAAGGTCTAACTCTAAGCATGTTTCATTCAGCTCGGTCTTGATCTCGTGTCCGTTGACGTCGCGTCGCGTGTATATATTACGCTGCAGCTACACTCTAAAACTTAAAGTGCTACACGAAAAAGGGTGCTGCTTGTGACCGTTCACCTGGAGTAACACGTTTAAAACCATAAATATAAGTACTGAATAAAAGTCTACGAGTTGCTAACAATTCGGTGCTGAAATTCGGTGCTCTGAGAACAGCACCACGACGTGCTAAAATAGCACCCTGGCGCGCAATATGCTGCATGCATTCATGATATACTATAATGTTACTGCAGCTAGCTGCAACGCGATATACACGCGACGCTACGTCGACGGGCACGATATCAAGACGGAGCTTGACGAAAAATGCTCAGAGTTAGACCTTGGTAGTTTCATGATTTTGTCATTCTTATGTTCTTTAAATTGACAAATCATCCAGGTCCAGAGATAAAGCAGACATTGAATTTAACACGTGACTAAGTCTGATTCACAAAACGCGGCTACAGCGGTATTTTTTGTTGATGTTTCTGTGACTGATCAGTGATGAACTGACTAACTCTGTTTCTCTGCTTCTCTCGGCGTGGCCTAGGTTATGATAGTATGGTACAGTACGTTGCTATACGAATTCGCATCAGACTAGATCGTGCATGCATGAACTCTAGGTTAGTGCATTAGCCCCTGGACTTCTTAGCACCAAACGTGCCAAGTCGATACCACATCAAGTGCTATACTCACACTTGATGAATTGTGCTAAACTAGCAATTGTACTAGTGCTGAACCTGCACAGCTCGGCAGTCCCTATGCGGGCTATGAAAATGTGCTGAATATAGCCATCCAAGTGCTAAAAACATTTAGCACGTCGTGGCGGTTTTATTACAGCACCGAATTCAAGCCCCGGTTTTTTTAGCACCTCGTTGACGGTTTTATTTCCTACTTATGGCGTTAAAAGTGTAACTCTAGGTGCACGGTCACGAGCAGCACCTTTTTTTTTTAGCCCTTTAAGTTGTAAGTGAAGGGATTATACTTGTATCAATGAGTTAGAATATCAGAGTGAGCAGGTACTATTAGAATGGAGGTTTTAATTGTATATATTCGCTTTTCTGTCGCCAGTTGCGCCCAATGTGCTCTCGATTACTGATGAGAAACGAGACAGTCCTTACCCTAAGAATGCCGTTATAACGCTGACTAATGGAGAGCCACGTGAAATTACATGTACAGTAAAGGCCCGGTCCCACTGGCCGATGGACACAAAACGTATGCATAAAGGACACAGCGGACGAGCAAAATTTCGGGGGTGGCTCCATCCGTTTTCATCCGCTCCAGAAATGGACAAAATTGGCGAAAATTGGCGAAAACAAAACGGAAAAGAACGGACGTGGGTAGTATGTAGCGGGATGTTAAACGGATGTTCATCGGAAGCCTAGCGGATGAAAGCGGATGGAAGTGGATGACAGCTCCGAAGGGGTTACCGGGGATAATTGCGAAGTGGACGCATAGCGGAAAGAGCGGATGCATATCTGATAAAGCGGATGCATCACGTATGCCTAACGGAAACAAAGGGGATGCCGAGCGGATGTATATCGGATGCAAACCGTTCACTGCGCATGCGGGGGGTATGAATTGCGTCCGCTCCGTGGATATAAAGGGATGCAGCACGCACGCAGGCGTTGTGGCGTGCGCCTGTTATCCAGCTAACAGTGGAAGTTACAAACTGATTCAGCCGAGGACGCAGGTTCGAAACTGAGTCACGTCTTTCGGATGGTGACGTTAAAGGTCGGTCCCCAGACGTAAATAATCATATCTGATTGATACACGTCTGTAAAAACCCAATCACACACACGCATTCAGCATAAAGCGGAAAGACGTGCTGGCGTCTACATCGATACATCTCTACTACATCACGTTATTGAAGAAGGCTACATTGATACATCTCTACTACCTCTTGTATCAACACCATGGTGCGTCAGTCAGGCAAGAAAAGGAAGTCGGTGCCTATTCGTTCAAGCCCTGGCAAAGTGAAGAAGGCCAGAACCAGCACCCCACCCCCCTGACACTGACTCTGATGGTGAAGCTGCTGCTGCTGTGGTGGACCAGCCCCAAGGCCCTCAAAGCCCTGCTGCTGAAGACCCTGATGTTCAAGCCCCTGACGCCCTGATGTTCAAGCCCATGAAGGCCCTGCTGAAGCCCCTGAAGGCCCTGAACAAGCTCCAGCCAGAGGTATGAAGAGGCAAGGGAAGAAGAAGGGAGAGAGGAAACAGTACACCTTTTCCGAGGAGCATGAGGACGATGTGCTGGAATGGCTGAGGGAAAACGAGTACCTCTGGAGAAAGGGCCACAGACTGTATCGGGACACCAAGAACAAGCAGGCAGCTTGGAGAGACAAGGCAGAGAGCCTGGGTACACTGCATAAGTAGAAGTACTCCTTGGATGGTGAAAGCACATGCACTCCTGGTATGGGAAGCTACACCTCAAGAAATCCGGGCAGGCCGCCGTCAAGCTCACTGACCGGGAGAAGTACGTCATGGCCAAGTGCAGTTTCCTGGATGGTGAGATCCGCCACCGAGGAGCAGCCCCTCTGAGACCCCTCTCCCTCAGACAGCCCACAGACAGCCAGGCATCTTCAAGCCAGGAGCCCTCGACAGCTGCACTCCCCATATGGTGCCGAACTTGGAGGATCCCGTGGACGATGACGCCCTGCTGTCACAAAGGGAGGAACAAGCGGCAGCCACCAGAGGCCAACCCACCCCACCTCCACCACCAGATCCAGAGGACGCAGGCAGAGGGGCAGACTGGAGGGCCAGGACGACAGTGTGCTGTTGGAGATCAGGGACACAATGGAGAAGAGCACAGAACTTCTCTCTCAGCTGGTCGACTTGGACAGAGCATCCTCGACCCGGAAGCCCTTCATCACCTACGTGATGCTGACTACAAGTTCATCTACATCGATGCTTCAGGCAACGGGTCAGCTTGGTGAGGGTCTTCATTCCTCAGCTCCACCATCAACTGGTCATACAGTCCAAACTCCATTCTTCTCAGGATCCATCCTCGGACCCACACAGCTCTTGGACGTCTCCTTCTTCTCCTTCTTCTCCTTCTGTCTAAAACTTGATACAGTCTGAACAGGTTGTGGTTCTGCTGTTGAATGAGTGCAGTTATCCATGGTGGAGAACAATTGATGATGTTGAAGACCAAGACCAAGGGTGATGAGGTCTGTACACCACGGCTGCTCGACTCATACTGAGATCCAGATGATTTTCTCCCCCTTTTCATACAAAATATCGGTTGTCCGCTAGGTGTCCTTCTACATACTCTAGACATACTCCAGACATACTCCAGACATCCCAGATACAAACGCTTTGTCCGTTTTGAATACTTTATATACGAGATGCATACGCTTACATCCTTTCTATTTCCGTGCTACTAACGATGTATAAACGTTCCATGTACCTTACCTTTCCTCCCTCTTTCCGTTTTCCGCTGCAGCGGATGTGAGTTGCGAGGATGCCCAGAGGATGCAGAGAGGATACAGCGGACGTTTAACGGATGATAACGTTTGTTGCTCGCATTTGTCGCGGATTTACATCGTACACGGCGGAAAGTTCATCCGTTCTAAAAGTTTTGTGCAGCTCAAAACTTTTTGCGCGGATGAAATCACAGTGGACGGATGCTCGATGGATAGAGCGTATGAAACACGTATGCAATGGGTACACAACGGATGCATAGCGTTTTCCAACGGATGGCAAGATTTTTTTTACGTTTTACATCCTCTTTGCATCCGTAAGTGCAGTGGGACCGGGCCTTAAGCTGTGCTCATTCTTCTGTAGTGCTTGAATGGCGTATACCAGAAGATGTATCAATTGTTCTTCGAGATCAGAATGATTTCGTACTAGGCAACAGCTATGTCTCTCGAAAGGTTGTTATAATCACACCCTCTAGGAATGACCAAGGAAAGAGTCTGCACTGTGTGGCATCATATCCAGAACTTAAAATTAATCTTCAAGGCCCAATACACCTGAATGTTCAAGGTAAGTAAACGTGTATTAGTAGAGAGTATTATCTCTTCGTAGTTATGTGGTGTTTAAAGCTGAGTCCATGGCTAATGAGAATCATCTGCAACAAAAGCTCTCGTTCTCTCACTAACACACTCTTTTATAATAATAAGGTCTTAACAATTGATGAATTATATTTGTATAATCTCGGTTGTTTTATGTACCATTGGGACAAAAATCAGTTACTAGAATACTTGTTGCAATTATTTAAAAAAAAACAACAATGAAGTACACATGTACCCCACTAGACAATCGGACCAGTTTCATCTACCACAGACCAGAACCGTCACTGCTCAAAAGACTTGTAGATATACCGGACCACATCTATGGAACTCATTAAATGATATCATTAAATCAGCTCCTACTATTTTTTTTCTTCTCATTTATACGTAGACTCAAAACATTCCTTCTAGATAGATACATTTGTTAAAACGTCAACATGTATCAAAAATTAAAGATAAACCTATTACTAACATAAGATCTAAACATTGCAAAAGTAACCATAGTGTGTAATTTCCCCGTCTTTCATGCTTCATCTCCCACTTTCTCTTTCTTATTTTCTCTCTCTCTCTCTCTCTAATTTATCTGCTAGAAAGATCATCATTTGTTATTATTTTCGACATGTGTAAAAATTATGTGTATACACCAATGTTAAAGACAACCTTTTTTTTGTAGCGTGGGGGGCAGGATAACCTAAGCATTTATACATATATTTTATATTTATATTACAGAGCACTTGTAACCTTTTGTATTCTCATGGGGTCTTTAAAATACAAGCCATGCTTTTTTAATAGACTCCTCCACTATGTTTTCACCAATGTGCCAATTTTAAATGACTTATTTGAACAATTCTATGATTGTTTTTTGTATCTGTTCTCTAATATAATGTCATTGAATTTGTATGTATTGCATATTCATTTGATTTTGTTATATTATGTGGACAAATAAAGAACCTTGTTCTTGTCACTTTGTATGTACAGTTTTAGAGGCAAAATGTCAATGAATATTTTTGAATGTTTATCAGGAAATTCATATTTTGTCTAAACGTGTATTCTTTCTATCCATATGTACAAACGGACAGATAAAATGTATATTTTTCCTTGAAACATTATTTAGCGTTGTTTACATGAGTTTTGTATATGTCTTCTTTTTTCAATTCTCTTTCATTAGTTCACAGTTGGTTAGGCAGACCTATATCCTACGCGGTTCTAGATTGTTCTCTATTATAATTTAATTAACAAATATTTGAATAAAATTAATACTCACATGATATCTTCAGCACCGGGCTATCATTCATTGACCTCATTGCGTGTGTTGTAGAATGAACTGCCTGCACACTGTGTGTTGTAGGTTGAACCACCTGACAGGGAAGAGGTTTCCCATGATCAAACATTTTTGGTATTAGGCTAGGGTGCTGTCAGCTTTATTCCGATCATCGACATTCCTTGAAGTCTTTATAGACGAATCATGTGTCACATTTCTTGATCCGATGTACCAATGGATGAGCGGAGCAGGGTGTCCATTAACAGCTCCTCAGCTTACGTTAGTTTCTATACCATCGTCTAGATCATCATAGGTAGTCATTTTAACATTATCTGGTGGGCCTTTACATATAAATGAAATATATGATAACGGGTAAAACCTTAATGAGACAAATTCTCCTTGGGTAAAGTATAGAAGCTGTTATATGTAACATTTATTTATACAGCGAGGAGGGGACACACGAGGGTCATGGTGACAAACTTTCGTTCTTCCCCTCCTAGTCCCAGAAGACGCAATATTGTTAACTATACTGACAGTTTCGGTATGATTTGTTAGATCTTGATAAATATAACAGTAACCTTTTTTTGTCATTAGTTATGCATGGGAATTTCAGTACAACTAGACTGAATCTCGGCATATTGAAGAACCGAAAGTTACCATAAACCATCAATTTAGCTACCTGTATATCAACAAATTCTTCCAGAGATGCATAGCACCAAAGGTATATTTCGTGGTGTTTCCTATCTGATGTATCGTGATTGTACTTTCGGTGTCAAACAAACTTCCGCCTAATGCACTGCTATACTTTGAAAGACTTATGTTACTGGAAAGACTGTTGCGCTCGCTAAGTTCCCATTAAATAGTTCAGGTGCTGGTAGTGATCCTATATTTGTGCAATTGATTTAAGTCAATAATTCTTCTTGACTGTAAATGATTGTTGATCCTTGTCTATTTTTTACGCTTTCTGCAGATATTTATGCTATAATTAAAAAATAAAAACAAAAGAAGAAGCTTATTTACCCATTAACATCATAAACACGCATTTTTCCGAATTCATTCGAGCAATGGGATCGTAGCATCAATGCGTATGCCCTATCTTTTTATATTAACAACTAAAATGCTACAACGCGAAATGGTTTGTGCTTCCCCATGATAGAAAAGGATGGTTCTGGTACTGGAACAGACGCAAACTATATCATTGTATTTATAGACCTACATAATTAGAATAGGGAAAGGTTTACAATACTTGGTTGGTAACGTTATGTTATTTGCACTAATGCAAAACGAAAAATAGGACAATCCTTGAATGTCATTTGTCTTCTTATGATTTACATAGGTTACATTAGAGAGGATCGGAAAGAACGGGAGAGGGGAGAACTATAAATAAACTATACGCTTAAATTCAAATGTAAAACCAGAAGAAATTATATGATATAATATATAAGATACAATATTGCGTAGGTATCTTACAACGCAATATAAAATACAATTGTGCCATACATCTTACAATCTGGTTAAGAATGTGCATGATTATGTTGATAAAACATGCATTAGATTCATTAACTGTTGTCATCGAAGTGATGATAATTTGTAATTTATGTATTTGAATAAAAGCAATTACGATAAAGCGAATAATGACAAGGACTAATTTCCATGACCACCAAAAATATTATCATACACATTAAGTTTACTAAAGTTTATCTAAAAGTCACAGAATATGATTATAATTATAGTAACAAAAGCGTTGCATAGAAATGCTTAAAAATTATGATATTAGATATAATTCCAAATTTACAGTATATTCTTTGAAATCAGTTAATATTCATTTTCGTTTTAATCCAGCAAATAAATATATTCATATGTTTACGAGATAAGTATAAATGTATAAATTTACATTGAACTGGATATATAGTGTTGGGTCGGGGTAATTAGTTTAGATTATCCTCTATAACAACATCAGAATTAAATCAATACAATAACAAATTAAGACGATTTGTTACCTTTCATTCGTGGTTTATTACTATCTCGATCATCACTTGGAATTAGCATATTCCGAATTTGCATATTCGTAACAATAGGTTTAATATATTTACGTAAAACTGTTTTAATAAACAGGAGAAGGAATCACTTGTGCACCGTTTGCAGTAGCTCATGTTCTTATGTTAGTGGTCCGACTTTTCACATTATGTCTACATGCATTAACTTATATAGCAGTATGTTCTAAAATCTAATGTGGGATTGTTTACAATGTGATGACGGAACCGAATAAAAAGTCCATTTATACCTGCTCAGTGCAAAACCATTTGTCTTAACATTTCGAATGAATTCTGATTATACATCAAGAATATTAATCTTAGTACAACATATGCGGCATTCTCTTAATATTCATTTTATATTATTACGTATGGAGTGTAATAATAGGCGGTATGGGTTTCATGTCATATATGTAGTGGTTGTTTTAGCGTCTTATTGTGCTGTTGGAAGGGTATTGATATATTGAGGATCACCGGATTCGTTTTAGACGACCTTTCATCTTTATTCACATACACAGCACCATAACACTTTCCGGTAGAACTACGACTAACATAATCTTGATTGTCTGGGTCGTTATGAAGCGCATTTTCATCTGTCATGTCTGTATTCACATAAACAGCCTCAAATTCCTTTCGAGTAAAACTTGGACTAACATAATAATTGTCTGGGTTGTTTTGCACCACATTTTGAATAACACTAGGACTGACGTAGTCGTCATTGTTGGAGCGAGGAAAAGGCTTTAAGTCCATGTAGTAGCTTGTGGTTGATTTGAAGGCGTGAGGAGGAGGTTTCTGTGCTATTTCAGCATATTCTCCCTGGTCAACCTACAATAATATTTAAAACCAAAAAACTTCTGGTGAATTTAAAAATTATCAAATATATCATTTCATTATTCAGAGTTTAATCAATTTTTAATTTTCCTTCAAATGGTGCCTGAGCCTTATTTCTAATTAAAGACCTTAATGGGAAGCGTTCTTTGCCAAGCACTAATCCGAACATGCCGACCAAAAATCAACTTGATACAGGTTTAGCATACTAATTTTTTTTTTGTTATGGAAACATCGAGGAAACTTTTAATTCGGGCATTATTATTTATTCTCATTTGCTTGTTTTAGTGGGAGTTATGTTAATGTACAATTCCAAAAGTCTTAACAAATTTTCGGCAATAAACTAACTTTTAATTACACCAAATATTGTTTGTAAATGAGTAACGTATGCAATTTCTAGTAGCATTTTTTGAAATACTGTGGTAAGCGCATTTAAAAGATTCAATTACATGGACGTAGACTATCCGAGTGGACAAGTACAATTAGGGTTAACTTTATTTATCGTGACTGTTCCTTCCTTTCACGCAAGTTGTGCCCTATCGGCTTTTTATCACGGATGAGACATTGAGCGGAGATTTTTACCACAATAACGCCAATATAACGGTAACTGCTGGAGAGCCGTATAACTTCACATGTGCAGCAGACTGGGCAAGGCCTCCTGCAGTACTGGAATGGCGTATACCAGATGATGTAACCGTAGTTATTCAGGATCAGTCTAATGACGTACAAGGCAACGGCTTTGTTTCTCGGAGGGCTGCTACGATCACGTCCTCTAGGAATGATCAAGGAAAGAGTCTGCGCTGTGTGGCATCACATACACAACTAAAACATAATCTTCAATGCTCAGTTCGCCTGAATGTTCAAGGTAAGTAAACGTGTTAAGTAGAGAGCAAAATCTCTTTATTGTTATGTGGTTCCGATGTCATCAAATCTGTGTCCATGTATTGTTCTTGTTACTCTTAATGAACTGTTCTACTCGGATCACACAATTTGAACAGTTCTGGGGCATAATATCAATGAATATTTATGAATGATTATTGAGGAGATTCATTTTTTGCTCTACAAGTTTACTATTTATATCTATATGTACAAACGTAGGAAGATAGCACATCTCGTTTGTTTGAACATTATCCAGCGTTTCTTAAATGATTTTGTTCATGATTTTTTTTTGTCTCAATTTCTTTCATTAAGTTTTACCCACTAGCATTTTACTCTTTACAACTGGAGATAACAATGAACACGAATCTGGATCAACATTAATTTACGTTAAAGAAGGTTCAACGACGTCAATCACTTGTAAAAGCATCGGGTCATTACCAGCAGTGGAACTATCATGGACTCTGCTTGGTTACACCATTAGTACTCCCAGTGACTCAAACCTTTAAAAAGTATCCAAATGCTTTAGATGGAAGTTTGTTCGACACCGAAAGTACCATCGCAATACTTCCAGAGAAAAAGCAACATGGAAAGTTAATTGAATGCTCTGCGTCTCTGGACGAAGTCTTTATTGATCTAGTAGTAGCCAAGTTGATCGTTAACGGTGAGTTTTGATTCATTCAATATATAGGTATTCGATTTTTCTTCAAATAACATTGATGGGAAATGTGTTAGAGTAACTGAAAGTATTATTCATCACTAAGATTTCAAAAGAGGTTACCGTTTTATTTATCAGAATCTACTTAATGATAACGAAATCATTATCATAGTCATTGATAATTTGACGTCACCTGTGACGGGGAGGGGGTGAGAGAACGTTTATCATCATGACACTTGGTTGTCTCCACTCTGTATAACTAAATGTTTCGTATAAGAGATTATATGTACTACCAAATGGCTTAAACCCATATTATCATGTTTGTTTTTATGTGTAAAGGCCCACCAGATGATGTTAAAATGACTATCGTCGATGATCTCCACGACGGTATAGAAACCAATGCCAGCTGCAGAGCTGTTAATGGATACCCTGCTCCGCTCATCCATTGGTACTTTGGATCTAGAAATGTGACCCATGATTCGTCTCTTAACGCTTCAATAAATGAAGCTGATCGATATAATGCTGAAAGTATCCTGAAATTCATACCAAACAGGTTTGGTCATGGGAAACCTCTTCTCTGCCAAGTGGTTCAACCTGCAACACCCCCAGTGCCATCAGTAAATGATAGCATGATTTTAAACATATCGTGTGAGTATCCAATTTCATTTAAAATGTTGGTAGGGACATTATTAGTATTGAATATTGGTATGTCTACGCGTTGACCAACTATCCTCAAGAGTGTCGTCGGCTATTTTTCTCCTTTTAATTAATATACACATTATTATTCATATCCGTATGTTAATTTCAGGAAATGCTTCACACCTTCCATGTGGGCTGGTGTTTTCCTATCTGAATGCATATGGATAACGACCAGTCAAAGTTATATGTTATAATGCAAATTGTTCTTTCTTTACCCAGGGGGCACAGCAGGTTCTTGCGACATGGAATGTTTTAAAAGTTTGTTGGGTATTAACGTGTTCACCTCCCTGCACAATTTCTGGATGGAAAACCTTTGCAATATGCTACAAGAAAAAAAATGACCGCCATGTATAACTACTGTTGTACAATTCTTGGGATTACTTTTTAACAGCACCTCATTTTATCATGCGTAAGGTGTCATATGAAATACCATTAAATTTCCTACAAGTGTATACCTCATTCAATAGGTTTCGGGATGATTTGCATAAAAAATTTAAGCCCAAAATGTGAATTTTTACCATTAAAACAAACAAATATGAATTGCGCAAAAATACATAATTCTCCATATTTTATCGATAATGATGCTAACTTAATTGAAACTTGCTGAAAAACTGTTTAACATAATAATTAATTTGATATCTAAATGTCAAGTCTACTACTTTTCTAACTAAAAGGTTATATTGCTTTAAAGTTGACACTTTGTTTTGAGCAAAAAATGGCAAATTTGGTTGCTAAGGGCTTTATTCTAATTAGCAACGGTAACATAGTGACGTGAAAAATAGAATATATCACAATAAATTGCTATCATCAAGCAGATGACTACTTTGATAGGGAGGATGATCATCAACGATGTATTTTCATCATATTTTAATGATAAATACCGCCTAGTTCCCGTTGCTATGGTAATAATATGCCTAGCAACCGATTTATAACGTGTTTTCAGAGTCAAATTATGATATAGGTCAAATAATACGTAAAATGAGACGTTTCCAAGTGACAGACATAATTTCCCGTCTTAAACATTTGCCTAGTGATAGTGCACGGTGTGGTTTAGAACTTTCACCCTACCCCCTCCCTCCAATGAAATGCCCCCCGCAGTAAAAGTAATTTTGGGATGGGGGCAGTGCAGTATGTTGTTAAGGACATGATGTGAGTTCAGAAATGATGCAGGCTATCTGTCAAGTAAAATCGAGTTCTGAATCCAGGTGATAGTCATGAATTTCAGTCTGAATCATGAGGACAATCGATGGAGGGGTTCAGAATGTGCACCCTTTGCCCCTTCTGTGACCCTCCCCCTCTCCTAGAACAAAATTATAGCAAGTAGTGCGAAGCTATATTAATAAAGCAAGTTGCAACCCCGAAAAAGAAATAATAATAATAATAATTATAATTATAATAATAATAATAATAATGATGATAATAATAGATTTAAAAAAATAAAAAATTGGGGTTTTGCCCCCTAGATACCTTTTTTCCTGCATGCATTGACAAGTTTGTATTAGTCCCACCCCAATACCCGTTAAAGTACCAGAGCGAAGGTTTTAAAATGCTTTTATCCTTAATAATGTTGGTATCATTGCAAAGGTAATGTTACAACCTTTCTAATAATTCATATTTACTTTTCAAAAATTGTTACAGAATTTACTAATCTGCTATCAAAAATGAATTAGCTACCCGTTGTGTCCGCCCTCGATCAGCCCGCTGTTCGCTGGTACGATGTGTGGCGTAATAGGTTGGGCACATGAGCGAGAGTGCTCCCAAGCCCCCTTACACAGCTCTGTCCGCTGCATGCATTATACGTATACGAAAGCCACTCGAACGCGAAATATCCTATCACAATTTAACTTGCTACATGATAGTACTGCACTGCACTCGGTGCACATGCACTGCGAATTTTAAATCATGACCATTATTTGAACAATAATTGATGAAGATTTATTTGATTTTTTTTGTATGTTTTAGTAGGCTATCTCCACGCCGGAGTTACGGGTCAAAAATGGATACGAAAGTACACTAGCGCCATGTAATGCCCAAGGTCGAGCTGGCTGAGCCGAGCTGCCGCGCCGCACCGGCCCCGCTGAACTGGCGATCGATCCGTCAGGCACTGGGGTGACTGGGCGAGACATTTTCTAATTTTAAGAAAGTGTAGGGCTATTTTGGCAAGTTTCACGGATAAAAAATTCAAAAAAGAATAGATGTGAGATTATATCTTGCGAATACCAATTACATAATGCACCATAAATGGAACTGCACGACATCATAAAAATGCAAAGCCAAAGGGACCCTCGCGATTCACTCATTATCATGGTCTCCGTAATCCGTATAATCAACACACAACGGCAAAGCTTCACAACAAATTACACAAAACGGAAGAATATTTGGACAAATCGATCTGCACGATTCACCCCCTCGTATTACATTACGAAATTTGCAATAATAAAATGTAATTACATGATTTCGAGATATTGTTATTCCACTTTCATCAAAGCTGGCCTAGGTATGAATCATTCGAAGTCTGGATAATGTATACTAAATGCAAAATACCGCACGCGAGCTGAGCGAGAGCCGAGCTAGACGCCTAGGAATTTCGATCGTGCCCAACTTCTGACGTCATAATTCTGTAATCCGTAATTTTATTGTTCAAGCCAGGAAATATAGTTCTGAGAAGGGTCTTGGAAAACGCATCTTATCGCGTTTCATTTATATTCATAATACTGTAGAGCAGATGATTTGTGTTCATATTGGTGTAAGCTTTCAGTACATGTATAATTTGTCCATTTTGTGACATTTTGTGACATTTCTTCGCTCAGCTACTTTAAAGATACTATGTCCCTTTTGCAGCCAACATCAAATTCTGTAGAACTTTGCAGGAATTATGAATATGTCATGTATGTCCTATCTGTGAAATTTAAACGTTAGCAGTGTCCTAATATTCAAATTATGCAAGGAAACCCGTTTACTTGCTAGACTTCACTGTCAGACACTATTGAGTGACTGACTGGCTTTTTCATCTTTGGTAATAACATACATAAAATGAGCTGTAAAGGGTACATGAGCATTTGTCTACATCAATAACCCACTTCTTGTAATGGCCAAAATTAAACTGATTGAATCTTTGCGCAGCATAAAACGTACGACCATTCGGTACAATGGTCTGAAAAATCAGACTATTACTTACTGGCTCTATAGCTCCTAAGTCGATTCGACAACTAATAGTCGTTATTTTCCAACTTAAAGACATTTTCAAGCCCCCCTTTTTTTAGGGAAGTTCTAAATTAGTATTGTCTTTCAAATGCCGTTGGAATTTAACCTTTTCATTTTTTTGGCCTGCAAATGGGACATTGTACCTTTAAGGTAATACAAAGTTTTGGTATGGGGTCATGAATTTGGTTCAAATGCACATATTGGAAGCATATGCGATCCTACAACATTCAATAATCGTTGTCGCGGTTGAAATCGGGTTAAAAATTGATGAAATTTCAAATAATAAACTCTTTATATAATAATAATAATGATAACAACGTTTCTTATAAAGCGCTTACCACCGAAGTCTCTAAGCGCTCCCTCAAAATTTTTAGCTCCCTCAAGATTGATAGTACTTTAGCGTTAAAACAATGATTCTTGACTAAAGTCGACAGAGTTTTCTATTCCCCTCTAGAAATTATATATCAGAAATGCATATTTCGAGATTTTCATGGACACCGATAAATTTTCATATTCAAAACTGTTTTAGGGGCTGCATTTGTTAGTGCTTATAATACAACCACATGGGCATCTAAATATATAAAAAATTTAAAGAATCACTATCCATCCAAATTTCAAAATTTTCCTAAATGGTTTTATTACTTTTAACTTACCTTCCCAGCCCCGGTCCCATTCTTATATATCAGTCTATTTTCTATCACCTCTTTTCAAAACTGACTTTCATATTTTTCCTCAATCTAGATTACCCAGTTGTGTTTGTTCTTTTCGACGACTTACATCAAATAAAGTACGTACTTTGGTCCTGTTGACATGTACCTCAGACGCAAATCCTCCTGCTTTTATCTTCCAATGGTTCTGTAACGACACACTCTTTCCTAATGACACCCGTAACATATCACTCTCCGAGACTATACCCGAAGGTAAAACGCTCACCTCCAGCGAAGTGGTAATTCGAAACCCCCTGTCTGAAGACCCTTGTGATTACACATGTATTGCTGTTTCAAGCCATGGTTCCGCTTGTGCAGTCTTAATTTCCCCATTTTTTCGTAAGTAGAACTGTGTTTTCCATTGCATCTTTCGTTTCATTTCTTACCTTGTCTATGTCAGTAGATGTTTAATTAGGCATGATGGGTTCAATTTCCTTCTTGTGCACGTGATTCTCTTTTTATAATAAATAAAATGGTGTTTGCTTCCAAGTACAAATATTCATGCTATTGCTATGCAGACTTCCTATACACGCTTTACCACCGCTCTACCTTTAAATACATTTTAATCGATCCAGTGTCAACCAAAACCAGACGACATCTTCTACACTCTTCGTTGCCTGGTAACTGAATTCAGCATCAGGTTATGACATAATTGGATTTAATTGAACAATCTATTGACGCACGTGGATAAGATCAAGGAATTAATAGAGTGGCCATGCCTTCAAATCGATGAGGCAAACCCATCTTCAACCTTTCATGTGTACCGCGTATAACCATCTTCCAAATATAAGTTAGTTTGAAGACTCAGACCATTTTTCGTAATGCAGATTAATGTGTCTGAACTGCTAGGCTATGGAGACTGCACCGTTTACTGCACTTCATAGGCCTTGCACTATTTCTCCTGACATTGTTAGGCTAGGCCAAAGTCTTTCTTGAAGTGTGCTTAAGTTTCAAGTAGAGTATACAGTGACATACTATATTACGATAGGCCTTCAATTTAGGACCGGAAATGAAAGAATTACACATATTAACAATGAAATATAAACATCACATTATTATCCCACATTGTAATACTGCACAAACATGTCTGCCTAACTGTCAGTGGCATGATGGTTCATAAAGTGTACCAATCACCTGAAGAAAAAAGGCAAATGTGTATAGGTAGAATGGACAAACAATATATTGAAACAAATGACAAAATAAAAATATGTGACATTCATTAGCTAAACGGTTATTAAGTACGAAGAAAATACAGAAAAAATATAAAAACCGTGTATAGGGTGCATGCGTTAAATAGTCAACTCAACAAGAAAAATACCGGCCACTTGAAGTGTATTTAGACTGCAACATCTCTTCGTAGAAGAAATATTATTCTCTGTTCAATTTATTTAAATGTTCAGGAATGACCTCACAACTGTTTTGTATACACGTAATCCTAAAACTATCCTAGGCACAATACTTTCCTGAATGTACACATTAGTTAAATTCCTTAACACGTCTTTGCATTTTGTGTGAGCCATTGTGAAAAGGTGAAATACAATGAGGAATAGAATTATCACTTTGTCGTTTATAGTAATATTAGGATATAGATACAACTTCTTGCACATTGATTAAAACGTATAAACTAAAACATATCAAAACGATGACATGAGGCACAAGATTTATTGGTAATGTTCCCCGGCTTTGTCTCGAAAGGGTGCGTTGAGACAAACTCATGTCCTGCCATGAGGCTGCATGCACGCTACCGTTACAGTGCTTTGTACATGCCAGCGAGCCATTGCTTCGCTGTTTTGTGCATGCTTGCTCGCATTCTTAATAGCAGTTATTGTTCATGCTCATTGTACTGTGCTGTGTGTTTCGCACGCGCTATTCATAGAACCATCGCGTTAATCATATTATCTCAAAATAAACTTGGCACGGAGGGATTTGGGACCCTATGGCATGATAAGCGGCCACGGCAATCACGTTTCAGGCCACCGTGGACAAAACGGGATGGACGTGAGACAACGCGAGAAGACGGAATGGGCAAACGTAACAGCCCGTTATTGCCGTGGATGCCGGGCCAGATTTTTAAACTGTCAAAAAATTTGCCACGGCAGTGACGGTGCGGATGAGAAACCTCTTAGGCCGTAGTAAAACGGGGTGAACACAACAAAACGTGACAGTACGTAATATGCCGTTAACGGGCCCGGTCCGCTAAGACGCGTTGCGTTCTACTACGGTCTGACACGACGGGGTGGTCTCAGGATCCAATGATTAATATTGCTTGGTAGGCCATTTTTGTTATATGGTGGGCACAAACGTGTTTCAAAGCTGCCCGGCGTCCACGTTTCAACCGTAGAAAGCCATAACAGAACGTGAAAAAACGTGCCAGACCTTGATCAGAACGTGAGAAACGTAAGGGATCCCATCATAACGTGACAGGCAGACAGGGAACGTACTGACATCCGTGGGAGACCGCAGGCCATACCGTAGTGTGCATTGGAGCCTCCGGGACAGCATCCCCTTTCCTTCCTACGGCCCATCACGGAAACCGTGAGAAAACTTGGCAAGACCTAACAAAACTTGAATACAGAGAAACAAATTGCCAATTTCCCACAGCGCACTACGTTTCGGGCAAACGGGGCTGCCGTGGCCGCCGGGAACATAGTGTAAACGTAGCATAATAGCCCCCTTTCGGGATAAGCAGGGGGGGGGGGCTTTCTGAAAAGGGTGCGTTAACTAGTCTTCAAAATTGAAACATATTGAAAACTAAATAAAACTAGTATAAACAATCAAATAAAGTATTAAAGGAGAAAAACTGATGATGATTGAAAATTTACGAAAGGGCATGAGCGCATTGACTTGGTTTGGAACCCCCGTTTGTTTTGGCAAAATGAAACAAATGAAGAAAAAAAAGCATGTGCACTCCTACAGTTTTTTTCCTTCAATTTTCTCTTTAATCAAATTCAATTCAATGTAAGGATCAACGAATACATAAACGTGTGTCTGATTAAGAGAGAAGAAGTAAAATGACGACTAAATTTTATTAGAATTTTCATTTGTAAGGACTGTTAATTATGAAAGACTACTTTACATTACAAAATGAATTCCATACATAGAAAGAAATGGATATTATTTGTTGTTATTTTAATAAGTAAACGAGTGATATGCAAAACTAGGTAAACACATTTATTTGACATTCTAAAATTTATAAGTACATTATTTGATATGTTTCATGTTATTTATTTATTTGATTCTTATCAACGCCTGATCTGCAATTTTATTTCATTTTCAATCTGTTTCAATTTTGATTATTTTAATTTAAACGACTTAAATTTCTATTCCAAAAATTCTGTTATAAACGACTGATGTGGAAGACTAGTTAACGCACCCTTACGAGAAAGCCCCCATTTTTCCCGAAAGGATGCGTTAAGGCGGTACTCCGTTCTCAACGCACCCTTTTGAGACAAGTGGGGTGGGGCTTTCTTCAAAAGGTGCGTTGAGCGCATCACACCGCGCTACACAGCACCGCACCCTTTCGATTCTAGCGATGCAGCTTGACCACATAAACACAACCTGTGATAAAAAGAAAATACGAAATCGCTGGCCCATTTCGAGACCCCTTGCTCACCGAAATCATGAACATATCTTTCTTTAAAAACCCACTTCTCTCAACAATTCATGAAGTAAATATTCATTTTTGTCTCCTTATTTGATATTTGTATTAATCTCAATTGTATAAGTCCTTAATTTATTACGATATTATGCTATTTTGTATATTATGTTCTTACTTTCCCTTTTTAATTTCAAATTGAATTGGTTTTAAAACGCGCTCAATTGTAATTGTCCTCACCCCAAACAATATAACAACTTAGGCTATCCTCATTATCAGGGCCTCAGAGGTGTAATCCTGTCCTTATATACTAGCTAGCAGGGGGTTGAAGTTGAACTCATGTGTGGGCATTGACGCATTGCTGATTAGCCATGTTTTTATGTTTCTGACTTATTGTTTTCATATGTTGCCATGCAATTATAATTACATTATTGATGTCTAATGCCAATGCACTTTTTAACAAGCAAAAATTATAAGTAATATTAAAATTACCAAAAATACACAGCAACCGATTTGTTAAATTGCAATAAACTGTATTAATCATTACCTCAAAAAACGTTAAAGTATCACAGCTCCGTAAGGATATTAGAAATTAAAAGGAATCTTTTTATAATGCTGGTATTTACGCTGTATGATATAATCATATAAATCTTATATGAAGCTGTAAATGGATTAGCACCAGACTATTTACAAAACATTGTTATGCCTTATACACCAGCTCGTTGTCTAAGATCATCACACCAGCATCTTCTTAAGATCCCCAAGACACGAGTAGCCTGTGGTGAAAGGGCTTTTTTAGCTGCAGCACATTCTCTTTGGAATAATTTACCATTTAATTTGAGAATCCTAACTTCCTTAAAGACCTTTAAATCCAAGCTGAAATCTTATCTTTTTTTTAAACAATACCTGTAATTGGCACTATGACACTCATCCAAACTCTCTCATTCTTTCTATTTTTCTTGTGCGCCACGGAATAGAATTGTCTAGATAGACGGCGCTATATAAATGTCTATTATTATTATTAGTAATATTATTATTATTATTATTATTATTATTATTAATTATTATTATATAATATTACAATGTATGACAACCACGTACTGGCTGTGTTGCTGTCTTGCTTTTTATGTGAGTGCCTGTGTGTTTGTGGGGTGCGCGTGAGTGTTTTCGGGTGTGTGAAGGGGGATCCGAATACCCCATTCGGCAATTCTAACTGACCCCTTTCATTCCAGAAAAAAGGAACTAGTTTAAAAATTGTTTTAAGACATATTTACAAAAACAGCTTTTGATGATTAACTTACTCTGTTCACATTGATGAATATTCCATATTTATTGTAATTTGCAGGTTTATTTGTGATATTGTGTTTAATTTGTTATTGTTTGTCATTGTATGTTGTTTGTTATAGCGCTTGAGACTTCGGTGGAAAGCGTTTTTTTAAGCACCGTTTTTATGAGGTGGTCTGTCATCGACAGAGCATCTATTGATTTCGTCAGAATTTTCTTTCTTCGTTCTTTTTTATTAGGTGGTCTGTCATCGACAGAGCAACTATTGATTTCGTCAGAATTTTCTTTTTTCTTTATTATTCTTTCTTTTTATTTATTTCTCCACTTTTTGCGCAGACAATAACTTTTAGATCGGTTCGGTCGAGTTTTTCAATTTCAGCACAGACATACGTCATTGTCATAAGACGTGTCCGCAACATTTTCAAGTTCATCGAATTATCGTGACGTCATCCAGGCGCCATTTTGTGAAAATCAACTCAAAATCATATCTTCATAACGGAAAGTCATTTCTCATTCGTATTTATCATGATCAAGGTCAATATTCGCCCGGTCAATTTCAGGTCAATAAACACGCGCTTACACGTACGTCCGCGCGTCATATTTGAATAGAGTATGAGTCGGAGATATGATGTCATGTCTCATTTGTCCATCAAATACATCTTGACGTCATCATAATGGCATTGGAACTCAAAATACGAATTTGCATATTATGACGTCAGCATTTTTATGGAAAATTGATTGTATCTCTATTGATCGATTGATCGATTTCTTCCAGATGTTGATATATTGTAGCTGAGACAATTCTCTACAAGATAATTTTTCATTTTGATGACGTTATCATAGTGAACATTTTGATTAAAGGCGTTATGTCATAATTTTCTTAAATTACGTGTTATGCCTATAAGGGGTGACCTTTTCTGTATTCTTGATTATACATTCCCGTCTTGTTCGAGCAATATCTCAATTACTTTCGCTCAAATTTCTCCCAGCTTCAGATATGTTGTAAATCTTCTACACGGTATGTGATATATTTTGTTATCAGATGTTGGGATCATGGCGATATTTTAACTTCAAAATGTGATTTGAGAATCCCATTTTTTTCTGTCGTTTTATATTCATTTGATCACCTTCTTCGACTATTATAACATATTTTTATATATATCACAAACAATGTAATAAAATGCCTAAGCTGGACGTTATATCTATAGGAGAGGAATGACAGTAATTTGCTTACAACCCTCTGGGAATTCGGATTCCTTGTCGCTGATTAAACCTATAGGGTTAATCTCCCAAGTATGCTATTATATCACATCGTCTCATTTCTATGATGCTAGTCTCCTTTCCAGACGTTTATACTTTTTTTCCAGGCATTCAGCCCAGGTATATGCATGTTAACGTCTCTCCCAGGGAAATATAATTTTTACTTGGAAAACATCCACAATGAACGTTATGTTGATACTTTCCAATTGAAAGTAATTTTGTCACAATGTCCGAAGAGAAAGAGCGCCCTCTTGTTTAAATATTTACAGCATCCATAGTCCCATTTTAAATCGATGGTTTGGTGAAGTGTGTGAAACTGAATCGGTGACAGTACAGAATGACACAATGATATTTGTTTCACTGTCGTTTTGTACAAAAACATCTGTTTTTCCGTACTGTCTACTTGCGTTCATAACTAAAGCTCGTCTAATAGAACTTCTTCGAATGGCGAGATTCGACTACTGAATAATGATGGCGATTTGTGCAGACATTCTTCTTTTTCTAGCCGTTATCATCTCCAAATCTGGTAAGTTTTATTTCATGTTAAATTCATAAAATACTCTTGTATTTATCCAAGGTGGAGACTTTAGAAGATATAACAATGTAATAAATTCAATACTTTACCAATTGTCGTTGGATTCTTGTTTTTCAAATGTTGTCTCATAATCTCATAAGGCGCAAATATTACATTACTCTCTTGATTTTATTATGGATGTAAATATATAATAACATTATGATATCACTACGATTGTATATCAATTCATATCAACCTTAAAAAGTCTAGGAGGGTGTTTCACAAAGACTAAGATCGACTTTAAGTTGGACTTAAGTATGGCGGGCCATTCATGCCATTGGTTGCTATCACCATTGGTCTCTAAATTATAATCTTTAGATAATATTTATTCCTTCAATTATGAACTATCAAAAATGCACACTCTGTAGATTTGAGACCACGATGTGTACGTCCCTTGAAAGACAAATGCCAGTAAATGGTAAGGCCAAACAGTGGCATGAACGGCCTGTTATACTTAAGTCCAACTTAAAGTCGATCTTAGTCTTTGTGAAACACCCCCAGGTCGTAAAGCTAAAATTTCAAAAGATTTTAACAACTTCCAATTATGTCGTACATTTAAGTTATACTAAGGCATTGCTTTCCTTTTCCGAAATGTATTGAAAACTATTCGGGCAAGTTAGATAACCCACTTGTTACATTGGGACATTGCCATTCATCGCTAATTTTTACTTGGAAAACATCTACTATGAACGTTCGGTTGATACTTTCCAATTGAAAGTAATGTTGTCACAATGTTAGAAGAGAAAGAGCCGTGGACGATTGGATTTGTCACCGGACTGTAGATCACAAGGTCCGCGGTTCAAGTCCCACCGCGGCAATGACGTCCTTTGTCAAGACATTGATTTAAATTTGCCACTCTCCACCCAGGTGTTTAATGGGTGCCGGGTAGGATGCTAAAGTTAATGTGGTTTAATTAGAAAGTGGCGCTTGTAAAATGGCGACTGGCTGGAATGCTCCCCAGGGAGTGGAGAATGTGCATATATTGTGTGCGAGTTAGCATGAATCCGATGAACGGGGTAATCTGTAAAGCGCATTGAGAGGGCCTGCGGTCCTGAAATGCGCTATATAAGGACGAACTATTATTAATGTGTTTATCAGAGTATGTTCTTGATCAGTGGGTACCTATGGGGGCGATACGGAAGGGCACGCCCCCCCCCCCCAATCCAGGGGTGAAACACAATTGAAATAGAAAAAGTGAAAGGAGAAAGAAAATGTTAAAAAGGAGAAAGGAAAAAGGACAAGAAAAGAAGACAGCTGGAGCATCTCCTGCACCCTCCTGATCAGAAAATTTGCATTTCATTTTCTGAATAGGACCAGTGCCCCCCCCACCCATCGCTCCAGTGCCCATCGAATGGGTGGACTTGCGCTAAGCCAACTGTATTTGATGCATGCTATTCGCAATTTACTAGGTACCTTTTCCTTTTAATCTTGTGTCATTTCACCCATACAGGATACCATGCATTTGAAGTGTCGATCCAGACAGGCAACTATCTACCAGTCATCGGGAAAGATTTTACACTGATCTGCACCATCACGCCGCAAACTAGGAATCGACTTGTAATTTGGGGAAGGAGTGGTGGTCTTAATACGCTGGCCTCTCACGACTGTCAGGAATCTCGTTCTTGTAGGTTTACTGTTATTACCCAAAGGAAATTCAACTTGTTAGCAGACTATTACACTGTGAATCTAACAATAAAACAACTTGACACAAATGATGGCGACAATTACCAATGCACAGTAAGCAGTACACATGGGTCAGCGAATCCAGAATCCACTAGCATCCAAGTGACGCCATTACTACCAGGTATACTATTTTTGTTTTCGTTATAAAGAAAAGAATCCAGAATAACGTAATAATTAAAACTGATTATTGATAACTAAGTGTACGTTCAGCTCTAGCATTACATTTCACACATATATGGACATGCGTTTAACTTGAATTATATTCTACGAAGCATTAGATAAAACCATCAACGACATGATTTCGAAAATTGTAAGGGGTTCGCTAGTTGGTATCGTAAGGAGATGGAAATATGATGAATCAATTGATGTGTACAATAAAAAAAAACTGTATAAATATATATATATATATATATATTCCGCAAAAAATAACTTAAACAATAGCACCAAATCATTGCTTGTGAAATGGTTAGGTCAATTATACGTGAAACTCCAATGCCTAATTTTGATCGGCTATTCAATCTTTGAAAGGCTGTAATAACAGTATTAAGTGTTTACATCGTTGACTATCAGAGTGAACAAGCACTTTCCGAATGGAGGTGTAATTCACCGTAGCTATTCCCTAATTTGTTTCCAGTTCCGCCATATTTGATCGGGATAACTAAAGAGGGATCGAACGCTTATTACCCTAACGACGCCATAATAACGGTAACTGCTGGAGAGCCGTATGACATCACATGTGAAGCAAAGGGGGCAAGGCCTCCTGCAGTACTGGAATGGCGTATACCAGATGATGTAACCGTTGTTCTTCAAGATCAGTCTGATGGCGTACAATATTACAGTTATGTGTCTCGAAAAGTTGTTACAATCACGCCCTCTACGAATGATCAAGGAAGGAATCTCCGCTGTGTGGCATCACATCCAGAACTACAATATAATCGTCAACGCTCATTTCACCTGAATGTTGAAGGTAAGTAAACGTGTTAAGTTGAGAACATTTTCTCGTTGGTATGTGGTTCCGATGTCATTTGAGCTCAGTCCATGTATTGTTTTTCTACCTCGTTATGTATTGCTCCATTTGGATTGCGAAATCGAATCAGTATCTAGGGCAAAATCTCAATGAATATTTACAAATGTGTATTCAGGAGACTCATACTTTCGTATATGATTTGTTTGTTCTAAATTCTTTTTCATGAAGTTCTACCCTCTAGTCTGTTGCTTTTTCTATCTGGAGAAAGCAAAGAAAACGGACAAGTGTCAACGGTCATTTACATTCAAGAGGATTCATTGACTTCAATCACTTGTAAAAGTATTGGATCACTACCAGCAGCTGAACTATCAATGAGACTTGACGACAACAAAAGTCTTCCCAGTAACATAAGTATGTCGAGGTATCGTAATGCTTTAGATGGAAGTTTGTTTGACACCAAGAGTACCATCAAGATACATCCAGAGAGGAAACACCACGGAATGTTCCTTTGGTGCTATGCATCTCTGGGATATTTTTTTGATCAACGGTTTGCTGTATTGATGGTTTATGGTGAGTTTAAGTTGAATATGCCGGGATTCGATCTTGATTGAACTTGATCGGAAATGTTTTGTACTGAAATTCCCAATTATCACCTATAATTAAAAGACACGACTGTTTAAATTATTAATATCCACCCAATTATAAAGAATTTGTCAGTAAAGTTAAAAACTTGGATTCGCCAGGGATGATGGGGGGACCAATGTTTATCACTATGACCCTCGGTTCTCTCTTCGCGGTATAATTAAATATTACGTCTAAGAGCGTCTAAGTTAACGTTATCAAAGGACAATTGAACTTATTAAGGCTTTGCCCATGCATGGTTATTTATTTAATTTATATGTAAAGGCCCACCAGATGTTAAAATGACGACCTCCGAGAATCTACAGGACGGTATAGAAACCAATGCAAGCTGCAGAGCTGTTGATGGATACCCTGCTCCGCTCATCCATTGGTACATTGGATCAAGAAATGTGACACGTGATTCGTTTCTTAGCACTTCAATGAATGCGGAAGATCGGTATGATGCTGAAAGCACCCTTACCCTCATACCGACAAAGTTTGATCATGGGAAACCGCTTCTCTGCCAAGCAGTTCAGCCTACGGCTACCTCTATGCAGGCAGTTCAACCTAAAACACGTACAGTGCGATCAGTGAATGATAGCAAGGTGCTGAACATATCATGTGAGTATTACTTTTCATTTAAACCTTTGGTCAGGACAATATATTAAAGAATCTTCTAAAACTGCGAAGAATATTGGCCTGTCAACTATTCTTAAGAGACTTCGATTGCTCTTTATATTATACACATTTTTTATTTATATACATATATGTAAAATTCTGGAAATGCTTGTCACTACCCCTGTGGGTTGACGTTTTTTTCATCTTTCAACAGGATTCATATGGAAAACGATTTATATCTCCATTGTTATCTTTAAGTTTATTTTAGTCCCATTCCAATAAAGTCCTATCCCCATCCATATCTATCCTTCTATTTGCTTACAACTTATTTCCAATATATTTCTATAATCTAGACAAACCAGTAGTGGTCGTTTCTCCTCGACGGCTTACATCGAAGAAAGTACGTACTGTGTGTGTGTTTACATGTACCTCAGACGCCAATCCTCCTGCTTTTATCTTCCAATGGTTCTGTAACGGGATACAGCTGTCTAATGACTACAGTAGCACAACACTCTCCGAGACTATACCAGAGGGTGAAACGCTGACTTTCAGCGAAGTGGTGTTTCAACACCCTCTGTCGGAAGATCCTTGTGATTATGAATGCGTAGCTGTGTCAATATATGGTTCCGGTCGTGCAGTCTTCAACTCAACGTTTTCTCGTAAGTAAAACTTTGTTTCTCATTGTTTCTTTGTGGTCATTTGTGTCTTGTCCATCTGATACTATATGTTAATTTAATTAAATGGTGCTTGCTTCGAAATAAAAACATTAAACTTATATCCATGAAACCGTCTTCTATTAATCAATAATGATTCAAGTTATTGAACTGACAAAACCAGACCCTACCATTATTTGTATATTTACGCTTTACCACCGATTAACCTTAACATGCAGTTATTCCCGATTCACCTTCAACCAAACGACATCTTCAACTCTCTTCGTTACCAAGCAACCTGGATTCAACATCAGGTTACAACACAATTGGCATTATTAAAAGTTTAAAGTAAAATACTACACAATTTCAATGGTTGACTGATGATATCATTTAATATTATACTGCCTAAGGTGCCAATTAGAGTAAGTTTTCGAAAACCCCTTTTCATTTTAAATGGACCATTCCACTCATGTGCTTCAGAGGGATGAATTGCTTTCACTTTCGTAATGCAAGCGAGAGAATAATAAGCGTGTCAGCCACTGTTCTTTGTGCCCACTCATGCTGCCATTGAAAACCGATATTGCTTCATCCTCACCATTTTTATCTGCAGATATTCTGATAAGTTGCATGTTGGTTCATGACACAAACTTCCACTGTTTACAGGGAGAGACAACCCATTCATGACAATATGAATTATTGTCTTCGAATATTTGTTTTTCTTGCCTTCAGCACTTCTAAAACGTATGAAATAACCGTTTCTACTCGTATTTGGAACTCAGAAGTCCTCCTAGTCGTTGGACAGAATATCACACTTGCCTGCATTTACACGCCTTCATCCACGTCTCGGCTACTGTCTTGGCAACATGGGAACGGCAATGTCTTGGCTACCGATAGATGTAATGAGGAGGGATGCAGAAATTAGCAAAATGTACCAGATATGTCCAAGTACAGCTTGAGGGCGGATTCTTCGAGCGGAAACCTAACCATTAGGGAATTAAAGCTAGAAAACAGTGGCAAATATAAGTGCATAGTAGCCACTAATCATGGTGCATTTTCCAATGAGACTGAATTGAAAGTGATGTTATCAGGTAAGGTGTTTCCGTTTATCCTATAATTCTTGGTATACTAATAAAATGTACGAAAAAGCATTATTCGTCGGCTACCTGCAAGGGGGCCGCAAGGCTAAATATTGTAACGGCCTTGTTACAGGCAGTCGTCAAATAAATTATTTATTCATGAAGTACCAAACGTTCAATGAAATGTGGTTCAATAATAAGGTTTGAATTAGTCACACTGCAGTAAAAGAGCCATATTTCCATACAATCTGTCAAATTTGATTAGTGACTTGAAATCTTGCCACTGCAAGATACAATTTTGCAATAATGATAACTGGTCAAGTTTGATACTTTGTGTTTTTGTGTCTCAGAGGTCCTAGTCTTTGGGAAACATTCTGCTAGATAATGGTTATTCGTAGAATATAAACTTTAAACATTGTGACTAAATTCTAGCCATACCTACATTGCTATCCATCACCGACGGTCGGACTGAGAATGGATACATGAATGAAGCATCAGTGAGCATCACATACGAGCAAACCCACAACCTAACATGTTCAGTCCAAAACGCTAGACAACCTGCAGAACTGGAGTAGCAAGTTCCTGAAGAAGTAAAGGTTCGACTAGAAAATCAGTTTAACGCTGTTCATAGTGACGCTTATGTCTCTCGACGAGTTGTTTCTGTAACTCCGTCCAGGGACGATGATGACAAGATTTCCAGGTGTGTGGCTTCGCATCGGGAGCTGGATAATAGGCTGCGGTTGTTTATCCGCCTAGCTGTTCAAGGTGATTATCTTACTAACGATAATGATATCATCCCATGAATGATCGGTGGTGTGTATTCTGCCCAAGTGAATATGCATCCAGATGTGAGGATTGTCTGAAATGGATGAAACATTCAACATCTCCTAAATCACTTTCCACTCTTCTGTATTTTGTACATTCTGGAAGGGAATCATAAAAACGTCACTGGATTCCATGATGCCTTCACCGCTAATAAACTTGTATCAAATTGATAGCAATAGTTCACCTCTGTATGCTCCTTTCAGAAGCTGACTTTGTTTTAAAATGCTGGCTCCTAATTTTTTCCCCCACTTATTACCACCAAGTGAACTCCTGCTTACCGCGTATGGATCCAAAACTACCAATTCAAAAGAGTCAAGAAGTGTCAATGTCTTCGAATACTTGGCAACATCATTCACCTGCACAAGCGTAGGATCCCGCCCTACAGCTCTTATATCATGGATCATTGGTTCGGACGACGACCTGGGTAGCTCGACCTTTGCTTATACTACCAATCTGGCCGACCCACGTTTACGTGACACAAAATCTACTCTACAGTTGATTCCAAAGAGGAGGCATCACAATCAACTTCTCCGATGTGTGGCCTTTGCTGGTATGAACCAACGTCAAACAGAAGTGAGGGTTATCGTCTATGGTGAGTATTCGTACGTTCTATTAACTATACCTCACCTACTATTGTTATATATTAGATGTGAAACGTTGCATTTCGAATAACTGTGTGTTCTCATTCTATGCTTGTCTATTCTGCAGCAAGATATTTCGAAACAAGTGAAAATGTAGAAAGTATGCAGTGACAAACCTTCGGGTCAGATTAAGCAAATTCCTAGAGATTAACTTTTTTTTTTAAAGTGAAAAAATGCTTGCTTATAATATTGGCAGGCATCATTTATTGTATCACTATACATATGATGTGTAAGTCACTGAGGCTTATAATCTAGAATATAATGACATGATAAATACACCTTTAATTTCAAGGACAACCGAATCCTCCCTACCTTAATGGAACGGAAGGATTGCAGGATGGAGTGTCATCAAATGTGACTTGCACATCGAACAATGGCTACCCAGCACCAACTTTCCAATGGTACCTTGTATCAAAGAACGTCACCAAAGATTCTAAAACACAGTCTTCGAGGAATCGAAATCATCGACTGGATGCCACAAGTGTTATCAATTTCACACCCACAATAGACGATCATGGGAAACTCCTTGTCTGTCAAGTATTTCAACCAAACGCTGCATCCATAAATCCTTGAGGTATAAGTGAGGTTCTTCATGTAAGTTGTAAGTATGGTTTATGTAATCCTAATGCCTAGGTTTACATTTGCCGCGGCGGCCGTGCAGTCTAAAATATCTACGGCCAATAGCAATTATAGGGCCGCCGCAGCATTCCCACGGTCACATACGGTAGCGGTCACATATGTTAGGGTAGCCGCACGGCGTATTTCGAATTTGTGGAGAGAGAAAACCTGCGGCTGCTGTACCGCCTTGAAGTGATGACGCACGGCCGCCCTAGGGCGTCCCTGCGGCGGCCGTAGGTGTTTGACAAATACCAAGGCGCCCGCAAGGCCACCGTATACGGGCGCCGTAGGGCTGCCTTAAGGCTGACCTAGGACGCCCGTGGAATTCCTGCGGCCACCACAATTTGTTTGGGGTCCGCAAAAGTCAATTATAATTCATAAAACCCTAGAGCAGCCGCACGACAAATGCAAGGCCACCGTACGCCCGACGTATGGTCGCCGTGGAACCGTTCTACGGTGTGGCTACGGCGTGTCTAATCGCTACGGCGAACTTATGCCTGGATTACATTTGCCCCGGGCGCCGTACGATAAATTAGTCTACGATTTTTAGTGCGATTTTAGGGGCATCGTAGGAGGCTACGGGCTACGATGTTTGGGTTTACATTATCTACGAGCATCGTGTCATTTCTTGTATTGGCCCTCGGGGCAGGCCGGGACAAATTCGACAGAGGCTGATCGGAGATTGTACGGAAATCGTGCAATTTCAATGCAGTAGCCATGCAGTCTCCGCAGCCTCCGCACGGAAATTGTACGGGGCCCGTGCAGCTTCTGTGCAAAGGTTGTGCGGAGAAAGCGCGGTGACCGTGCAGCCGCCGTGCCGTTTTTCAGCGTTTTTTTTTTTTCGTTTTGCTGCACGATTTTGCTGCACGATCAGCGCGAGTCCTCCGCGCGATGCCCGTGCGGGGATTGTGCAATGACACCTGCGACATGTTTACGGACTAAAGGCTTACGATTTTTCAAATTTGTTTAACTTCTCACGATACAAAATCGTAGAGGCCGTGGAGCCCGTGAATTCGTACGAAAATCTCACGGCCGCCTCCTGCCTCCGTACGGAGGCCGCACGGAAAGGGGGATACGGGCAGGATACGGGCTCCGTAGACTAATCGCAGGCCAAATGTAATCCAGGCATTAGACATGAAAACAGTTATAACTCCGCGTTATAATCCCACGGCGAGCCGTACGGCCTGTACAGATAGGGATACGCCCTAGGGTGACCCTGAGGCCGCCGTATCCTGACCGTAGAGCAAATGTGACCTAGGCATTACTCATCCATCACTTAGATCCCCTCACGAGGCGGGTACATTACGTCGCCTCGCCCCTACAAAAGGACATTACAACCAATGACATCAGTTGGCGTTCGTGCCCTTTTTTCACTGAGTCGACGATTATATATACTTTTCCATTATAATATGTAACGTTTTACAAACATCAACTGATTTGATTCTTTCTCCTACTTTAAAATATTTTTCTTTCGAGAGCATTTCTAAATTTTCTAGTTCTTGATTCAAACATACAGACCATTTCAGGTTAATACAAACGGATACTATACATCTGGAGGAAAATAGTTATATTCCGATCATGGTGCTGGCATGTAGGCCTTACAATAAATTAAATTACTGGATACTGGTAACGATTCACTGGTAAGTATTCGCTTACGCTAATCAGGAATGCCATCACAAATTATTACTTCTTAATCCTCGTTTTATTGTTTCCTGGACGTATGTTCATATTCCTAAATACAAACTATAGATTCTCCTGTCATTGTGGACTACTCTGTTCGTCGGGTTTTCAGTGGTCAACAGAGCGTCGATGCCATTCTAACATGTACATCAGATAGCAGACCCCTATCCTCAATAACCTGGTTCTTTAAAGGCAAGGAACTCAACAACGGCACCCGTCATCACATTCACCACAGTCATGCACAAGAAAATACTTTGAGGTCAAGTATTCTGATTGTTTCTATGTTTCGGCAGAAGAAGATGGAAACTATACATGTTTGGCTGAGACAAGGCTTGGGAACAACAGCGGAACTATAACATTCTCATATTCTGGTAAATCTTTCACTATCAGGGCGGGGCGCATTTATGTAAAAGGGTTATGCCCTATTGTTGAGACGACACATTGTCCAGTACAATACTATGCCATTGATAATCCCAGATGACTAATGAGAACAGTGTGATACTCTTACGAGTATTTAACCAAGGTGATGAGATTTTAACCAAGTTACAGTAATTATCGGGCAATTTGTATTAATTTATTTGATTACGGTAGATTACTTTGTCGACTTTGAGAATCGGGTGATGGTTGAAGGGATCAGTACATGCGCGACAATGTTCAGGTGAAAAAATGATTTGGGGTTTACTTCGTCAAAGATACATTGTAACGCGAATGCCTGTAAGTTGGGTTAACGTTAGGTGTAGGGTTAGGATTACGGTTACATTGAGGTATAGTGTTTGGTCCAGAGTTGAAATTAAGAGTTCGGTTGGTTTATGAAGTGATCGGGGTGTCGCCAGGGCATGTGACGTACAGCCGTCACTACGACAGTACGATATGATATTATACCAACATTTATTGTAATGATTGGATACTTGTAGATTTTGGGGTAACAAAACATGTTTAAAGATAAAGTTGAGTTCTGGTCATGCGATTGCATTGTGAAAGAACCGGTGTGGAGTCGATCTGACAAGATTGATCATCTAGCATATAAGTATTGGTGTGTACTGCAAGGTTCTGGAATCATCAAAATGATTTAAAAAATGGCCCAGTCTTGGTAAAGTTACAAGCACTGTACACAGAAAGATGCATATGGGACTACACGAACATGTGGCATAAAAATCCGTCCCGATGTTTCTGCTGTTACATGCCATATTTAGAATATTAAGACATTTGAAGAGCCATGCTTTTCAGGAAACATTTTTTATCTGAAGTTCTTCCACACTTGCATAATAACAATGATATTACGCTCACAAATTATTTTTCACCTCTCCCAAAACTCAACTTTCTCTTTAAGAGATTATTTCTTAGTACATAAAACTGTCACCATATTTTTGAAATTTCTCTCGGGGATTCCAGATCCGCCTTATGAGTTCATCTTTGATCAAAACCAGACGACATTACCTACTCTCTTCGTTGCTTGGCAACCTGGAATTGCTGATGGGTTACAGCAAGTTATCACTTTGTAGTATATTACGAGGGTTCCCGTATTGAAGGAGCACTCAATAGTACAGACTTTTAGAAATAAAGTGCAGATGTAAATGTCCACTATCGGTAACAGTACAAAATGCTATTCCTTATCTGTATCTTAAAAGCCACCTGTAATAATCACGTACTATTCGTATTTGAGAAAATTATTGTAGTCCATTCCCTGAGTGTTGCAAAGTATTTTCACATGTTTTTTTTTTTATGATAGACATTATAGTTCTGGCAAACATAATGTATCCTCAGACTGTATGTTCTATAAATTCATAAAGAAATCAAAGCAGGTTGAGAATCTTAACCCAGGTTTGAAATATTAAAGGCCTTCTATTTTAATGCAACCCTTATTGTTTTGTCTTGTGAATGTATGCATGTTTGGCGCTTGCGTCACATATCCAACGGTCTCCGGCTGAATTTGTGGAACGCCAGAAAGTCGCCGAATTTCTTACCCGCCGGGGAGTCGAGCGTATTTTTCGCTTAAAATCTACCCTGTCACATATTGGACGGGGCTCGGGATGTGCCCTTTTAACACTCGCTAATGCCTAGGTCACAAATACACCGGGTCCCGTCCGATTTTCCCTACCAGGCGGCTTACCGTTGATTTTAGAGACCGTACGGGACCATTCCTATTGTCATTTATACGGCATGTGTGGTCACATATTCTGCTGCGCCTGGGAACCGCCCGGTGAAAATTGGTCGAGTGAAAATGCAAGGCGTCCGTAAGGGTGCCGGCCAGGTGCCGGTCGGTAAGCTTATTACGGGCTCCGTCTGATGAACAGGTGAACCCAATTTTTTCCACATAATATAGGAAGGATCACCCTTTTCAGCTAAAGGCTGGTCTCAAAGGGGTCCATCCACAAGATAAAAATACAAATTGTTGATAAAATACATTTGAAATATGATTACAATGGTAAACAAGCAAACAAAAGCAAACAAACGAAATTATTGTGTATACATTAAGAAAAACAGAAGTGTGCAGGATAGAGGAAAGAAAGAAACAACGAATAGAGAGGCGAAAGAGAAAACCAAGTATAAAATTGTTGCGTATAAAAGAATCAAAACAGAATAAAACAAATCATCTGATGGGTGACTCTTAATTAAGCGTTTAAATGGTTCCCGTGGCCTCAAAGGGGTAAATAAAGAACATACAAAAGACATAACGAAAGATAAATACAAAATACAATTATATATACGAATGAGGAAACCTGCAAGAAAGAACATTGAAGTCTTATGTGGTGCTGGTCCCTTGCGACATAATAAACGAATTTTACCCTTAACTAAGTTAACTAATTTTGAGTGATGTCGCTAGTCTCTGTTCGGCATTTAATTGAATTGTTTCGACCATCAGTATTAAAAATTTCGTTTACCACTCTCGTTCACAATAACATCTGTTTCTTGAAGGGAGGCCCTTTTTTCGTGTTTCGACGGAGTATTGTCGTGTCGTGAAACGTTGGCATAAATTCTGGGGCCCATTCAATTGACACATGTCATTAGTCCACTTCGCTCAATTTATGAACCTGCCACCTTGAGTGTATGTTTTTTTTCTATTGTAAGCCCTGACAAAAATCTGGTATGTTGGTTCTTGGTTGCGCTCCCAGGATCATTCATGCAATCTTGCGAGCCTATTTTGAAGTTTTACCAGTCTATCTAAGAGTCCATCTGAACAGTTTGACTAGACAACATCACAATTGCATAATGGTGGCATTACGAGGGAGGTACATAGTTACTTAAACATAATATTCGGAATACATTTCTCGGCAATTAAGACAAACAATTTTCTTTGAATATTTCGTTGCCATAAAGTCAACATGGTGCCTCTTTGACATATTTTCGTCCAGAAAGACAACTAAATATTTTGTTTTCTAAGTAATTTTGAGTGACTGAAACACGGTTAGATATGGTATGATATGCACCAGATATTGATTGATACAATTACATCAAAAGCCTGTGAATTTCTTTTTCAATGACTGTTTTTGTTATTTTCAAATTGGAAGTGATTTTGTCACAATGTCTGAAGAGAAAGAGCGCCCTTCTCGATCAAACATTTACAACATGCTTACTGTCATTTTAAATCGAGGTTTGTTGAGGTTTGTGAAACTGAATGGGTGTCAGAAGGACAAGATGATATTCGTTTCACTTCTAACGCTAAAAATCACTAACGATTCGTCCAAAGTATGGTCTATTATTTCAAAAGCAGTCTACTCTTTTTGTACTCACTTGCTTGCGTTCATAATCATCGATAGTGTGTGTTATAAGCATGTCATATAGTATTTCTAATGGCAAGATTCGATAGCTGAATAATGATGGCGAATTGTGCTGAAGTTCTTCTTTTTCTTGCCGTTATCATCTCCAAATCTGGTAAGTTTTATTTCATGTTAACTTGATAAAAGTCGTTCGTACTTAGCCCAGGCGAAGATTTAGGGAGATGTAGCAATGTTATAAATTTAATATACTAACTAATCGTCGTTGCATTCACGTTTCCCAAATGCTGTCTATATCATAGTTCGCTAATATTTATTCACTCTCTTCATAAAAAAAAATATAATGGAAGTACATATATAATAAAACCATCAAATAGCAACGATTGTATAGCAGTTGCGATCATTGGCAACAAACATCGTCGTAAGCTAAACACAATCAAAATATTTTACTAAACTATAATTTTGTCGTACATCTCATTTATACTTAGGCATTAATTTCCTTTTCAAATACGTATTGAAAGCTATTCTGGCAAGCAAAAAAAATAATTTACTGGTAACATTGGGTCAAAGTCATTCATCGTTGTGAGAGGAGAGAGAAAAGTGAAATTGAGAAGTGAAAGGACAAGAAAAGAAGGCAGCTGGGGCATCTCTCGAACCCTCCTCCTCCTAATCAGTAAATTCGCATTTAATTTTCTGAATATGACAAGTCCCCCCTCATTCCAGTGCCCCTTCAGTCGGTGGAATTGCGCTATGCCACAGTATAAGCTGCATGCTATTAGAAATAACTTGGCTTTCTTTCCCTTTTAATTTGTTTCATTTCACCCATACAGGATACCATGCATTTGAAGTGTCGATTCACACATACAACTCTCTTCCAGTCATTGGCGAGGATTTCACACTGGTCTGTACCTTTATACCAAAAACGTGGAGTCGGCAAGTTATTTGGGCAAAGGGTAACAACGCCGATGTGGCCTCTCACTCCTGCCAGGCCTTTCATCCCTGTACGGCAAGCGTTCCTCACCCTTCGAAGTATACTTTGTGCGCAGACTCTTCCAGTGGAAATCTTACAATAAAATACCTTACAATGGATGATAACAGCAATTACAAATGCACTGTAAACGGTACATATGGGCTACCGAATTCAGGATTAAGTAGCATGCACGTGAAACCACTGCTACCAGATAACGACACAGTCTTCGCATCCATAATTCAGTATTGTAAAATAAAGCTCTTTCACACGTTTTGTATAATCATGAACATATAATAATAGAGTATAAAGGACAGTCTTTATTTATCAAATATTAAACCCAAACCTGCCGGGAAATAATTAACTTGATAGAGGTTAAGCGTACTGTTTTTGTTTTTTTATATTGGGAAAATCGAGGAAACCTTTATCGGTTTGGTTTCGGGTATGTCTTTTTATTCTCATCTGCTATTTTATTTGGAGTTATGATTATGTACAACTCCAACCGTCTCTAAATTATATTCGGCAAAAAAATACCAATCACGCCAACAAATGTTTGTAATGGGATGAAGTATTTAATTTCAAGTAGCAATCTCTAAAAGAACGTGGTAAGAGTAAGTACCGATTCCATTTCATGGAACTAGACTATAAGAATGGAAAAATACAACGAAGTGAGTTTTATTCATTGTGACTTCTCCCTTTTTTATGCCAGCTCCACCTTATTGGCTTTTTATCACGGATGAGAGATTGAGCGGCGGTGTTTACCACAATAACGCCAATATAACGGTAACTGCTGGGAAGCCGTATGCCATCACATGTGTAGTATACGGGGCTAGGCCGCCTGCAGTAGTGGAATGGCGTATGCCAGATGATGTAACCGATTTTCTTAAAGATCAGTCTGATGTCCCAATAAATGACAAATACATCTCTCGGAAGGTTGCCACCATCACGCCCTCTAGGAATGATCAGGAAATGAGTCTACGATGTGTGGCATTACACCCACAACTACAAAATAATCTTCAACGCTCAGTCCACCTGAATGTTCGAGGTAAGTAATTGTGCTAAGTAGAGAGCACAATCTCTTTGTTGTTTCGTTTTGTGGTGCCGATGTCATCAAAGCTGAGTCGATGTCTTGTTCGTATTATTCGTTATAAAGTGCTCTACTCAGTTCACAACATTTCAACAGTTTCGGGGAAATAAACACAATGAATATTTATGGACTCAGCAGATTCATATTTTCTCTACAAGTATATTTTTTTCTATCCATATGCACAAAACGTGAAAAGAAAAGATATCTCGTTACTTTAAACATTTACTAGCGTTTCTTACATGGTTTTGTATTTGATTTTTTTTTTGTCTCGCTCTCTTTCATTTAGTTCTCCCCTCTAGAATGCTTCTTTTTCAAACTGGAGATAACAAGGAACACGAATCTGTGTCAACATTTGTTTACGTTCACGAAGGTTCATCGACTTTAATCACTTGTAAAAGTATTGGATCATTACCAGCAGTCGAACTATCATGGACTCTTTTAGGTTACACCAATAGTACTCCCGGTAACTCAAACTTTTCAAAGTATCCCAATGATATAGATGAAAGTTTGTTTGACACCGAAAATACCATCGAAATACATCCAGAGAGAAAGCACCATGGAATGTTCATTGAATGCTCTGCATCTCTGGGCGAAGTCTTTATTGATCAGATGTTAGCCAAGTTGATCGTTTATGGTGAGTTTTGATTATTCAGTTCATCGGGAGTCGATCTTCCTTTAAATAACATTGATTGAACATGTGTTGCACTGATGGCCTAATCCACTGAAATTCTTAATCGTTCATAATAATTCAAAAGATTTTACCAGTTTATTCATCATAATCAACCCAACCGTAACGAAATAACCATCGTAGTTTTTAATTTTTTGACGTCACCTGGGAATTGGATTGGAAAAGCGAATGTATATCAATATTCCTGTCGGTTCTCTCCTTGCCGTATAACTAAATATTAAGTCTAAGAACATCTATGTTTATATCAGCAAAGGACATGTTGACTTATTAGGCTCTACCCATGAACATATATTTAATTTATATGTAAAGGCCCACCAGATTGTGTTAAACTGACTACCCCCGCGGTGATTTACACGACGGTATAGAAACCAATGTAAGCTGCAGAGCTGTTGATGGATACCCTGCTCCGCTCATCCATTGGTACATTGGATCAAGAAATGTGACACATGATTCGTTTCTTAGCACTTCAATGAATGCGGAAGATCGGTATGATGCTGAAAGCACCCTTACCCTTATACCAAAGAGGATTCATCATGGGAAACCTCTTCTCTGTCATGCAGTTCAACCAACAAGACCCTCAATGCGGTCAATGAATGAGAGCATGGTCCTGAACATATCATGTGAGTATTCATTTCTTAATAACAACTTTTAGTACGGACATAATAGAAATTTTCTAAAAATTGCATGGGATATTGGACTGTCTATTCGTTCATCAAAGGTTCTCAAGATTCCTCGACAGCTATATAGTCCCATTTTAAATCTGCAATTTTGTTTTTTCTATCTGTCTCTAAAATTCTGGAAACGTTTCACACGTTCCCTCTGGGTTGACGCTTTCCAATGTTACAAAAAAAATGCATATGGATAACGACCAGTCAAAGTAATGGGCTATATTTTCATTTTCCTCTTTTATTACGCATGCCATTATCATTTCTGTTCATCTATTTATATCCTATCCATATCACACCTCTGTTCAAAACCAATTTTTCAATGTTTTTTTCTATACACTAGACGTCCCAGTTGTGTTCATTACTTCTCGACGGCTTACATCAAATCAAGTACGTGCTTGGTTTTTGTTGACATGTACTGCAGACGCAAATCCTGTTGCCTCTATCTTTAATTGGTTCTGTAACGAAACACTATTTTCTAACGGTACCCGTAACATATCACTCTCCGGGACTACACCCGAAGACGAAACGCTGACCTCCAGCGAAGTGGCGATTCGAAACCCCCTGTCCAGATATCCCTGTGATTACAAATGCATTGCTTTTTCAAGCTATGGTTCCTGTAGTGAAGTCTTCAACTTAACATTTTCTCGTAAGTAGTACTGTGTTTTTCATGGTATATTTAGGTTCATTTGTGTCTTGTCCATCTGTTTCTCTTTTTGTTCATCATATGAATTGGTGCTTGCTTCCAAGTAAAAACATTAAACTTATTTTCATGAAATCTTCTCCTATTTATCAAATGATTAATGATCTAAAATCATGGCAATAAATGAAGAATTGTTTAAACACTTTAACACTGATTATGCAGTGATCCCCGATTCACCTTCTTGGTTCATCGTCGACCAAAACCAAACGGCATCTTCAGCTTTCTCTGTTGACTGAATTCAACATCAGGTTACGAGACAATTGGATTGGATTGAACAAACTATCGACACACATGATTAAGATCAAGGAGTTAATAGCGTAGCCGTGTCTTCAAATCGGTGAGTCCAACCCGTATTTCATCTTTCACGAATAGGTATTAACATCTTTCGCATATCCACAAGTTAGTTTGCAGCTAAAGATTATGGAGACTGCACTGTCTAGGATACTTCATAGGCCCTGCACTGTAGCTTATCCTGAAACAGCCACAGACTGGAAGAGTTCGTTAACCTCAAGGCTTTTTGAAAGTGTTTTAAGGTTTATAAATAGAGTATATCGCTACAGACTACATGAGGGTACGCCCTCGCTTTAAGAGCGGGAAAAGGGGTGAAAGTCATATTTATACCACAGTTTAAAAATTGCCTTCTAATCCAACATAGTACAAATGTTTCTTAAGACTGGTTACCTACCTACATATAAATGATTATTCTTAAAGTGTACAATCACCTAAAACATAATTTGTGTTTAGGTGGTGTATTCAAGAACAGCCTATACAAAATTATACAACACAAACCTTTATCTGGAGATGTATAGATAAACGATTAAGGATTCTGCAGAAAATAAAGAATAACCACAGAGGCCGAGCACTGAATCCTTTGTTGGACTCTATGGTTGGACCCGAGTTCCATGCACGTTCTATTATATTCCAGTTTCGAACAGGTGTGTTGGATAGTCTTTTTAACAAGACGTTTTGCTGTCACTGGACGTGTATTTAAATAGTCCAGAATCTGGCTTATTTAATTTTGATCTCCACCACACCAACGCTACCTCCCCCTACCTACTTGCTACCAGCCGATGGTGGTGTGATCATTAAATTAGGACGCCCGACGTTCAGGCTGGGCTGGTGAGCATAATTATGAGTTTTATGATAACGCCATCTTCGGCGGCTTGAATCAAGTGTGTAGGGAATATAAAGAACCGGGCAGATTTTGGACTAGTGTCTCTGCAGTGTCTCTGTGTAGACGGAATATTGACTACAGTAAAGCAACAGGGGGCTACTTATATCTAAGGCAAGATTTGTTTGTGCTTGGTACTCTTCATGCTTCCAGGCGATCAAAAATAAATTATATTTGTCATTACTGGATAGAAAATCGTTCTAGGACACCAAACGTCCTCTTTTTTTTTAATAGAATGGGACGTCCTTATGAAGCCCAAACAGGTGGGAGATAATACATATATCCCCAAACATTTGTCCTTTGTGCAAAATACAAAATGCTATATCCTTCTCTATGACTCCCCTTCCTAAATATATTTACAAAATTGTATACAACTAAATGGCAATATCGAAAGTTCAAAGCAAAATACTACGAAATTGTATTCGTTGACTCATAATATTAACTAATCTTGTACTTCCAAAATTGCCAATTAAAGTGACTTTCCGAAACCCCTATTTGATTTGAAGCTGACAGCCCACTTATGTTCGAAAGTGAAAGCAATTCATGTCAGCCATTTTTCTCCGTGTCCACGCATTCAGTCATTGGAAACCGTTACTGCACATCGTTTATAGTATAATTCACCAGATATTCTGCTAGGTTGCAGGATGGTTCAAGCAACGCACCTCCTTAGTTGGAATATACAAGGAAATGAGACGTAATAACAAAATGGACGAACGTATCCGAATATTTCTGTTCCTCACCTTCATCGTTTCTAAGACAAATGAGATGAGCGTATCTACTAATATTCAGAACCCACAAATCCTCCCAGTCGTTGATGATAATATAACACTTGCATGTACTTTAATCCTTTTATCGACATATCGCCGATTGTCCTGGATGGACAGGAATAATAATATCCTAGCTACATGTCCAGGGCCGGGATGCAGCAATGAGCAGAATGTTACAGATATGTCCAAGTATAGTTTGTTGGCAGATTCTTCCAGCGGAAATCTAACTATTCGGGATTTAACAGTGGTTGACAGCGGCCGATTTGTGTGCCTAGTTTTCACATCTTCTGATTCAGTTACAAGTGAAATTGTACTGACGGTAATGCTATCAGGTAATGCATTCTAACATTATTCAGGATAGCTTCATCTTGTTGTGATGTGTGCGAAATTATAATTAAATGATTTATTACCAATTCAAAATCAATACAACATTCGCACTTTTGAATGAACAGTCATGTCAGATTTAGCGTAGTCAATAACAAGTACTTTAATTCGTATTATATTACTATAGTTCGATTCGTGACTGAAAATAATCCAGACTAAGGTATTGTTTTAAATGATATTGATTTTTTTTGTTTTTTGTTAATGTACTAAACTGTCCAAAAATCTGGTAGACACCCAAATTGGAAAGACATATATTCCAGTGGTAACTAAATGTATACAAACATGTACATTTTGCTTCATTTTCAGCCAAGCCTAGACTGCTGTCCATCACCGACGATCGGTCTCAGGTTGGATACAAGAATGGAGCATTAGTGACCATCACATCTGGGCGAACCCACAACCTAACATGATCAGTTCGAGAAGCGAGACCACCTGCAGAACTGGAGTGGGTAATTCCTGGAGAAGTACATATTCGACTAGACGATCAGTATAACGCTGTTCGTGGTGACGCTTACACCTCTCAAATAATTGTTTCTGTAACTCCGTCCAGGGACGATGATGGAAAGATTTTCCGTTGTATGGCTTTGCATCGGGAGTTGGATAATGAGCTTCGATCGACCATCCGTCTAGATGTTCAAGGTGATTATTGATACCACTGAAGACATATACATTTGCGTCTGAATCGTCTTGTTGGGTGAATGAACATCTAAACGTTTGATATTATAATCTAAATTATTGTACACATTATATTCTTAAAATTCCGAATTACTCAAATTGCTTTGATTGAGTGATTGATTGACTCGAATTCATTCCATTTTATATCAATTGTTTGCACAATAAAGAACATAGTTGACAAAGTAAGTTCAAAATTATGAAATTGAACAGGAACCTCCTGGAAAGTATAGCTTGTTTTTGTAGGTTCCCGAGAATAAATACAATATAAACATTAAATTCATGAATCATTTTAAAGTGTGTTAATAATCACAGTAAAATATAAATAATATAATAACATGTTTTCATAAACCATTTTAAAGTGTCTAAATAATCGAAATATACGAAAGAACAGAATGACAACACGTGACACAAAGGACGAATGTCTCCTTTAAAAATCTTGATAAAAGACGCACGTACATGTAATGACTGCTGAAATAACATAATTCGATGATTATTCCGATACTTTCTTTCAATTGCATCTCCTCCTCTCTCCATAGAAAACAAGAACCTAAAACAATTCTGTCTTAATGTCATTTAGTCTCGCCAACAAACCTACGGCTCACTGCATCAGACCCAATGACTATCGATGAAGCAGGAACGAGAAGTGTCATTGTCTCTGAAGACTCGGCAACATCATTCACCTGCAATAGTGTAGGATCTCTAAGGCTGTCATATCATGGGGCATTGGTTAAGACGACGCCGTGGGTAGCACGACCTCTACGTCAACCATAAATCAGGCCGACCAAGGTTTACGTGACACAAAGTATACTCTACATTTAATTCCAAAGAGGAGGCATCACAATAAACTTCTCCGATGTGTGGCCTATGCTGGTATGAACCAAAATCAAACAGAAGTGAGGGTTATCGTCTATGGTGAGTATTTGTACGTTGTATTAACTATACATAATCTTCTTGATTTCACAACAGAAGACCAAATGCGGTCTGGGACATACTGTGACACACTAGGACATTGATATATACCAGATGTGAAATTCTACATTTTGAATAGTTTGGTGCACTGATACCATGCTTTTACTATTATGCAGCAAGATATTTCAATGAAGTGAAAATTTAGGATTTTTTTTTTTTAAGTGACAAACCTTCCTGACAGATAATGATAAATTAATATAGAAATTAACATAATTTATTTATTGTGTCAGAATATGAGTTATTCGTAATACATAACTTGTTGCTGCTCACAATATCGGGAAAACCTATTTTTTGTATTGGTATATATGTTATATGCAAGTCACTGGGGCTTAGAATATACAAAAATTAATGACATATGAAATTCACTTTGATTTACAAGGACCACCGGATCCTCCTTACTTAAATGGAACAGAAGGTTTGCAGGATGGAGTGTCATCAAATGTGACTTGCACATCGAACAACGGCTACCCAGCACCAACTTTCCAATGGTACATTGGATCAAAGAACGTCACTAAAGATTGCAATTCACAGTCTTCGAGGAATAGACATCATCGAATGGATGCCGTAAGTGTTTTCAATTTCACACCGACATTAGATGATCATGGGGAACTCTTTGTCTGTCAGGTTTTTCAACGAACTGCTCAATCAGTGAAGTCTTGGAGAAATGCTGCGGTTATTAATGTTCTGTGTAAGTCTCCTTTACTTGTAATGTCTTCCCGAAAGTTCATGCACATCTGATTCTAAGGTACTATTTTCTTATTTATCTCTTTCTCTATTTCTCTGTTTTCTTTTTCTCCAATAGTGAATGAATGATTAACAGTAGTTAACGATTGCATATTCCCTTTACAAGCCATGAACTATTGGCCATAAATATGTGTGTAACTGTAACTTTACAGAGTAAAGTATTAGAATCTCTGTTTACGTGTAGAATTTGTGTGTCATTTTGGGACCACCAACTTGACGTTTCATTACATTGTTGAGGATTACCAGAAATTCTGTTCATTTCTTCGTTTTGCCATTCTCTTATTACACTTAAGAAGGCCTTCGCATTTGTTTCTCTTTTCATTCTATATCGCTCTAATGCATTTATTTTGCCTTCTGAATCCAGATCATCCAGTAATTGAAAGCTTCTTTGTTCGTCGGATACCCAGTGGCAAGCAAGGCGTCAATGCCATCTTTACTTGCACATCCGATGGAAGACCCCCGGTTTCTATAGCCTGGCTCTGTAATGACGCGAAAGTCACCAACGGCACCCGCCTTCGGATTCACCACAGTCTTCTACAAGAAAATACCTTGAAGTCGAGTATCCTGATTATTTCTCATATTTCGGCAGAAGACGGTGGCAACTATACATGTTTGACCGAGACAAGTCTTGGGAACGACAGCGCAACTATAACATTTTCGAATTCTGGTAAGTATTTCACTATTACATCAATGCGCATATATGTATAAGGATCAACTATATAATTGAAGAGATGATTACGAGTCCTCCGACAATGATCCGGTGAAAATTTAGTTTGGCTTGACTTTGCCAAAGATATGTCTTTAATGTATTGACTGTAATTCGGTTAAACGTTGGATGCAGGGTAAGGCTTAGGGTTACGTTTAGGTATAACGTTTGGGTTTACATTTAGAGTTCGGATAGAGGAACGAAATTGACAGGGGGGAATTGCCGCCGGAGCATGTCTTGATTATATGATACCACAGAATAATTTAATTGATTGGATACTTGTTGATTTCTTTTTATTTCTTGAAGTGATTACCCCTTACAGCGTTAATTTTCAGCATTTAAAAAATACTTCCAGGGAGTCCAGATCCACCTTATGGGTTGATCGTCGATCAAAACCAGACGACATCATATACTCTCTTCGTTGCTTGGCAACCTGGTATAGCTGATGGGTTTCAGCGAAATTTCACTCTGCAACACGTTATAAAGGATACCGAAATATATTACGAGGGTTCTCGTATTCTCCATTTTTTGACATGAGCACACTATGGTGCTTATTTAAAGAAACAAAGTGTATATGTGAGTGTCCATTGAAAATAGTTATTTGTATATAAGTTTACAATATCAGTAACATTAAAATATTAATGTTGCCCTCACAATGTTATTCCCTATCTTTATGTTACAAACTACTTAGGAATACTCTTACCTTTCATCATTTAGGTAGTGATTGTAGACCTTTCCGTGAGTTCAAAAAATAGTTCTCTGATAAGTTTTCTAGGATATATATTTTTTACTTCTAGCAAATATATATTATTAGTGGATTGTATGTGTGATGATCCTTTGATATGTGTTCTATGAATTCACATAGAACTGAAAGTAAGTTGAGAATACGGACCCAGGTTTGACATGGTTCCTTAATCTATGTATGTTTATGGTAAGCTGTACTGTTATTATTTAGTCATGTGTATAGACCTTTGTTATATGAATATACGTCACTTGAATGCAATTTCTAAAAAAATGCATTATACACTGTGCTTTCGGTACAGTGAAAATTGTCCAGTATGTAGTAGGTACAAGTAACTATGAGAAAATGAAATATATCACGTCTTGCAAAATATGCAACTGTTTGGCGATGTCGAAATATGATTCCTCAAATTTGTAACACTACATACTTCGATAGTGCTTTGACCCCCTCCCCCTCCAATATGTGGGGAAGTTTTGTCTTTAACTACTCTGTAATTCTATGAATGTAGGCTTTCAGTTGCATCATGTGAGAGGAGAGGATTGGGTAGTCCTTAAAAAGGACTGAGGTAGTCCTGAAAACGAATGTTGGTAATCTTTCTTGACCTTGAGCTTATAGTTCTAAAAGAACTATAGTGCCGGTCGTAAGGAGAGGATGGGTGGTAGGAGGGGCTCGACGTTTCGAACAGGTTGACTATCTGTCGTCATCAGTTACGTTTAGATTGTTATTAATCAAAAATGTATTATAGTTTTATTAATTTCAAAGAAATGGCTATTCAGTAGGTCTAGTGCTGATACTTATTTTCTTATTTTTACTAGAAATGTTAAGTCACTGTTTCACATTTTGTAGTAATTATCTACGAGGTTAAATTATTAATTGACCTTGTTATAAGAGAAATTGGAAGGATACATGCAATTCAGTAATTACGGAGAATTTTATCCATTTCTTGTGTTATGATAACTTTCAGCATGTAGTCCAGTGGACGAATAAAATGATGTATATTCAATTATATTGTTATTCTAATTATAAACTAAACTATTAGATATGATTATGTAGATATGACTGACTAGGATAACTTGTGGTCTCATTGTTTACTCAGCGTTAAATCATTTACCATGGATAGTATTATGGAGCATTGGCCTTGGTGACAAGTGTTTTCATTATTCAACATTACATTACTTATGATTTGCGTGTTTTATGTCAGCGGGGCCTTCCCATTGGAAAAAAAAATAATGATAATATTTTTGTTTTAATATAACTATGTCTTGAGGAAAAACCATAATTAAAGAACATTTTTGTTATATTGTAAAAAAACAATATGTATGTATTCAGTCTTTTAAAAATGAATATTGGGAAAAGGTTATATTCCTATACATTGAAAGATAAATTAATAAACACAGCTCGCCCTGACCGAAACAGCACACTCTATCGTCTGGATGTGGAGATGGTGGTTCGCTCTATAATTGATTGTATTGTATCCTGCATCAAAAATGTATTTGTTTTATTATTGGTTGAGAGCTCCTCAGGTGACAAGAAATATTTCAACCATTTATGGTTGCTCTGAAAAAAGTACCGTTTGGGAGTACAACTTGGGAGCGTACGGGATTTCAAATGCCTCCAGCGGTCAACTCCCGCGGTGTCACGGCGTTCACGCCGTGCAATCTACGCTGAACCGCAGTTTTAATAACTGCGCTGCACTACTGCAGTACCTGTATACATGACGCAAACGGCCCGTCTACCCTTTACCCTACTAAATCCCTGCTTAGTCGGGTTTCAGGACATCACTTTCACAGGGTGAATCTGAGGATTAAGTCCTTCCTATATCTCTTCTCCAAGTAATCCAATTATCCCTAATCCTCTTAACTAGCGAGGGACAGTTAGCTATTACGTAATCCTTGACTACAATGCCTTCAATCACAATAGGATCGAGTGTGGTTGTGTATGTGTGTGTGTGTGTACTGAGCTTGTACTTGAACTTCCCTAGCTACCTCGACCCAGTGTTCGGAGATCGCGGTGGGTATTGCGTGTGCTGTGATCAAACTGCTCAGTACTTCAGTAACTAGACCATGATAGTGTGGAGCAGGTGTATAATGTATAGTGTCTGTATCTTTGTGTGGGAAGAGAATGAATCGTCAGTGGTCTGAGGAGTTGAAGTGCAAATGTTAGGCCATTAAAAAAAACATGTTTAGCGTCCTGCCTTTTGAAAATAGGAATGAGGTCGAGGCTCTTTTTTTTTTTTTTTTGAAATATTTTTTTTTTATTTTTGGAGCAATTTTTAAAGTTTTTTTGAGCAATTTTAACCATTTTATGCATGTTGCAAGGATCGAAATGTGTCCGTCGCCAATTTGGTCTTTCAGTACGCAATTCTGTTTTTATATTATAATATAGAGGAGGGATTTTCGGCCAGATGGCAATTTTGGGCAGGTCCGTTGTACGCAGGTGAAATACATAGCATAATAGCATATCACATAATCACACACATACAATACATTTCAGAGTCACAGGAGATCGACATTTGCAATGGAAAATGCATCCTTAAATATCACATTTTAGCAATGTAATCGGCGGTCCTGCTACCTGAATCTGAAAAATCAAATATCTTACGCGTGTCTGTAAGGAAGATGGGTACCAAAACCTGAGCTGTATTTCAAGTATTTTCAGATTTAGATCGCGATTTTTCATGTATAGCATACTCAAAGTGTCTCACAGCACGTATTCAATCACTGCAGTCGGATAGCGCGCACACACGATCACTGCATGCAGGGGTAATTTTCGGCGCGCCCAGCTCTGGCGTGGGATACACACGCGCTATAGATCAGCGGGTGAATGAACGACGCGCGTGCGCTCCCATTGACTTTGTACATGCGGCCGAAAACTGCCTCGCTATAGCCAAAAACTACCTCCGAAACAGTGAGAATGAAATTGAATATTGCCATGGCAATTCATGACTTTTTTCTGGGATTCTTTTTGTGTTTAAATAATAATAATATTGGCCTCATGATTTGAACAAAAAATGAAAATAAATAGGAAGTAAAGAGTCCAAATGAAGAGGGAAAAAATGAAATGGAAAAAAAAAAAAAAATCCGCCCGCCCGCCCCTACTTCAGAAAAGCAATCGAGGACAACCAAATGATTTTTTTTTTTTTTTTTGGGGCCTAATGCTAATAATGTAGCCTGGTTTGAATGCGAAATTATACTTTATCTATATAACTTTCCAACCTTAGGTCATTAAAAAAACATTCATGTTTAGCGTCCCCGCCCACTTCTTTTTGGGGCCGCCTGTTTTCTTTTTCCATTTTTTCCATTTTCCCCCTTTTTTAATTTAAAAAAAAAAGGAAAACATACCGCCAAAATGATCTTTTTCTGAATTAGAATAAAAATAAAACATAAGTGCTGGCGGCCATCTTAAAAAATAGCCCGACTGGCTGGACGTCAGGTTAAATGAACCAAGCGGCCCAAATCTTGAAAAAATATTAAGCGGCGAATCAGCCAGCCGGTGAATAAGCGGGGGTGGGGGTGAGCTAGCCCTCCTTTTTTCTCAACACCCCCTGAGCATTAAAAATAGATAATACAACAAATAAAAAATCTTCTTTTTTTTTTGCTAGGGGGTCCATTTTCATTTTTTTAAGGGTAAAATTAACGTTTTTGCCGGGGCCCGGGCCCGTCGGCCCCACCTGCATGTTATTAAAGTGCAAATGATTCTTCTCTTTCTTACTTACGAGGTCCAGAATAACTTTATGATTTAAAAAATATGACCCGATTTCAATGCTTTAATATTATTATTGTTATCTCGTTATTCAAAATGTTTTAAGGGTCAGTGTTCATAAATTGCGTAAAATATTAGCGATCAGGATAGGACTGCACATTTCGTTCAATATTTTGAGTTTGAAATCGCGAGTCTAACACCATTGAGTACCCTTACACTGATTTTTTTGGGGGATGGGGCTCTGTTTCTATAGAAAAAACGCCTCGACTAAGTAATCCGCTCCCACCCGCCCAGCCGTAGCCTACTGTATACTCTATAAAAAAATCTAGTCAGATTTGAATAGATTACCGTATCGGAGGGACACTAACTAGAAGTTCTATTAAAAATGAGTACCAGCTAGGGTACCAGGGTCATCATTAGATTGAATTTTAAGTCCATGTAAAGTAAACTAATAGAATAAATGTAGAATTTAATTCGCTAAGCCTGAAGGAAGATATAGTTGACACAATATTTATGTGTGCGTTTCTGTAGAAAAACGCCACGACTGGGTACCCCTGTGTACTGTACGAAGGCAGAGAGAAGACAGAGGCGAACAAGTAATGTGTTAATAACCGAGTAACTATTTAGAGTCGTTTTAAAGTTCGAGGGTCATCCTAAGATTGAATTTGAAGTCTGTGTAAAGTGAGCAATATAATAAAATCCAGAATTCATTTCGCTAAACTAGTGAAGGAAGATATATAACAGTGGACACGTACGGTAATACAGCTCTTACTCCAAAAGTGATGTCAATGGATTAGTAAAACCCGACTTGGCCATAAGGGAGAGAGAGAAAGATATATATATAGAGAGAGAGAGAGAGAGTGTGTGTGTGCGTGTGTTTGTTTATGAATTTTCAGTTGATTTTCTACCTGAACGGAGGTCAGATCCCTTTTTTCCTTCTTTTCATTTTCTTCTTCTTTTTCTTCTCCTTTTTCTTCTCCTTTTTCTTCTCCTTTTTCTTCTCCTTTTTCTTCTCCTTCCTTTTCTTACTCCAAAAGTGATGTTTTAAGGATTGCCTTTGGTAAACCCGACTTGAAAAAACATGAAAAAACATACCGCTAAAATGATCTTTTTTCTGAATAAGAATAAATTAAAATATAAGTGTTGGCGGCCATCTTGAAAAATAGCCCGACTTGCAGGAAGATATATAACAGTGGACACGTACGGTAATACAGCTCTTACTCCAAAAGTGATGTCAATGGATTAGTAAAACCCGACTTGGCCGTAAGAGAGAGAGAGAGAGAGGGTCGAGAGCTTAGATTCCGCCCACTATAAGCCCCTCGCTTGCGAGCTGCATTGACACTTACAGTTCCTACTCCAAAAGTGATGTCAATGGATTAGTAAAACCCGACTTGGCCGTAAGAGAGAGAGAGAGAGAGAGGGTCGAGAGTTTAGATTCCGCCCACTAAGCCCCTCGCTTGCGAGCTGCATTGACACGTACATCCGGGCCTACTCCAAAAGTGATGTCAATGGATTAAAAACCCGACTTGGCCATAAGGGAGAGAGAGAGAGAGATAGAGAGAGACAGAGACAGAGACAGAGACAGAGAAAGATAGAGAGAGAGAGAGAGAGAGTGTGCGTGTGTTTGTTTATGAATTTTCAGTTGAAGTTCTACTCAAACGGAGATCAGTTCCCTTTTTCTTCTTTTCTTCTTCTTTTTTCCACTCCTTTTTCTTCTCCTTCCTTTTCTTACCCCAAAAGTGATGTTAAAGGATTGCCTTTGGTAAAGCCGACTTAAAAAAACATGAAAAACATACCGCTAAAATGATCTTTTTCTGAATAAGAATAAAAATAAAACATATAAAGTGTTGGCGGCCATCTTGAAAAATAGCCCGACTTGCAGGAAGATATATAACAGTGGACACGTACGGTTATACAGCTCTTACTCCAAAAGTGATGTCAATGGATTAGTAAAACCCGACTTGGCCGTAAGAGAGAGAGAGAGAGAGAGGGTCGAGAGTTTAGATTCCGCCCACTAAGCCCCTCGCTTGCGAGCTGCATTGGACACGTACAGTTCCTACTCCAAAAGTGATGTCAATGGATTAAAAAACCCGACTTGGCCGTAAGAGAGAGAGAGAGAGAGGTCGAGAGTTTAGATTCCGCCCACTAAGCCCCTCGCTTGCGAGCTGCATTTGACACGTACAGGCCCTACTCCAAAAGTGATGTCAATGGGTTAAAAAACCCGACTTGGCCATAAGGGAGAGAGAGAGAGACAGAGAAAGATAGAGAGAGAGAGAGACAGAGACAGAGAAAGATAGAGAGAGAGAGAGACAGAGTGTGCGTGTGTTTGTTTATGAATTTTCAGTTGAAGTTCTACTCAAACGGAGATCAGTTCCCTTTTTTTCTTCTTTTCTTCTTCTTTTTTTCCACTCCTTTTTCTTCTCCTTCCTTTTCTTACCCCAAAAGTGATGTTAAAGGATTGCCTTTGGTAAAGCCGACTTAAAAAAAACATGAAAAACATACCGCTAAAATGATCTTTTTTCTGAATAAGAATAAAAATAAAACATATAAAGTGTTGGCGGCCATCTTGAAAAATAGCCCGACTTGCAGGAAGATATATAACAGTGGACACGTACGGTTATACAGCTCTTACTCCAAAAGTGATGTCAATGGATTAGTAAAACCCGACTTGGCCGTAAGAGAGAGAGAGAGAGAAGGGTCGAGAGTTTAGATTCCGCCCACTAAGCCCCTCGCTTGCGAGCTGCATTGGACACGTACAGTTCCTACTCCAAAAGTGATGTCAATGGATTAAAAAACCCGACTTGGCCATAAGGGAGAGAGAGAGAGAGAAAGAGAGATATAGAGAGAGAGAGAGAGTGTGTGTGTGTTTGTTTATGAATTTTCAGTTGAAGTTCTACTCAAACGGAGATCAGTTCCCTTTTTTTCTTCTTTTCTTCTTCTTTTTTTCCACTCCTTTTCTTCTCCTTCCTTTTCTTACCCCAAAAGTGATGTTAAAGGATTGCCTTTGGTAAAGCCGACTTTAAAAAACATGAAAAACATACCGCTAAAATGATCTTTTTCTGAATAAGAATAAAAATAAAACATATAAAGTGTTGGCGGCCATCTTGAAAAATAGCCCGACTTGCAGGAAGATATATAACAGTGGACACGTACGGTTATACAGCTCTTACTCCAAAAGTGATGTCAATGGATTAGTAAAACCCGACTTGGCCGTAAGAGAGAGAGAGAGAGAGGGTCGAGAGTTTAGATTCCGCCCACTAAGCCCCTCGCTTGCGAGCTGCATTGACACGTACAGTTCCTACTCCAAAAGTGATGTCAATGGATTAAAAACCCGACTTGGCCGTAAGAGAGAGAGAGAGAGGGTCGAGAGTTTAGATTCCGCCCACTAAGCCCCTCGCTTGCGAGCTGCATTGGACACGTACATCCGGGCCCTACTCCAAAAGTGATGTCAATGGATTAAAAACCCGACTTGGCCATAAGGGAGAGAGAGAGACAGAGAAAGATAGAGAGAGACAGAGACAGAGACAGAGACAGAGAAAGATAGAGAGAGAGAGACAGAGTGTGCGTGTGTTTGTTTATGAATTTTCAGTTGAAGTTCTACTCAAACGGAGATCAGTTCCCTTTTTCTTCTTTTCTTCTTCTTTTTTCCACTCCTTTTCTTCTCCTTCCTTTTCTTACCCCAAAAGTGATGTTAAAGGATTGCCTTTGGTAAAGCCGACTTTAAAAAAACATGAAAAACATACCGCTAAAATGATCTTTTTCTGAATAAGAATAAAAATAAAACATATAAAGTGTTGGCGGCCATCTTGAAAAATAGCCCGACTTGCAGGAAGATATATAACAGTGGACACGTACGGTTATACAGCTCTTACTCCAAAAGTGATGTCAATGGATTAGTAAAACCCGACTTGGCCGTAAGAGAGAGAGAGAGAGAGGGTCGAGTTTAGATTCCGCCCACTAAGCCCCTCGCTTGCGAGCTGCATTGGACACGTACAGTTCCTACTCCAAAAGTGATGTCAATGGATTAAAAACCCGACTTGGCCGTAAGAGAGAGAGAGAGAGAGGGTCGAGAGTTTAGATTCCGCCCACTAAGCCCCTCGCTTGCGAGCTGCATTGGACACGTACAGTTCCTACTCCAAAAGTGATGTCAATGGATTAAAAAACCCGACTTGGCCATAAGGGAGAGAGAGAGAGAGAGAAAGATATATATATATAGAGAGAGAGAGAGTGTGTGCGTGTGTTTGTTTATGAATTTTCAGTTGATTTTCTACTTGAACGGAGCCTGATCAGTTCCCTTTTTTCTTCTTTTCTTCTTCTTCTTCTTTTTCTTCTCCTTTTTCTTCTCCTTCCTTTTCTTACTCCAAAAGTGATGTTAAAGGATTGCCTTTGGTAAACCGTCTTGAAAAAAACATGAAAAACATACTGCTAAAAATAATGATCTTTTTCTGAATTAGAATAAAAATAATACATAAGTGTTGGCGGCCATCTTGAAAAATAGCCCGACTGGCAGGAAGATATATAACAGTGGACACGCCAAAAGTGATGTCAATGGATTAGTAAAACCCGACTTGGCCGTAAGAGAGAGAGAGAGAGAGGGTCAAGAGTTTAGATTCCGCCCACGCCTCTAAGCCCCTTGCTTGCGAGCTGCAGTGGACACGTACATCCGGGCCCCTACTCCAAAAGTGATGTCAATGGATTAAAAAACCCGACTTGGCCAAAAGGGAGAGAGAGAGAGAGAGAGAGAGTGAGCTTCAATTATTGTTATCTCGTTATTCAAAATGTTTTAAGGGTCAGTGTTCATAAATTGCGTAAAATATTAGCGATCAGGATAGGACTACACATTTCGTTCAATATTTTGAGTTTAGTTGAAATCGCGGGTCTGACACCATTGAGTACCCTTCCACTGGGTTTTTTTTGGGGGGGGGGGCTCTGTTTCTGTATATAAAAAAACGCCTCGACTAAGTTATCCGCTCCCAAAGTAAGCCACAAAGTAAGCCGACGAAACGAAAGAAATGAATGTAGAAATTGAATGCCAATATCACATGCGCTTGAGAAAATAAAAGAGAAATAGATCGCGGGAGAGAGAGAACGAAAACAATTATATATCGCTGATGTTACGGGCTTTTATGACAAAAAGTAAGCCGACGGAACGAAAGAAATGAATAAAGAAAATGAATGCCAATATCACCGGCGATTAAGAAAACAAAAGAGAAATAAAAGGTGATATTGGCATTCATTTTCTTCAATCATTTCTGTCTTGCCAATAACTATTGTTTCACATCTCCGTACGGGCAACGAAGTCTTAATTGCCAATAATTATTGTTTTTAGATCTCCGTACGGGCAACGCAGTCTTGCCAATATTGATTGCTTTTAGATCTCCGTTTGGGCAACGAATTCTTGCCAATAATTATTGTTTTTAGATCTCCGTACGGGCAACGAAGTCTTGCCAATAATTATTGTTTTTAGATCTCCGTTCGGGCAACAAATCTTGCCAATAATTATTGTTTTTAGATCTTCGCACGGGCAACGAAGTCTTGCCAATAATTATTGTTTTTAGATCTCCGTTCGGGCAACGAAGTCTTGCCAATAATTATTTTTTAGATCTCCGTACGGGCAACGAAGTCTTGCCAATAATTATTTGTTTTAGATCTCCGTACGGGCAACGAAGTCTTGCCAATAATTATTGTTTTCTGATCTCCGTATCGGCAATGAATTCCCGCCAATAATTATTGTTTTTACTTCTCCGTACGGGCAACGATCGAAGTCTTGCCGATAGTTATTGTTCTTAGATCTCCGTATGGGCAACGAAGTCTTGCCAATAATTATTGTTTTGAGATCTCCGTACGGGCAACGAAGTCTTGCCAATAATTATTGTTTTCTGATCTCCGTACGGGCAACGAAGTCTTGCCAATAATTATTGTTTTCTGATCTCCGTATCGGCAATGAGGTCCCGCCAATAATTATTGTTTTTAGATCTCCGTACGGGCAACGTAGTCTTGCCAATAATTATTGTTTTCTGATCTCCGTACGGGCAACGAAGTCTTGCCAATAATTATTGTATTTTGATCTCCGTGTCGGCAATGAAGTGCCGCCAATAATTATTGTTTTTAGATCTCCGTATCGGCAATGAAGTCCCGCCAATAATTATTGTTTTTAGTGATGTGTTCGTACCCGAGTTATTAGTTTATAACCTAAACCCGCTCGACATTTGAGTCGTTTTAGGAACCTTTCTAAAAGTACCAGGGTCATCTTTAGATTGAATTGTAAGTCTATATAAAGTGAACTAATGAAATAAATCTAGAATTCATTTCGCTAATTAAGCTTTGAAGGAATTTACAATGGACGCGTCTGTTCATGTAGAAAAAAAGCCTCTAGTGGATTATCCCCCCGGTCTGTACTGTACTGAAGGCAGATAGGAGACGGAGGCAAAAGGGGATGTGTTTATACCCAATTTACTAGTCTTTTATCTAAACCCACTCAATACTTGAGTCGATTTTAAAATAATTTACTGAAAGTACCAGGGTCATCATTAAATTAAATTTGAAGTCTATGTAAAGTAACAATAAAATAAAATCTAGAAATCGTTTCGCTAAGCTTGAAGGAAGATATATAACATTGGACACGTACGGTACAGCTCTTACTCCAAAAGTGATGTCAAAGGATTAGTAAAACCCGACTTGGCCGTGAGAGAGAGAGAGAAGGGTCGAGAGTTTAGATTCCGCTCAGGCCTATGCCCCTCGCTTGCGAGCTGCAATGGACACGCACAGCCCCTACTCCAAAAGTGATGTCAAAGGATTAGTAAAACACGACTTGGCCGTGTGAGAGAGAGAGAGAGAGAGAAGGTTCGAGAGTTTAGATTGCGCCAATGCCTCTACACCAAAAGTGATGTCAAAGGATTAGTAAAACCCGACTTGGCCGTAAGAGAGAGAGAGAGAGAAGGGTCAAGAGTTTAGATTCCGCTCAGGCCTATGCCCCTCGCTTGCGAGCTGCAATGGACACGCACAGCCCCTACTCCAAAAGTGATGTCAAAGGATTAGTAAAACCCGACTTGGCCGTGAGAGAGAGAGAGAAGGTCGAGAGTTTAGATTCCGCTCAGGCCTATGCCCCTCGCTTGCGAGCTGCAATGGACACGCACAGCCCCTACTCAAAAGTGATGTCAAAGGATTAGTAAAACCCGACTTGGCCGTGAGAGAGAGAGAGAGAGAGGTTCGAGAGTTTAGATTGCGCCAATGCCTCTACACCAAAAGTGATGTCAAAGGATTAGTAAAACCCGACTTGGCCGTAAGAGAGAGAGAGAGAGAAGGGTCAAGAGTTAGAATCCGCGCCTCTAAGCCCCTCGCCTGCGAACAGTGGCCCTACTCCAAAAGTGATGTCAAAGGATTAGTAAAACCCGACTTGGCCCGAAAGAGAGAGAGAGAGAGAGAGGGGGACAGAGAGAGAGAGTGAAATAGTGACAGAGAGAAAAAAGGGTCGAGAGTTAAAGAGTTTTCACTCGACAAGGGGGAGGGGGGACTTCTTGCTTCTAATCATGTAGGAGCACAGAGATCAATCATTTCTTTCGTTCCGTTGGCTTACTTGTCGTAAAAGCCTGTAACATCAGTGATATTTAATTGTTTTTGCTTCTCTCTCTCCCGCGATCTATTTCTATTTTAATTTCTCGAGCGCCGGTGATATTGGCATTCATTTTCTTCAATCATTTCTGTCTTGCCAATAATTATTGTTTTAGATCTCCGTACGGGCAACGAAGTCTCGCCAATAATTATTGTTTTTTTATAGATCGCCGTTTGGGCAACGAAGTCTTGCCAATAATTATTGTTTTTAGATCTCCGTTCGGGCAACGAAGTCTTGCCAATAATTATCGTTTTGAGATCTCCGTACGGGCAACGAAGTCTTGCCAATAATTATTGTTTTTAGATCTCCGTACGGGCAACGAAGTCTTGCCAATAATTATTTTTTAGATCTCCGTTCGGGCAACGAAGTCTTGCCAATAATTATTGTTTTTAGATCTCCGTACGGGCAACGAAGTCTTGCCAATAAATATTGTTTTCTGATTTCCGTACGGGCAACGAAGTCTTGCCAATAACTATTGTTTTCTGATCTCCGTACGGGCAACGAAGTCTTGGCAATAATTATTGTTTTTACTTCTCCGTACGGGCAACGATCGAAGTCTTGCCGATAGTTATTGTTTTTAGATCTCCGTACGGGCAACGAAGTCTTGCCAATAATTATTGTTTTCTGATCTCCGTACGGGCAACGAAGTTTTGCCAATAATTATTGTTTTTAGATCTCCGTTCGGGCAACGAAGTCTTGCCAATAATTATTGTTTTTAGATCTCCGTACGGGCAACGAAGTCTTGCCAATAATTATTGTTTTTAGATCTCCGTACGGGCAACGAAGCCTTGCCAATAAATATTGTTTTCTGATCTCCGTACGGGCAACGAAGTCTTGCCAATAATTATTGTTTTCTGATGTCCGTACGGGCAACGAAGACTTGCCAATAATTATTGTTTTTAGATCTCCGTACGGGCAACGAAGTCTTGCCAATAATTATTGTTTTTAGATCTCCGTACGGGCAACGAAGCCTTGCCAATAAATATTGTTTTCTGATCTCCGTACGGGCAACGAAGCCTTGCCAATAAATATTGTTTTCTGATCTCCGTACGGGCAACGAAGTCTTGCCAATAATTATTGTTTTTAGATCTCCGTACGGGCAACGAAGTCTTGCCAATAATAATTGTTTTTAGATCTCCGTACGGGCAACGAAGTCTTGCCAATAATTATTGTTTTCTGATCTCCGTATCGGCAATGAAGTCCCGCCAATAATTATCAATTTAGCAGTTTCGTATCGGCAATGAAGTCTCGCCAATAATTATTGTTTTCCGTTCTCCGTATCGGCAACGAAGTCTTGCCAATAATTATTGTTTTCAGATGTCCGTATCGGCAATGAAGTCTCGTCAATAATTATTTATTTAGGAGTTCCGTATCGGTAATGAAGTCTCAAAAACAAAAACAATGCACATGTAACAAACTGCACGAAAATAACGGTTAAATGGAGCGAGAAATGCTAAACGGTTTTGACTCAGTGAAAAGAGACCACACAAAAACAAATCATAGAGAGTATAGAGCACAGACCAGACGGGAGAGAGACCAAGAGAGAGAGAGAGAGAGAGCAAGTAGAAGAAACATATCAGAGAAAAAAGGAGCAAGAGAGAATAGAAGATATGAGAAGCTAAGGGATTGGAGAATACAGGGTTTCATGTAGACAGAAGGTGAGAAATGTCAAGGGAGGGTATATAGTAAGTGCATTTGCTGGGTCCAAGTTCACTCACAATTCATTTTACCAGCTTTCATTCATGAGTCAATGAATGAATAAATAACTAATGATAAAATAATTGCTCTGACAGTATCAACTGGTCTACATGAATGCCGTTTCAGGGGATTACCATGTATGGTGCACTACCACAGAACTATACAGGTGCACTACGCTGTGAAGATCACTCCCTGGCCCTTGGCTCATGAATATAACTGTCAGATCCTGAATAGGGGCTATAATAGGATTGAGGGGATTAGCAGGTAATCCCTTAAGAACGACCCTGTAAATGTGATGTCCCTTCTTTCTAAGGGGATGTTTGCGTCATGAGCGCCAGCTTTCGGCCTTGAATTTGTGAAAGTGTTGTTGTGGTTTGATCGTCTGAAAAGATGGCGACCGCCACTAACCGGAGATTGAATGAAACATCGTTAGTTAAACGTTTGAGACACTGTCAAATAATGTAATAGTTGACGTTAGAACTTGTTCGAGTTCAAGTTAGATGAATTTGGATTCATTGTAAAACGTGATGGAAACGTGAAACCAGGAGCAAACATAAAGGTGGGTAATTCTGCTTGATTATAAATTGTTGATGTAGGATTTAAAATAAATATACCCTGCCTTCTTTTCGAGGCACTAGTTAAAACTATGAACCTCGGTGACTCCAATCGTACTATTGGAGTCACCTCTTGCCCATAGATTTAACCAGAACCTCGGAGGACAGTGTAAATTTGTATACTACATGTATTCATTTAATTCATGGTATAATGCAAAACGTGACTATCAGTCAATGGCTGAGTTATTCTCATTCTACAAGAAATGATGATAATCAGGGTACATTGACCACTGTTTTTTACATAACTCAAAGTAGTTAGAATAAGTTTAAAAGGAATATAATTCTAATCAAAGATTTGAGTATTTGAATATGTTAAAATATTGCAAAATTATAAGCCGTCAAAGTGATCAATAAACTATGGACTTTTCTTCCGGGGCTTGAGTTGTGTAAAACATTGTTAATATTGTTTTATTATCTAAGATTGTATATATTGCATATTGATTAACACTAAATTATTGACAAATATGGCAACATAAACGCATTAAACCAAGAATAATTGGATATTGCTGGTAGACATTTTGTACATAAGTTTATTGCTAGACAGATTTATAAGGTCATCAATTAAACCAATATCCAAATGACTAAAAACAAAAAATGGGATCATTGTATCGTCCTCACAATCCATATTCCCTTATTCAAAGTAGTTTGTGGATATCTTTTCTTTTTCATTTTGCTTTACATTTGCATTCACGAGCCAAATGAGGTAGGGGAGAGCACTTCTTTTGTAGCGCTCAATTTTTCGCTATAGATTTTGAAATAGGTTAGGACATTTCGCAATGATCTGGAATATAAAAATTATCGCAAGGGAGGAAGCTAGTGGTGGAAGTTGAACGATTTCCTGGTCAATCCTTTGACCAGACTCCTTTATCTTTCCTCGAGGGTTTGCAGTCCAAATATCTTGATTGTACTTTATTGGAACTTTTGAGTATTGAGTGAATGAAATACAATAAATGTTGGTATCATACGCATCAAATATTGAGTTTGAGTGTTTGAGTTGAGTTTATTTCATTCATACACGGTAGAATCCCGAATCAGTTTGCAGACTGGTTTCAATCACGGCCGTGTTGATAAAAAACAGCATAATCATGACATGTAAACAAAAGGAATATATCACTGACAAATTTACAACCAAAATCACGACAATATATAGAAAATAAGCTAAAAACCATTTAGTTAATTAAAACTATATTGATAGGCCCATAAGATAAACAATTGAAATAAGTTATGATCATCATAATCCGTTGGCATATATATATATATACATATATTAAAAACCAAAAGAATCATAACAAGATATTAATAAGTTAAAAACATATTTATGTTAAATATTAAATAATTACACTTTAAAACAAAAACAAAAGAAGACACACATACATGTAAAAGTTATATATTACACATATTATACTTATGAAATTAAGACAAATGCGTATTTCATATCGTGTAGAAGTAAAATGAAGTATGGAATAATAATAAATACTTAACAGCATATGAATATTGATCAGGTAAATACTACATAAATAATTGTGTTTGTTTTAAAGAGAAAGAAACTGATATCGTATTGCATAGATCATATTACACACAATAAAACATTTAAAACAAAAAGGGATTTAATATTGCGTAGGAGTAATATAAGATATATAAGAATGATAAATATGTTAAAAGTACTTTATGTATACAAATATATCGCTCTCGTTGAAAATAAAAGAAACTACATCCTCATCATTGTTATTTAATGGTGTGTAATTTTCGTTCACACTGACGCTATCATGTTCATCAGTGCAACAATCAAATGCTTCATCGGTGCTATTCATGTCAGCTTCTCTATTAAAAGTACTAAATAAAAGAAGAGCAGAATTTAAACTAGCAACGTTTCTCATATGAGATTCATGTGATATCGGTAAATTGGGAGAGAGATAACTATGAGCTGAGAGAACCGCGGATTCGGCACACTCATCATGGCCATTAAATTAGTAATTATTTCCGTATGAGGCTGCGCAGAACTTGGCCTTATGACCAAAGTTCAGACATGTATGACATTGAATCATGGCGGTGTGTCGACAATGATTCCTGTTGTGATTTTGTTTATCCACAGTTGAAGCATCCTGAATAGTCCATTGTTGGGGGTTGATATCGGTCTAGCAGGATTGAGATGGATGCCGTCGATGTAGAGATGTACATCCGGACGAACATTCATGTTTTCAATTAGGCCCCATTTATGTTTTTATTTCAGAGATCTTAACAGCGAATTAACCTCCAGAACTCGGTCATCAAGAGGGGACCCTGTTCTTCACCGTAAAATGGACCTCAGGATTAATTTCTTTACTGAGGGGCAGGTAGCTAGGATTTGTAAACCCACGGACTCAATTTTGGTTCATATCTCAACTGTTGATGTCGACATTGTTCGTTCCTATGTGAAGAATAAATTCGCGGGCTTTTCCGTTCATTGGCGATTTTTACAGAGATGTCGCAGGAGTCATTGACTTTGCACCCGGCAACGTTTTACAATATACCCGACGAGATCAAGAAAGATTTTTGGGGATCTATTCGGCGCGTCATTGAGTCAACGATGATGATAATATCAGCGATTTTTCTGTCCTTTGAGAAACTCTCTTTTTTAATATCGGCGATAGTCAGAGAGTTGTTCCTGCAGCGTTTGAGGAGGAATTACACCAGGAATCGTTTTTTTCGTCATTTTCAGCGGTATCAATGAGGGCGTCATCGCTTCTCCTCTTTTCGACATCTGCTGAGACTAAGGCAAGCTTCTCTTTCACAGCGAGCATAATTACATCAACATCCTATATAAAACTTGTACAATGAATGTTCTTTTGATACCTTCCAATTGGAAATAATTTTCTCACAATGTCTGAAGAGAAAGAGCGCCCCACTTGTTAAACATTTACAGCATGCATACTGTCATTTTAAGTCGATGGTTTGGTAAATATTGTGAAACTGAATCGGTATCAGAAGGACATAGACATATTGGTTTCACTTCTAACGTTAGAGATCACCGACTACTCAAACGTATGGACTATTCGTTCAAAAGCATTAACTCTTTACGTACTGTCTGCTTGCGTAAATAAAACATCGATCGTGTGTGTTATCAGCTCGTCAAAAAGAACTTCTCCAAATGGCAAGATTTATTTAGTGAATAAAGATGTCGACACTTGCAGATTTTCTTCTTTGTCTTGCCGTTATCATCTCCAAATCTGGTAAGAACTTTTGTTATGTTAACTTCATGAAAGTCGTTCGTACTTAGCCCAGGTGGAGACTTTGGGAGATGTAACAATATAATTAATTCAATATAACAACCAATCGTCGTTGGATTCATGTTCTCCACAAATTTTCGGAAATTATCGAAGCACTACGATTGTATATAAAGTCAGATCACTGCCAAAACACCTGGTCGTAATTCTAAAGTATCAAAAGAACAGTACCAACTCCCATCTATGTGGTACTTCTCATTTATACTTAGGCATTGCTTTTCAAAAGTTAAATAATCTACTGAGAACATTTGGGTACTGTCTTTCATCGTTATAGAGGATGTATTTGATTAGTGGCGTAGCTAAAGGAGGCGGCACGGGAGAGCACGCCACAATCCAGCAGTGAAAACAAGAAAGAAAATACGATAATATAGTGGAAGAGAAAGAGAGATAGGGAAAAGGAAGAGACGAGAAAACGCCCTAGACATCTTCTGCAACTCCCTCCTGATCAGTTGCCCTTAAGATTCGCATTTAATTTTCCAAGAAAGACTGGAGCCACAACCCCCCACCTCCCCCTCCTCAATATTCCAGTTCTACTTCAATGGCTGGGCTTACTCGATGTAAGCGATTCTTTTTTCCCCCTTTAATTTAGTTTGATTTCATTCATGCAGGATACCATGCATTTGAAGTGTCGATTCAGACAGACGATTCGCTACCAGTTATCGGGGAAGATTTCACAATGGTCTGTACCTTCAAGTCGCAAACCGCTAATCGGATGGTCATGTGGGAAAGGAGTAGTCGTCTTAATACGCTTGCCACTCAGGACTGCCAGGAATATAATTCGTGTGTGCGTACTGTTCTTGACGAAGGGAAATTCAACCTGTTAGCAGACTATTACAGTGTAAATCTTACAATAAAAAAACTTGACATAAATGATGCCGACACTTACAAATGCACGGTAAGAAGCGAACGAGTATCCGAGACAGCGAATCCGGGATCAGCTATAATGCAAGTGACGCCATTATTACCAGGTATATTATTTATCAAAAATAATTTTACAAAGCAAAAACCAAGGATAACGCATTCATTCAAGTTCATTCCTGATCATTTATATGAGTTTACATTTGTATCGTCTTGTAAACAAATAAATATCACTATGGAAAGCTGTAGAAAGAAAAGATTTTTTTAATCATTATATTTTACACCAACATGGGCGCGTAATGAATTTGAAATATAAGAAGTATTCGATAAAACCGTCAACGATTTGGTTTCGAAAAATGTTGATGATTCGCTAGTTCGTATCGTCAGAGGAAGGGAATATGATGAATCAATTAATGATGTACAATTGATTCTATACATTTGGCAACAAACCATTTTAAACGATAACACATAATTATTGCTTGTAAAATGGTTAAGTCAGTGATACATGATACTCCTATACCTAATGTTTGAAGTCGTCATCTTTGAAAGGTTGTGATATGAGTAAATAGTGATTACATCTCAAGGAGTTAGACTATCAGTTTGAGCAAGAACTATTGAAATTGAGCTTTTAATATTAGATATTTCCTCTTCTGTCGCCAGTTGCGCCCTATTGGCTCGGGATTTCTGATGTGGTATCGGGCCGTTATTACCGTAACAACGCCAATATAACGGTAACTGTTGAAGAGCCGTATGACATCACATGTGCAGTATCCGGGGCAAGGCCTCCTGCAGTAATTGAATGGCGTATACCAGATGATGTAACTGTTGTTCTTCAAAATCAGTCTGATGTCGTACAAAACAGCAGATATCTCTCTAGGAAGGCTGCTACAATCACACCCTCTAGGAACGGCCAAGGAAAGAGTCTCCGCTGTGAGGCATCACATCCAGTACTACGAAACAATCTCCAACGCTTACTTCACCTGAATGTTCAAGGTAAGTAAACGTGTTAAGTAATGCACATAGTCTCTTCATTGTTATGTGGAGTCAAAATCAAGTCCTTGTTTTGTTCTTATTTTACTTTTCTACTCAGATCACATTTGAACAGTTTCTGGGGCATAATCTCAATGAACATTTATGAATGCCGATTTAAGAGATTCATGTTTTTACTGCAAGTATTTTCTTTGCATGTATATGTTCAAACGTACAAAGAAAATAAATGTGTTTCTTTGAAACATTCTTTAGTGGTTCTTACCTGATTTTCTACATGATTTTTGTTTGTATCACTTTCTTTCATTAAGTTCTTCCCTCTAGCATGTTGCTTGTTCCATCTGTAGAAAGCGAAGAATACGGAAAAGTAACTATCATTTACGTTCAAGAAGATTCATTGACTTCAATCACTTGTAAAAGCATTGGATCACTACCAGCAGCTGAGCTATCATGGAGAATTGACGACAACAAAAGTCTTCCCAGTAACATTAATCTGTCAACGTATCGCAGTGCTTTAGATGGAAGTTTATTTGACATCGAAAGTACCATAAAGATACACCCAGAAAGGAAACACCACGGAATGTACCTTTGGTGCTTTGTATCTATGGGAGACTGGCTTGATCATCGGGCAGTTAAATTGATGGTTTATGGTGAGTTTAGGTTCTTAAAATTGTCGGGATTCGGTCTTAATTTAACTTGAATGGAAATTTTGTTGAGGTCGAAGTCCCATTCATCATTAAAAATTGAAAAAACGTTACTGTTTTATTTATTAATATTTACCCAATTATAACGATATTGTCAATATAGTGAATCATAACTAAATCATCTGTATACAAGATTCCAATTTTAACCAAAGGGCAATTTGACTCACTAAGTCTTTGCCCATAACAACATTTTACATTTCGATCTAAAGGACCACCAGATGATGTTAACACGACAGCCCCCGATAATCTACGTCACGGTAGAGAAACCAACGTAAGCTGCCAAGCTGTTAATGGATACCCTGCTCCGCTCATCCATTGGTACATTGGATCAAGAAATGTGACGCATGATTCATCTCTTAAGACTTTAATGAATGTAGACGATAGGTATGATGCTGAAAGCACCCTTACCCTCAAACCAAAGAGGATTGATCATTTGAAACCTCTCATCTGTCATGTAGTTCAACCTACAACACCCTCTATGCGGTCAGTGAATGATATCATGGTTCTGAACATATCATGTGAGTATTCATTTCTATTTAAACTTTCGGTAAGGACAATTTAATAGATTACCTCCTAAAAATGCTTAGGATATTGGTCTGTCCACGCGTTCACCAACTATCCTCAACAGTTTCGTCTGCTAATTTTGTTTTCTTTAAATGTTACACATTTTTATTTCTGCTTGTATGTTAATTTCAGGAAATGCTTCCCATGTGCCATGTGGGCTGTCATTTTTCCATCTGACAAGAGAATGCATATGGATAACGACAAGTCAAAGAAATGGACTATGATAAAAGGATTATCTTTTCCCCCTCATGCATTGACAAGTTTATGTTAGTCCCACCCAATAAAACTTCGTTTACCTCCCCAGCCCCACGCCCCATCCTTCTATTTTCTATCATCTCTTTTAAAAACTTATTCCAATATTTTTCTTTAATCTAGACGACCCAGTTGTGTCCGTTTCTTCTCGACAGCTAACATCAAACGAAGTAAGTACTGGGTTCGTGTTGACATGTACCTCAGACGCCAATCCTCCTGCTTTTAACTTCCAATGGTTCTGTAACGGCACAAGGTTGGCTAACGACACCCGTAAAATAACACTCTCCGAGACGATACAAGAAGGTGAAACGCTGACTTCCAGTGAAGTGGCAATTCGAAACCCCCAGTTCAAAGATCCATGTGATTACAAATGCGTAGCTGTGTCAAGATATGGTTCCAGTAGTGCAGTCTTTAACTACACGTCTGCTCGTAAGTAGAACTGTGTTTCTCAGTGTTTATTTAGTTTCACTTGTGTCTTGTCTAACTGATACTATATGTTCATTAAATTAAATCGTGCTTGCTTTCGTATAAAAAATAATAACTTATATCCATAAAAACCCGTCTTCTATTACTCATTAATGATTCAGGTTATTGCACTGAAGAAACCAGACCCTACCAATGTTTGTATTTACGCTTTTCCACTGATTAACCTTAAAATGCAGTTATTCCCGATTCACCTTCTTGGTTTATCGTCGACCGAAACCAAACGACATCTTCAACTCTCTTCGTTGCCTAGAAACCTGGATTCAACATCAGGTTACGATATAATTGGCATTATGTAAGTTCAAAGTAAAATACTACAACATTCCAATGGTTACCTGATAATATCCATTATTCTTATACTGCCTAAGGTGCCAATTAGCGTAAACTTTTGAAACCCCCTTTTCATTTAAAATGGACCATTCCACTTATCTTCTTCAGAGAGATGAATTGCTTTCACTTTCGCAGCGAAAGAGAGAATTTAATAAGCGTGTCAGCCACTATTCGTTGTGCCCACTCATTCTGCAATTGTAAACCGCTATTGCTTCCTCCTGACTTGTTATCTGCAGATATTCTTGTAATTTGCACGTTGGTTCCTAATATAAACGTCCCCGGTTTGAACAAACAGGGAGAGACAATTCATTCACAGCAATATGAATTATTGTCTTCGAATATTTTTCTTTCTTGCCTTCAACACTTCTAAAACGTTTGAAATGAACGTGTCTACTCGTATTTGGGACCGAGAAGTCATCCCAGTCGTTGGAGAGAAGATCACACTTGTCTGCATTTACACGCCACCATCCAGGTCTTGGCTACTGTCTTGGCAGGACGAGAACGGCAATATCCTGGCTATCGATAGATGTCAAGGAGTGGGATGCAGAAGCGAGCAAAATGTTCCAGATATGTCCAAGTACAGTTTAAGGGCAGATTCTTCGAGCGGAAATCTAACTATTAGGGATTTAACAGGGGATGACAGCGGCGAATATCAGTGCTTAGTAGGCACTTTTTGTGATGCAACTTCCAATGGGATTGAGCTGAAAGTGGTATTATCAGGTAAGATGTTTCCCTTTTATCCTAGTGTTCTCGGTATACTAATAACATGTACGAGCGTACATAATTCGCCGGCTGCCTGCAAGAAGGCCGTGAGAGTTGTTTATTGCAAATGGTAGTATCGATCTTTTAGCCGGAAGCCCACGATTTTTTTTTTAAATTTATTAAGTTAAAAATTTTCAATTAAATATGGTTTAATGATAATAGGGTTAGAATTTGTGTCACTGCACGAAAATAGACATATTTCCATATAACTAGTCTAATTTATTTTTTGACTGATAATCATGACACTGCAATTTTGCAATCATGATAACGGGTCAAGTGTGGTACATTTGTGTCTTAGGTGTCGTAGTCTTTGGGGGAACATCTCGCATGATAATGATTATTCTTCGAATGAAAACTGTATACTTGTTGTCTCACTTCCAGCCGTACCTAGATTGCTATCCATCACTGACTATCGGACTGAGAATGGATACAAGAATGGAGACTCAGTGAGCATCACATATGGGCGAACCCACAACTTAACATGTTCAGTCCAAGACGCAAGACCATCTGCAAAACTATAGTGGCACATTCCTGAAGAAGTGCAGGTTCGACTTGAAAATCAGTATAACGCTGTTCTTGGTGACGCTTACATCTCTTGAAGAGTTGTTTCTGTAACTCCGTCTAGGGACGATGATGGAAAGATTTTCCCTTGTGTGGTTTTGCACCGGGAGCTGGATAATGGGCTTCAATTATTCATCCGCCTAGATGTTCAAGGTGAATATCTTACTAGTCATATTATCTCATGGTTGATCGGTGTGTGTTCTGCCTAAATAAATATTCATCCTAAAAGTTTGAAATGGATGAGACATTCAGCATCTCCTAAAACGTACATTTGTACATTCTGGTAGAGAATCATAAGAACGTAACTAGATCCCATGTTGCCTTCATCGAAAATATACTTTTATCATATTTAGCAATAGTTCACTTCTGTATCTCTCCTTTCAGTAGCTGTCTCCGTATGAAAAATGTGGGTTCTTCCTTTTCTACCAACTCAGTACCGCCAAGTAACCTCCAGCTTACCGCGTATGGATCCATAGCTACCAATGCAACATAGACAAGAAGTGTCAACGTCTTTGAAGACTCTGCAACATCATTCACCTGCAAGAGCGTAGGATCTCGTCCAAAAGCTGTTATATCATGGATTGTTGGTTCGTACGTCGACCTAGGGAGTACGACATCTACGTCTACGACGAATGAGGCCGACCAAGGATTACGTGACAACAAGTCCACTCTACTGTTGATTCCAAAGAGGAGGCATCACAATAAACCTCTTCGATGTGTTGCCTATGCTGGTATAAACCAACTTCAAACAGAAGTGATGGTTATCGTGTTTGGTGAGTAATCGTACGTTGTATTACTGATACCTCATCTCCTCGAACTCACAAGAGAGTCCGAATGCGGTCTGGGACATACTACAAAACATTTGGACATTTATATATATATTTGATGTAAAACTTTACTTTTCGAATAGTAATATGGATTTACTCATGTCATGATTTGTCAATTCTGCAGCAAGATATCTCAAAGAAGTGAAAATGTAGAAAGTATGTAGTGACAAACATTAGGGACAGCTAAAGAAAATTCCTATAGATATCAACATATTTGTTTTCGTGTGTCATAATATAAGTTGTATGAGATGTATAGGTCGTTGTTGCTTATAATATCATCACGTTTAATTTCCTGTATCGGCACATATGTTATATGCAAGTCAATGGGGCTTATAATCTAAAAATAGTGACATGAGAAAGGCACTTTGATTTCCAAGGACCACCGGATCCTCCCTACCTTAGTGGAACGGAAGGATTGTGGGATGGAGTGTCATCAAACGTGACTTGCATATCGAACAATGGCTACCCAGCACCAGCTTTCCAGTGGTACCTTGGATCAGAGAACGTCACCAACAAATCTAATGCACAGTCTTCGAAGAATAAAGATCATCGACTGGATTTCATAAATGTTTTGAATTTCACACCCACGGTGGACGATCGCGGGGAACTCCTTGTCTGCCAAGTTGTTCAACCAAACGCTTTATCCATGAAGTCTTGGAGTGTCAGTGAGGTTCTTCATATTCTTTGTAAGTCTGATTTATTTAAGCCTAAATCCTTCACCATGTAGATCATATAACGAGGCAGGTATAGTACGTGGCCTCACCTCCATTGAGACATTACAACCATTGACATTACTTGGTGTTAGCATCCTGTTTGTTGTGAGCCGGCGATTAATATTTACTTTCCTATGATTATATTGAACAGGCAAGGTAAGTTTTTTGTCGTACAAACATGACCTGGTTTGATTCTCTCTCCTTTTACAAATAGCTATTTGTGTTGCAAGAACATTTCTAAACCATACAGTTTTGGTTTAGATTAATACCTAAGTATACCATAGATAAGTAGAAACACCGTTCTATGTTACGATAATAGTGCTGGCATATTAGCCTTACAAAATATTGGTAACGATTAAAATATGTATTCACTTACGCTAATCAGGAACACCTTCATACATTATATCTTCCTGAGCCTCGCTCCATTGTTATCCAAACACATGTTCTTTTTCCTAAATACCTTCATGTAGATTCTCCTGCCGTTGTGGACTATTCTGTTCGTCGTTGATGCCATTCTTACATGTACATCAGATAGCAGACCCCTAGCCTCAATAACCTGGTTCTTGAATGCCAAGGAACTCAACAACGGCACCAGACATCACATTCACCACAGTCTTCTACAAGAAGATACCTTGAGGTCGAGTATTCTGATTATTTCATATATTTCGGCAGAAGACGAACGCAACTATACATGTTTCGCTGAGACAAGGCTTGGGAACGACAGCAGAACTATAACCTTATCATATTCTGGTAAATATTTCACTATTAGACCGAGGCGCATTTGTTAAAAAATATCATGTCCTACTGTTGAGAGATCACCATGTCCAGTACAGTACTGTGCCATTGGTAATCCTATATGACAAATGGGAACAGTGTGGTACTGTTACGATTTTATAATATACCTAATGAGATGATAACCCAGTTACAGGAAGTATCGGGCAATTTTAATTGTTTTTGTTACGGTAGATTACTGGGTCGACTTTTAAAATCGGGTGATGGTTAAAGGAATCATTACGTGTCTATACGTTATATATACAATATTGTATATAAGTTGTTTTTGTGTGTTATGTGTTTAATGTTAGGTGTAGGATTAGGATTAGGAATGCGTTTAGATATATGGTTAGGGTTACGTTTAGATAAAGTTTTTGGCCCAGGGTTGGAATTTACAGTTTTGTTTGTGAACGAAGTGATGGGGTTTCCGCCGGAGCATATGACGTACAATCGTGACTATGACAGAATGATATGATACCAACATTAATTGATTTGATCGGATACATTTAATTTGTGGTAGCAAAATATGCTAGAGATATTATCCCTTAAAACATGAAATGTTCACCATCTTTACAAACAATTATTCCAGGGATTCCAGATCCGCTTTATGACCTCATCGTCGATCAAAACCAGAGAACATCCTATACTCTCTTCGTTGCTTGGCAAACTGGAATCGCTGATGGATTTCAACAAAATGTCACTGTAGAGAATATAATACGAGGGTTCCCGTATTTTCGTACTTTGACAGGAGCAATCAATAGCAAAGATTTTAATAAACAAAGTGTAGATGTGAATGTCCATTTAAAATCATTATTTTTCAATTTAAAAATTCACTATCGGTAATAGTAACAGATAAATATTATTTGTATGTTAGTGCTAGCTAGGAATACTCGTACCATTCATACATGCTAAGTATTTCTCCATGTATTTAATGATATATATTTTATTCGTGGATTGTATATATGTTCATCATTTTATGTGTGTTCTATAAATTTCATCTAGAAATGACAATAAATTCATAATACAGGCTCAGGTTTAACATGGATTCTTACATTTTGATGCAACCCTTGTTTGTTTTTGTTTTGGTCCTGTGAATCTGTGCATGCTTATTGTAAACTGTACTGTATTTAGACCTGTTTATAGACCTTTGTTGTATGCACATATACAAAACTTAATTGTATTTTTTGATTTATTGATACAGAGTGCTGTCAATACAGTGAACACTCCTCAGTCACTGCAATTTATTCTTCAGTGGGTAGTGGTTCCAAGTACCTTTGGCAAAAATGTACTGTACCACGTCTAGAAAACTATGCAACTGATGATTCCTAAAAATTGTAACGCTAGATATGTAGATAGTGAAGAGCAAAGTCAGTGCGGTATTATAAAAGACATTATACCTGATATGATCTGTAGCAAAAAAGGTACTTCTATTAGACTGGACAAGAGGTCTAGATAAAAGTCTATATCAATTGGAAAATAAGGTATACAGGGTGTATCCAGCCAACGTTTCAGCGAAGGATTTTGCATTCATTACATGCAATAATTATTTTTCGGTAGCTGTGAATATCACCTCTGAAAGTTTCAACGTCAAGACACGTGAGGTTGTTTTTGTTAATAACGCTGCAATTGTATGGTATAATGTTACGGTACAAACTGTGTCAATGAAAATCTTGTGTCTCAATCCCCCTGTGGAAAGTACAATACATGTACATGTATATGTCTAGCTATTTTAGTACTCTTGTGTAGATTAATAATTTCATAGACTTTTTGGTATTGTGTTTACGTGTTCTAGGAGCGCATTAGGTCCATCCCTACACAGATATTCTTCAAAAAGAGCATGTTGCAGAGTTATGATTTAATTTCAAGTAAATATGCTCGAAAGAAAAGATGTGCATATACTTTGGTAATTTTAATAAGTTCTTGTAATGGCAGGTTTTTTTGCATGCACACTTACAGTAAAAATAAATAATTTACCCTTATTCTGGATAGGGAAATTGAACATATCTACAGCCTATTATTGCTAAGGAAGAAAATACAAGATTTTAAACCTCAATTTTGTTCGAACTAGTGAATTGAAAAAAATCTTGTTCCTATAACTAAAACTCTGACTTTTAGATTTTTATTAATTAACGAGGTTTTAATTGTATTGAATATAATGAAATGGCTTTTCAATTTGCCGAGGTTAGATTATTATTTAATTTTGTTTAAAATGTTAAAAGACAAATTGGGAGGATACAGGCAATTCATTAATTACAGAGGATGTAAGCCATATATTTTGTTATACCACGTCAATTCAAAACAAACAAATAATATGTTCAATAATACTGTCTAGAAAAGACACCTTGATTAAAGGAATTAAAATAAACAGCACAGAAATTAAATGTATGCTTGTGCTGATGATACGGTATTATATCTGGAAGGCCGTAACGATCTGTTAAGAGTTTTAGATATTCTAGAATGATTTGAATGTCTCACTGGCCTAGCATTAAACAAAAATAAATCAAAGCTGTTAATTTTGGGTAACTGTAAAGCTCATCCACCGGACATCACTTCTTCAGGGTTGACGTTAAACACGAGTACTACTACTTTTTCTTGCTGTACAATTTTAGGTGCATTTGAAAGACATTTTTGAATTAAACTTTCCACCCCAACTACAACAAATGAAAAATATATTCCGTATTCGGTCAATGAGAGACCTAACCCCCATTGGCAAGATTGCTATCGTAAAATCATTGGGATTTTCTCAACTAATTTACTTACTTTCTATCCTTCCAAAACAGCCTGAAGCCTTTTTAAAAGAGGTCGAGTCTTTACTTTTTTTAATTTATTTGGAATGGAAAACCAGACAAAATAAACCGTAAACAAATAATTGGAGACTATATAGACGGAGGTCTGAGAATGTTACATTAACCCTCAATTATTTCAGGCTTAAAGATTGCCTGGGTTAGACGTCTACTTGACGAAAGTAGTGGTGGGAAATGGAAATGTTTTTATGAAGCTTGTTTGGCTCCATTTGGGGAAAAACCTTTCTGGTATAGTAATATCAATATAAATGATTTTAGTATATTGTCGATTAAAAACATTTTATCCGAGAAGTTGCCCAGTCATGGACCTCCTTAACGCTCGATACGGAAATTAATCCTTCCCATTGCAGACGACAAAATATTTGGAACAACACTATAATTCGTGTAAACAAAAAAGTATTATTCATAAATTCATGGTATGAAAAAGGTATAATTACATTATTGGATCTTCTTGACGAAAATGGTAATATTTTTACCTTCTTTCAATTTCAAATCAAATGACATTTTGAATACAATTTTGAATAATTTAATTATGTGAATGTATTTGTATTGTATTTTTGTATTTATTAACATTTATTTCCTTCTCAACGGTACAATATGAAACACAATGTATATTTAGATTATATATGTAACAATGATTTCAACATAGAGTATACAGTAAATAGTTCAGATAAGAGAAGGAGGCGAAAACCGGAAAAAGCATAGCTTGAGTTGGGAACGCCCATAATAATTCAAGACAGTTACTGGGAGAACATATATATATTATTATAAAAATTACATATTGTATAACAGAACGTTGTTAGGAAAGAAAAGATAGTAAATGGAAGAAAAACTGGGAAGAGAATTAAGTCTAGGAAGTATAGAATGTTCAAAGGCAAACCTAACAGCTCAAGAGTAAATGATTAAGAATATAATGAAGGTAACAAAGATATGTCGGTAAATTCATAATTTAAGTGTTCAACAGGTTTTTATTCCTCCTAAATCAATAGATAAATGGAATTCTCTGTTAAATATCCCAAACATAGACTGGGCTAAATTTTCTTAATTCCTTTTAGGTCATGTTTATCTGCACGGATCCGTTATGTTAAGTTTAAGATAATACATCGTATAGTTGGTGTTAATAAATATCTTAAATGATTAAATATTTTGAAGTCACTCTTATGTTCATTTTGTTATAACTCCATGGAATCTAAAAAAACATTTATTTTGGGATTGCCCAATCATTACAAGGTTTATTGCGGTTGTCCGACATTTCAATTTAGAGGATAAAGTTACTTTGAATAAAATTAATTTCTTATTTGGATTTTGTGGGAACGTTCGAGTTCAATTTAAAGTTATTATTTTATATGCCAAATACTATATATTTTTCCAACAAATGCAAAAACAGCGTACTATCACTAAATTATTTGAAATGCATGTTAAGGTATTATCGTTCTCTTGAACAATAAATTAATGTTTAAAATAAAACATTTGTATCATTTGATAATAGGTGGAAAAAACATGATGTTGCTTAAAAAAAAATATCGTACCATGTCCTGTATAATCAGCTATATTTTTGTTGTTGATTATGTTGGTTATATTATTTATGTATATATATATATATATATGTATTTTTGTTTGTTTGTTATGTTTTGCAAAGTCGAAAGCAATATTGAATAAAGATGATTTTATTAAATAAAACAAAATAATGTTATCCTTCTTGTACATCAAACTCGTAGATGTGGTTGTGTGGATATAACTGACAGGGCTAACTTGGTCTTGTAGTTTATTTATAATGGATGGTATAATGAAGCATGGGCAGTTTAGTGACAAGTAATTTAATTATTCCGCATTACATTGGTTATACGTTGTGTGTTTAATGTCAACTGAGCATTATTGCTTGAGATAATTATGAGAATTAATAAAAAGAAATATAATAATGTCTTGAGAAAAATCATTATTGATGATTCTTTTTTCTATATCGCAAAGAATATTATATACGTATTCATTATTTCTAAATAATCATTGGAAAAAAGCTTTATGCCTATTACATCAAAATATAAACTAATTAATACAGCTCGCCCTGAACGAAATAGCACAATCTTACACTCATTAATAGATTTTACTTTATTTATCATTTTTTTAATGGAATAATACAATAGGTGATTAGCATTCAATGGCTGAATTATTTACATCTTACATGCAACTTTAAAAGTACATATAATACACTAATGCAAATGGTAAAATTATACAAACACCAAATGATGATCAGGGGACCTTGACCACTGTGGTTTAAACAATTCAAGAACAAATAAAAATAGAACAAACAATATCATAAGTCATAAATCATAATTTGTAATTCAATGGAGAAGAGTAATTTCATTTGTGATCAAAGTTCAAAGTATTTAGATTGAGTTCAAAAGGGAAAATAATTATAATCAAAATGTGTAAAAATATTTGCCAAATTATAAGCCGTCAAAGTGGTCAATAACCTATCGAATTTTCTGCAGGGCTTGAATGATATACATGTGGCGACATAAACGCATTAAACCGAGGATAATGGGATATTGCTGGTAGACATTTTTTTTACCTAAGTATATTTCCCGACATATTTATAAAGTCATCAATTTAACAAATAACTAAACAACTGAAAACAAGAGGTTTGATCATTTTATCGTCCTCACAAGCAATATTCCCTCATTCAAAGGATTTTTGTTCATCTCATTCTACTTTAAATTTGCATTCACGAGCCAAATGAGGTAGGGATATTACTTTTTTTTTTTTTATTACTGCTCCGTTTTTCTCCCCAAAAAATCGGAAGAGGTTTGGATATTTCGCAATGATCGAGAATGTAAAAATGATCGCAATTGATCACAAATGATCACCAGTGGTGGAATTTGTATTATACAATCTAATTATAGAATGCCAGTTTCACCGTCTTTATTTTAGGGAGTGCAGTCCCCATCCCTTGATTACTGTTTGTTATTTGAACTTGTATTCTAATATTTATTTACAGTTTTATTATAGCAGGGTTGCCTGTTCAGTTAACAAACTGCCATCCCCGATGGCCCCTTCGCAATACAAACAACGTATATAAAATATTGTAATTATAAGTACAAATCGAACACATAAATAACATAAGAAACAAATGTTATTAAACAAAATATTATCAAAATAAGAACAAATAAAAGGGAATGCAATATTGCAAGTATATTGCGAGTATCTTAACATATGGTATGATCAAAACATCCGATTGATACATTACTGAGTTTTCCCAGTACTGATTGTGTCAATGAAATGAAAAATAGGTAATAAATAGGAAAATGTCAAGAGGGGATAGATTGAGGTAGAGTAAAGAAAAATGGTAAAGAGGGAGTGGGAGAGAAAGAGAGAGATAGTGGGTGATACCAAACGACTACGTGGGTATTACAGGAGACATGCGTCCGGTAAAGTAGATGTCCCATGGCAAATGGGAGAGGGGTACACAACGGGAGAGTGAGACAGGCAGACAAACAGAGACTCTAGAAAGACACCATAAGCATTTAAATTATTTTTTTAATATTTAGTGACTGAAATACGAAAAAGATTTGGTATCGTATGCACCATATATATGTTAATTGATACAATTACATTTAAAGCCTACGGAACACTTTTACAATGAATGTTATATTGATTTTCCAAATGGAAGTGATTTTGTCACAATGGCTAAACAAAAAGTGCGCCCTCCTTTTTTTAACATTTACAGCATGCATACTGTCATTTCAAATTAATGGTTTGGTGAAGTTTGTGAAATTGGTTCGGTGTCAGAAGGACACAATTATATTTGTTTCACTTCCATCGCTATAAATCATTGACGATCCATCCAAAATCTTTTAATACTGCCTGCTTGCGTTTATAAACATCAACAGTGTGTGTTATAAGCTCATCAAATGGACTTATTAATGGCATTAATTGGATTACCTGAAATGATGGCGATTTGTGCAGAAGTTCTTCTTTTTCTCGCCGTTATCATCTCCACATCTGGTAAGTTTAATTTTCATGTAAACTTCATGAGAGTCGTTTGTATTTAGCCTAGGCGGAGAATTTGAGAGATGTAAGAATGTAATAAAGTTAATACATTAATCAATAGTCGTTGCATTCATGTGTTCCAAATGCTATTTATTTACTCTCTTGATTTTATGATGGGAGTAAATAGATAGATATATATACCATTATCAAATCACAACGATTGGAAAGCAATTTCGATCATTGGCCACATTCATAGTGGTAGAGCTAAAATAACAAAAGAATTGTAGCATCTCTTTAACACTGATTGCTTTCTATACCAAGCACGTATTGGAAACTATTAGGGCAAGTTAAAGTTAATATACTGGTAACATTAGGCCGTTGTCTTGTATTGTTAATGTCTTTAGCAGAGGGTTAATTTATCTCTGACGTAGATATAGGGGTCGGTGCGGGAGGGCCCGCCCCCATCCAGTGGTGAAAAACAATTAAAAGAAATACAAAGTCAGAAAAAGAGAAATTGTGAAAGGAAAAGAAAAGAATACACCCGGAGCAACCCCGCACCCTCCTCCTAATCAGTATTTTCGCATTTCATTTTCTGAATACGTCCAGTGCCCCCCTCTCCCCCGATAATTCCAGTGCCCCAGCGGAATTGCGCTACGTCACTATTTCATGCATGCTAATAAAAATGTACCAGGAACCTTTCCCTTGGAATTTGGTTTCATTTCATCCATACAGGATACCATGCATTTAAAGTGTCTATTCAGACATACAATTCTCTTCCAGTCATCGGGGAAGATTTCACACTGGTCTGCACCTTCACACCGAAAATCTTGAGTCGGCGAATAATTTGGGCAAAGGGTAATAACATCACAGTGGCCTCTCACTCTTGTTGGCTGTATTCGGCTTGTACATGGGATACCGTTCCTAACCGATCCAAGTTTAGCTTAATGGCAGACACTACCAACGGAAATTTAACATTAAAACAACTTGGCAGAAATGATAGCGATAATTACCAATGCAGAGTAAGCAGCAAATACGGGGTAGAGAATCCTGGATCAGCTAGCATGCAAGTGACACCATTGACACCAGGTATAGTCTTCACTATATTGACTTTGCATAGCAAAAGTCAAGGATAACAAGAAGCTTATTCATGATATATGAATATGTCAAGTAAAACCCCTCATTTTCCTGTATTTTAATTCATGAATATGTCAAGTGAAACCCCTCATTTTCCTATATTTTAATACATGAATATGAATATCACTATGGGGAGCTTTTAAACAAAATATTCTCACATTGTTAACATAATTATCATTAAACAGGCAAGTGATTACCTTGATACATGCCTATCATTTACGAAGTGTCAGGATGAAAACATTAACATTACAGTTTGTAAAATATTGAGGGTGCGCTAGTTGCTATCTTACGGGGATGCTTCAATGTCTAACTTTCAAGTGGAAATCTTAGACAGGGCGTTTTAGAGTAATTAGTGATTCCATCTCGACTAACTATACTGTTAGAGTGGAAAAGTTCCGTTCGAAGAGACCTTTATTCATCGTGACTTTTCCACCTTATGTCGCCAGCTCCGCCCTATAGGATCCTTATTACGGATACGAGATCGAGCGGTTATTACACTAACAACTCCAATATGACAGTAACTGCTGGAGAGCCGTATTACATCACCTGTGCAGCTTACGGGGCAAGGCCTCCTGCAATACTGGAATGGCGTATACCAGATGATGTAACGGCTGTTCTTCATAATCAGTCTGATGTCGCTCAAGGGAACAGCTATGTCTCAGAGAAGGCAACTACAGTCACGCCCTCTACAAATGATCTAGGAAAGAATCTCCGCTGCGTGGCATCACATCCAGAGCTACCAAGTAACCGTCAGTGTTCAGTTTACCTAAATGTTCAAGGTAATTAGGAATACATTTAAACAATTACAACGCGTATTTACTTTCTCACAGCCAGGCAGTGTAATCTTGTTAATCACAGATTGCATCAATATCAGGGTAAGCCCACGACTTCCTGTTTTTACCCTGTATTAACAGCTCCACTCAGATCTCAACTTTGAACTTAATTGGGCAATATCAAATATTGAATCGTCTTTTTTGCTTTGGGGATTATTACTTGCCCACATAACTTAGTTCAAGCGTAACTTTTACTTACATAAACATATATTTGTAGCGCCTTCCTGAAGGAATTAAATATCTTGCCATATATTTTTTCTTGTTTTGAGGTTTTACCGACCATCTTGAAGTTTTTAACAACCGGAGATAACAAGAAACATTAATTAGCGTTTCTTACACGATTTTAAAATCTGATTTCATTCTCTCTCTTTCTCTTTTTCTTATATAGTTCAACCCTCTAGTATAGTGCTTTTTCAAAGTGAAGATAACAAGGAACAAGAATCTGGGTCAACAGTCATTTACGTTCAAGAAGGTTCATCCACTTCAATCACTTGTAAAAGTATTGGATCGTTACCAGCGGTTGAAATATCATGGACTCTGGTAGGTGACATCAGTAGTACTCCTGGTAACTCAAACTTTTCAAAGCTTCGCAATGCTTTAGATGGAAATTTGTTTGACACTGAAAGTACCATAGCAATATATCCAGAGAGAAAGCACCATGGAATGTTCGTCCAATGCTATGTATCTCTGGACGGAGACTTTATTGATCTCCTGGTCACCAAGTTGATCGTTTACGGTGAGTTTAGAGCTGTCAATATATCGGGATTCGATTTTCCGTTAAATAGCCTTGATAATAAATGATATTGTTATTATGGGCTTAATCCACTGTAAGGCCTTATCTTCGCTACGAACATAAATAAAATTGTTATATGTATGCCTCGTTATCTACCTAGTTTAAAGGCATTAGTATCATTATCAAGTCCACGCAAAGCGTAGCATTTCCTCGCCGGGTACAAATGGCCTATATTTAGCCATTTTTGCATATTTAATGAGCTGTGACGTTTGACCATACCATACCATGTACCTACTCAACAACATTTACTTACGTTATGAAGGAAAACCACATTTTCGCATTTAAAATTAGGTATATTCGTATAGTTTATGAGCTATAACCTTTGACCTACATACTCCGAAATCGCTGCATTTTGATACCACGTACCTTCATATCAAATTTCATTAAAATCCGTCAAACATTACTAAAGTTACCGAACAGAAACCAGATTTGTAACGGACGGACGGCAGCGTTACTATATTCCCTTCGACTTTGTAGGCGAGGGGATAATAAGTTATCGTCACCTGTGAAGGGGAGAAAACACAAACGTTTATCACTATATATATGCCTCAGTTTTCTCCTCTGTGAATAACTAAATATGCTGCTGAGAGCGTAATTCTTTTCTCCCAATGACAAATAGACTCATGTAGGTTTTAACCATAACCATACATTTCATTTCATTGTAAAGGCCCACCAGATAATGTTAAAATGACAAGCCCCGTTGATCTACGTGACGGTATAGAAACCAACGTAAGCTGCAGAGCTGTTAATGGATACCCTGCTCCGCTCATCCATTGGTACATCGGATCAACAAATGTGACACACGATTCGTATCTTAAGACTTCAATGAATGGAGCTGATCGGTCTGATGCTGAAAGCACCCTTACCATCATACCAAAGAGGATTTATCATGGGAAACCTCTTCTCTGTCAGGCAGTCCAATCTTCAACACCCTCAATGCAGGAAGTTCAACCCATAACACCCTCATTGCGGTCAGTGAATGATTGCATGGTTCTGAACATATCATGTGAGTTTTAATTTTCAGTAAACCTTTTGGTAAGGACATTATTATAAAGAATCTCATAAAACTGCGTAGTTTGTCTTCGCGTTCACCAACTTTCCTCAAGAGTCTTCGTCTGCTTTTGCTTTTATTATTTTTAAATTCTACATATTTTTATTTATTTATACATTTATATTTTAGTATTTATACACGTATGTAGATTTCTGGAAATGCTGCACATTCCCCTTGCGGGTTTCTGCATTGCCATCTTACAACAGGATCAGTCAAAGAAATAGGCTATACGTTAATGTCTTTAATGCATTGACAAGTTTCTTTCACTCCCAACCCAATAACCTTAATTTACCTCCCAAGACCCATTCCCATCCGTTATCCATACGTCTATTTTCTATCTCCTCTTCTAAAAACTGATTTCCATTTGTTTCTTTCTATAATCTAGATGACCCAGTTGTGTTGGTTTCTTCTCGACGGCTTACATCAAATAGAGTGCGTACTGGGTTCATGTTGACATGTACCTCATACGCAAATCCTCCTGCTTTCATCTTCCAATGGCTATGTAACGGCACACCGTTTTTTAACGGCACCCGTAACATATCACTCTCCAATAATTTACCAGAATGTGAAACGCTGACTTTCAGCGAAGTGGTAATTCAACAACCCCAGTCCGATGATCCGTGCGATTATGAATGCGTAGCTGTGTCAAGATATGGTTCCGGTAGTGCAGTCTTCAACTCCACATTTTCTCGTAGGTAGAACTGTGTTTCTCATTGTTTCTTTGGGCTCATTTGTGTCTTGTTTATATGATTCTCTTGTTTTATTATATGAATTTGTGCTTGCTTCTAAATAACAACATTCACCTTATGAAATCTTCCATTTTTCAAAATGATTTATAATCTAAATTCATAGAACTGAAGGAATAGTCTCCAATGATTTTCATTTACGCTTTACCACTGATTAACGTTAAAATGCAGTTATCCCCGATTCGCCTTCTGGGCTCATCGTCGACCAAAACCAAACGACATCTTCAGCTCTCTTCGTTGCCTCGCAACCTGGATGCAACATCAGGTTACGTCACAATCGGATATGATTGAACACAGCATCGAAACACATGATTAATATCAAGGAATCTATGGAGTAGCCTTGCCTTCGAATCGGTGAGTCCTACCTATGTTTCATCTTTCATGTATCGGTATTATCATCTTCCACATATGCATAAGATCGTTTGCAAGAACAGACTCTTAGCAGTCGTAATGCGAAGAAGGCTGTCTGAATTGCGAGGTTACGAATACTGAACGGTCTACAGGACTCCGTAGGCCCTGCACCATAGCTTCTTCTGACACAGAGATTGGCAGGAGTAGGCTTTGCTTGAGGTTTTTTTGTAGTGTCTTTGTGGTTTAAAATACAGTCTATAGCCACATACTATATAAGAGTACGCCCTCGATTACAGAGCGGGGAAAAGGGTGAAAGACGACATATTCATTCCAAAGACTTCTTTTGTATATATACATTTTTTTTTTAATATCATAAAACGAAATAAACAAACAAGTTACATATATATTATTAAAATAATTGAAATAGATATATTATCATATCATTATATAAATCAACTAAATAATTATTCCTTTCAAAGAACACAGTTGACAAATCAATTCAAAATTGAAAAACGCAGGAGACCGCCATCTTAACCTAGAGCTTGAACGCGATGGCGGCCTTAGGAAATGAACCTTTATAGGCAACCTATAGAATATAGTATAATCATAAATAAATTAAGTATAACTGCCACATAATCAATTAAATCATTTTTTGCAGGCATAATATAAAATGCGTTAAGGGTAAATGTGTATAATATTTAAGTGTATGTCTTTTGTGAAAAGTTATATTTATGTTCTTATTTATATAAATACATGTGCAAGTGTATGTGCGAGTGCATTTGTGTGTGCGGGTGCATGTGCTTGGATCGCTTAATAATTTATGACTTGTATGCTGATAATAATTTACTCTTCATGGCAGCCTTGAAATAATAAATCGGAGTACATCATTTAACAGTTATTGGGAGACTATTCCCTAGATCAGGGCCATGGTGTCGTGTAGATTTATGCGCAATTAGCAATTTGGGGTTTATCAAATGAAAGTTCTGAGAGTTTCGTGTCGGATAAGAATTTATTGTGTTGTTTGTAACAAACAGGTTTTTGAAAGCTTGAGGAAGTAGGTTATCGGAGTTTTTTAACATAAAGATTGCAAACTGCAAAGTATTGATATGAAAAACTGAATGTGAATGTTTTCAGCTTCTGAAATAAGGGTTCTGAACTTGCAAGAACGATGATCCGGTACAAATGCGAATAGGCCTTTTTTGCAAAAATGAATGGGATTTAGTTTTTTTTCGCACAACTTGCCCAAACAATATTACAATGAGCAAGGAAGAACCATTGTATTATGGAGAAGAAAAAAATCTGGTGAGCAAATAATTGTTTAATTTTGTTGATTTTACCAATACTCCTACACCTTTAGGAATATATATTTTAATATAATTTAAATGGTCACTCCACGTTAGACTGTCATCAATAACAAATCCGAGAAACCTAAATTAACGCTTTTGTTCTTCAGGGGTAATAGTGAGCACTGAAAAAAAATAGGTTTTTTGTTTTTTTCCCAACCACCCACCCTCTGGACTAAAAAAAAAAAACATTCGGGGAAAAAAAATGGCATCTAACAACATTCCCCCCTTTTTTAGTAAGAAAATTGGGGAAAATTGTGAAAAATCAGGAACAATCGAGAAAATAGGGGTAAAATCTGGACACTTCAGAAGAAAAAATCGGAAGAAAAAAAATATCAGAAAAAAAAAAAAAAATCGGATTTTTTTTTTTTTTTAATCGGAAAAAAAAATCGGGAAAAAATCGGGAAAAAATAAAAAAAATCGGAAAACCGATTTAAATCGGGTAATTATCAGGCCTGGTTCTTACGGCAAGTTATCAATCAATAAGTAAATTTTCATATCTGCAGTTCTGTGTGCATTGGGATGGTTGAATTGTACACAATGAGTTTTGTTTATATTAATAGATAACTTATTGCACTCAAACCATGTGGACACTTTTGGTAACTCCAATTTAAGTTATTTATTAGCGTTTCACTGTTATTGTGTGAGTAAAATATATTTGTGTAGTCAGCAAAGAGTATAAACGACAAAACTGATGATGCGTTCATTATTTTTTACATACAAAAGATAGAGAAGTGGTTCCACTTAAACATATGAACAATGACACAATTACTTTATAATCCAACATAGTACAAAGATTTCTTAAGACGTGCTACCTATTTACCTATATGAATCATGATTCTTTAATTTTAAAGTCACCTATTAACATCATTATTTTTCAGTGGAATATTCAAAACAAAAATATATATCTTGGCTTCCAAAGGTAAGCGGTTAAGGGATACATGCAGAAAAAAGGGATAATATCAAACCTCCCATACAGAGAGCACTGAACCCTTTATTTGACTCTATGGTTGGACTTAAGTATCGTTTTGATGTTCACTGGGAGTGTATGTAAACTGCAGTATCTCTTTGTAGGATAAATTTTGACTACAGTAAATTAACTGGGACCCCTTATATCTAAGGCGAGATACATTTCGGTGGTTGGTACACTTTAGGCTACAGGCAATAATTCGAAATAAATTATTTTTCATTACTGGAAAAAACAAATTCTAGAACACCAACACGTCCTCTTCGTTTTTTTAAAGAATAGGACGTCTGTATGAAGTCAAAAAAGGTGAGATATAATACATATATCCATAAAATCACTTCTTCTATTGTGCAAAGAACAACATTTTATATCATTCCCTGTTATTCCTCGTCCTAAAGATATTTAACACTTGTATACAACTTGATGGCATTATCAAAAGTTACAAGTATAATCAAAGGAAAAGCCAATGGTTAATACATATTAATAACTTATATTATACTTCCAAAAGAGCCAATTAATGTAAGTTTCCGAAACCCCCTTTTATGTGAAACTGGCAGCGCACTTATGCTCTTCAGGGAAATAAATTCCTTTCACTTTCGAAGCGCAAGAGTGAAGTGAATGAGCTTATCAGCCAATTTGTTTGGTGTCCACTCATTAAGTCATTTAAAACCCTTTACTGCACGTCGTTCATTGTTTTATTCTCCAGATATTCTGCTAGGTTACAGGATGGTTCATGCAACGCATCTCCTAAGTTGAAATATACATGGAAATGAGACGTAATAACAACATGGATGAACGTCTTCGAATGTTTCTCTTCCTCACCTTCTTCGTTTCTAAGACATATAGAATGAGCGTGTCTACTCGTATTCAGAACCCACAGATCCTCCCAGTCGTTGGTGAGGATATAACACTTGCCTGCACTTTCACTCCTGACTCGACATATCGCCTACTGTCTTGGATCGACAGAACTAACAATATTTTGGCTACCGATAGATGTCAAGGAAAGGGCTGTGACCAAAATATTCCAGATATGTCCAAGTATTGTTTGATGGCAGATTCTTCCAGCGGAAATCTAACTATTAGGGATTTAACAGTGGATAACAGCGGCAGATATCAGTGCTCAGTATTCACTCCTAATGATACAGATTCCAATAAAATTGTACTGACAGTACTGATAACAGGTAATTTGTTCTAACATTATTCTGGATAGCTTGAACTAGTTGTGATGTGTGCGAAATTACAATATAAATAATGTATATATTACTAATTAAAAATCAATACAACATTCGAACGTTTTAATTTAGCAGTCATGTTAAGTCGATAACTAGTACTTTAATTCTTATATCATATATCGAGTTCGATTCGTGACTGAAATAATCCAAAGAGTGGTATTTTACCAAAAATATTGATAATGTGGTATTTTTAATTCATATAAGTCCAAAACGGTCGTAGAATTGTGTATACACCAAAGCTGACCAGACATATATTTTAGTGGTGATCTTATATATACATTTTGGTTAATTTCAAGCCATGCCTAGATTTCTATCCATCACCGACGGAGGGACTGAGAATGGATACAAGAATGGAGCATCAGTGAGCATCACATATGGGCGAACCCACAACCTAACATGTTCAGTCCAAGACGCTAGACCACCTGCAGAACTGGAGTGGCAAATTCCTGAAGAAGTACAGATTCGACTAGAAGATCAGTATAACGTTGTTCATGGTGACGCTTACATCTCTCGAATAGTTGTTTCTGTAACTCCGTCCAGGGACGATGATAGAAAGATTTTCCGTTGTGTGGCTTTTCATCGGGAGCTGGATAATAAGCTCCACTCGTCCATCAGATTAGATGTTCAAGGTGAATATTTAACCAACGAGACCATTCCATGATTGATCGGTGTGTTCTGCCAAAGTGAATATGCATCTACAGGTAATGATGGTCTGAAATGGATAAGACATTCAACATCTCCCAAACGTTTCCAACTCTTCTGTATTCTGTATATTCTGGTAGGGAATATAAGTACGTCACTAGATCCCGTGATGCCTTCACCGATAATATACTTTTATTATATTGTAAGCAATAGTTCAGCTCTTTATCTCTCCTTTCAGTAGCTTACTTCGTATGAAGGTTTGGGTTCTTCCTTTCTATTTCCACTCAGTACCGCCCAGTGACCTTCGGATAACCGCGTTTGGATCCATAACTACCAATGCAACAAAGACAAGAAGTGTCATTGTCTTTGAAGACTCGGCAGCATCGTTCACCTGCCACAGTGTAGGATCTCGCCCTACAGCTCTTATATCATGTATTATTGGTTTCGACGACGACCTGGGTACCACGACCTCTACGTCTACTACCAATCAGGCCGACCCAGGTTTACGTGACACAGAATCTACTCTACGGTTGATTCCAAAGAGGAAGCATCACAATAAATTTCTCAGATGTGTGGCAAATGCTGGTATGAACCAAAGTCAAATAGAAGTGAGGGTTATCGTCAATGGTAAGTATACGTAAATTGTATTAACTATACATCATCTTCTCTAATTCAAAACAGAAGACCGAATGCGTTCTGGGACATACCGCAACACACTTGGATATTGATATATACCAGATGTGAAATTCTACATTTCGAATAAATGGGCGTTTTAATACCATGCTTGTCTATTCTACAGGAAGATATTTCAAAAGAAGTGAACAATGTAGAAAGTCTTGGTGAAAATTATACGGGACAGCTAAAGCAAATTCCTGTAGATATCAACATATTTTATTTTTTAAATATGTCAAAATATAAATTACTTGTGATACATAGATCGCCGTAGCTCATAATATCGGCAGGCATTATTTATTGTATCGCTATATATGTGATATGTAAGTCACTGGGGCCTTTAATCTAAAACATAATGACATAAGTTATTTACTTTGATTTAAAAGGACCTCCGGACCCTCCTTACTTAAATGAAACAGAAGGATTGCAGGATGGAGTGTCATCAAATGTGACTTGCACATCAAACAACGGCTACCCAGCACCAACTTTTCAATGGTACCTTGGATCAAAGAACGTCACCAAGGATTCTAATACACAGTCTTCGAGGAATAGAAATCATCGACTGGATGCCATAAGTGTTTTCAATTTCACACCCACAGTAGGTGATCATGGGAAACTCCTTGTCTGTCAAGTTTTCCAACTAAACGCTGTATCCATGAAGTCTTGGGGTGTCAGTGAGATTCTTCATGTTCATGGTAAGTCTGATTTTATTTAATCCTAACCCATTCATCATTTAGATCTTATCACGAGGCACGTACAATACGTTGCCTCATCGCTAAAACATACATTACAACCTTTGACATTACTTGGTGTTAGTGTCCTGTTTGCAGTGAGCCGACGATTGTATTTACTTTCCTATCATTATATTGAACAGGAAAACATAAGTAATTTGTTTAGCAAGCCTCACCTGGTGTAATTCTGTCTCCTTTTAAAAACAACTATTTGTGTTACAAGAACATTTCTAAACCTTATATGTTTGGTTCAGATTAATATCAAAGGATACCAAAGACCTGAAGAAAGACCGTTCTATGTTACCGTCATGTTTCTGACATGTTAGCCTTAAAGAATATTGGTAACGATTATAATATGTATTCACTTACGCTCATCAGGAATACAATCACAAACAATTCCTATTCCTGAGCCTCGCTTCATTGTTATCCAAATGCGTGTTCTTCTTCCTAAATACCTTCATGTAGATGATCCTGTCATTGTGGAGTACTCTGTTCGTCGGGTGTCCAGTGGTCAACAGAGCGTTGATGCCATCCTTACATGTACATCAGATAGCAGACCCCTAGCCTCAATAACCTGGTTCTCGAGTAGCACGGAACTCAACAACAGCACCCGCTATCAGATTAGCCACAGTCTTCTAGAAGATGATACCTCGAGGTGTAGTATTCTGATTATTTATAATATATCGGCAGAAGACGATGGCAACTATACATGTTTGGCTGAGACAAGGCTTGGGAACGACAGCACAGCTATAACCTTTTTATATTCTGGTAAATCTTTCACTATCAAGCGCATTTATGAAAAAGGAGCAGTACAGTATTGTTCCATTGATAATCCCATATGACAAATGAGAACGGTATGATACTGTCACGATTGTATAACAGTGGTAATGCGATGATAACTCAGTTACAGTCACTATCGGGCAATGTTAAACTTTTTGTTACGAGACTGTAGAATACTGTGTCGAATTATAGAAATGGTTGATGGTTGAAGGCATTATAACGTGTCCGATAATGTTCCGCTTAAAATTTATTTAGGTTTTACTTCGCCAAGGATACATTGTTAAGGTATTAGCTGTAAGTTGTGTCAACGTTAGGTGTAGGCTTAGGATTATGGTTAAGTTTAGGTATAGGGTTTGGCTTAGATTTGGAATTTAGATTTCGGTTGGTGTACGAAGTGATCGGGTTGTCACCGGAACATGTGACGTACAGCCGTCACTACGACAGTGCGATATGATATTATATCAACATTAATTGTACTGATTGGATACTTGTTGATTAGAGGGAACTAAATATGTGGAAGAGTTTATCCCTTAGTACATCAAACTGTCACCATCTTTTTTAATTTCTCCCAGAAATTCCAGATCCGCCTTATGAGTTCATCGCAAATCAAAACCAGACGACATCATTTACCCTCTTCGTTGCTTGGCAACCTGGAATCGATGATTGCTTTCAGCAAAATATTTATTCTGGAGTATATTACGCGGAAAATCATCAATTAAGGATATTTTTCTATATCGCAAAAGACAATATATATGTATTCAGTCTTTTAAAATTAATTATTGGAAAATATGGAAAATAGCTTTATGCCTTTATATTGAAAGATAAGCTAATGAATACGGCTCGCCCTGAACAAAATTGTACGCTCTGTCGTTTGGATGTGGACATGGTGATTATTGTCTTGGTATAATACAAAACGTGATTAGTAGTCAATGACTGAATTATTCACATTTTACAAGAAAATAAAAATAATCATAGAATACAATAATGCAAATGGTAAAATTATACAAACACCAGATTGATAATCAGGATAGCTTGTCCACTGTGATTTAGATAATTAAAAGAAAATTCGAATACAATCAATATCAGTCATAAAACATCAAACGTAATTCAATGGAAACAAAAGGAATTACATGTGTGATCAAAGTTTAAAGTAACTAGAATAAGTTCAAAAGGAATATAATTATAATCAATGGTTTGAGTATCAAAATTTGTAAAAATATTGCACAACTACAAGCCGTTTAAGTGGTCAATAAACTATCTAATTTTATGTAGGTTTGAATTGTGTGAAAGATTGTTTATATTGTACTATAAATTAATATTGTATTTATTGTATTATAATCTAATTGATATTAACTAATTAAAAATGCGGAGACATAAACGCATTTAACCATGGATAATTGGATATTGCTGGTAAAAAAATATTTACCTAAGTTTTTTTGCATGACTGATTTATAATAACCAATAGCTAAATAACTTTAAAAAAACAAGCGGTGGCATCATTGTATCGTCCTCACATTCAATATTTTCTCATTCAGAGGAGTTGTTTTTTACTGTAAATTAGCATTCACGAGCCAAATGAAATAGGGGAAAGAACTTCTTTATTAGCGCTCCGTTTTTGCAAAAAAACTTCAGATTTGATATTTCGCAATGATGAGAATGTCAAAAATATCGCAAGGGAAGAAGCCAGTGGTGAAAGTTTGATGATCGTCTGATCAATCCTTTGACCAGACTCAATGTCAGCTTCTCCCGTCTTTTATAGAGGGTGGGCAGTCCCTGTATTTGATTATTATTTGTTATTTGATTTTGTTTTGTATTCATTCACGTATTTTCAGTTTCATTTAGGCAGGTTATGCTGAGGGCCTTGCAAAATAAAGACGGATATGTCAATGGAATTATTACAAATTGTACACATAAATAACATAAGAAACAAAGATAAATAATATACGAAGAAATATTATTAATACAATATTGCAATGTGCAACTAAACATATGCTATGATCAAAACATCCAATCGATAAATTAGTAAATTGTCCAAATATTTATTACTGCCGTTGAGAGGAAAGTGGGGTAATAAGTATGAAACTATTAAGGGGTGATAAATTAAGGTAGATTAAAGAAATATGGTAAAGAGGGAGTGGGAGACAAAGAGCGACAAAGAGAGAGGGAGAGAGAGAGAATGTGAGAGAGAGGGGGAGAGAGAAGAATTGAGTACGTGGGTATCAAAAGAGACATAAGTCCGCTTAAGTAGGTGTCTTAAACGAGTCTACAAGTATGGTACACAAGACATGGAAAATGAGAGAGGGGTAGAAATAGGGAGAGGAAGAGAAGGAAGAAGGGTGTGAGAGAAATAGAGAAAAAAGACGGGGAGAGAGAGAGAAGAAAACAGAAGAGAGAATGAGAGATCCTTTGAACATGTTCATGAATATAATATAATACTCATTTACGTGGTAATGTATCCGGATAGCACAAAAAACAGTTCAACAAAAGTTGCTTTAAAGTATTGTATTTATGGTGCTAGTGTCTGTTCGGCATTCATTTGATTCTATTTTCTAGACCCTAAGTACTGACACGATTGTTTACCACTTTCATTCACAATAACACCCGTTTCTTGAATGGAGGCAGTGGTTTTCCATACTGGGGACCATTCCATTAACACATTAGTAAACTTCGCTCAATCTATGAACCTACAGCCTTGGGTGTACGTTTGTCCATTTTAAGGCCTGACATAAATCTGGTAAGTGGGTTCTTTGTTACGCTCCCAGGATCATTCTTGCGAGCCTATGAAGTTTTACCAGTCTATCTAAGAGTCCATCTGAACAGTTTGACCAGACAATGTCACAATAGTCGAATAGTAGCACTGCGAGGGAGGTACATAGTTACTTAAACAAAACATTTGGAATTCATTGCAGATCTTCTAAGAAAATCAATTTCATTTGAATTCGTTTTTGCCATAAAGTAAACATGGTACCTATATGACATATTTTCGTCTAGTAAGACAACTAAGTACTACAAAAAAATATTGAGTGACTGAAACACCATTAGATTTGGTATTATATGCACCAGATATTAGTTGCTACAATTATATGAATAGCCTATGGAAAACTTGTACAATTACTTTTATTTTAATGTTCCAATTGGAAGTGATTTTGTCACAATGTCTGAAGAGAAAGAGCGCCCCTCTTGTTAAAACATTTACAGCATGCATACTGTCATTCTAAGTCGATGGTTTGGTGAAGTTTGTGAAACTGAATCGGTGTCAGGACAAGATGATAGTTGTTTCACTTCTAACGCCATAAATCACTAACGATTCCTCCAAAGTATGGTCTATTAGTTCAAAAGCATCTACGCTGTTTGTACTGAGTGTTTGCGTTCATAATCATCGATAGTGTGTGTTATAAGCTCGTCAAATAGAATTTGAATGGCAAGATTCGATTGCTGAATGATGAAGGCAATTTATGCAGAAGTTCTTCTTTTTCTCGCCGTTATCATCTCGAAATCTGGTAAGTTTCATTTTATGTTAAATTCATACAAGTCGTTCGTATAAGGCCCGGGCGGATAATTAGGGAGATGTAACAATGTAATAAATTTAATTTAATTTACTAACCAATCGACGTTGCATGCATGTTTTCCAAATGATGTCTACCTCATAAGCCACTTATATTTTGTGAAGGATATACACGGTCTTAAAACTAAATCAACAAGAATTTTTCAAAATCAGATCTTTGACGTACATCTCATTTATACTCAGGCAATGCTTTGTATGACAAACACGTATTGAAAACTATTCGGGGCAATCAATCAATATACTGGAAACGTTATTCCATTGTCATTCTTCGTTATTTTTAACATAACATTTATTAAACATCGGGAGCGTTACACGGGTAGGGCACGCCCCCTTCCTCTCATCTAGTAGGGAATAACAATTGAAAGAAAGAAGTGAGATGAAAGAGAAAGAGGAAAAGGGAAGGACAAGAAAATAAGACGCCTAGAACATCCTCCGCATCTCCCTCCTTATTAATCAGCAGTCTTGACAAAAGTTGCATTTCATTTTCTGAGTAAACCGGTGCCCCCCCCCCCTTCCCTTAATCGGTTTATTATACCTTAAAATGGTGGGCTTACTCGACGCCTCTGTATTTGCTGCATGCTATTTCCTTTAACCTGGGTTTCTTTCTTTCAGGATCAACTAGCGTGCAAGGGACGCCATTACCTGCAGGTACAAATATAGTCTTCACTCTTCACCTCCCGAATTCAGTATTGAAAAACAAAGCTCTTTCCACAGTCTTGTATCAACAGAGCTTTAAAGGGAAGTCGTTCTTTGTCAAACATTATACCCAAACATTGCCGGCAAATAATAACAACTTGATACAGGTTTAGCATATTGTTTTTATAATGGGAAAAATTGAGAAAATACTTGATTCGGTCATGTCTTTGTATTCTGATTTGCTTTTTTTTTGTTATGATTATGTACTACTTCAAAGGTCTCTAAATTATATTCTGCAACAAAATAACTTTTAATCACACCAAATATTGTTAGTAAAAGGATTGATTATGTATTTTTAAGTAGCAAACTTTGAAAGACTGTGGTATGCGCAATTAAAAAATTGATTAAATGGAAGTAGGCTATCAGAGTTGAATAGTACAATTTAAAGTGAACTTTATACCTTGTGACTGTTCTCTCTTTTGACGCCAGTTGCGCCCTATTGGCTCTTTATCACGGATGAGAGATCGATCGATTATTACCCTAAAAACGCAAATATAACGGTAACTGCTGGAGAGACGTATGACTTCACATGTACAGCAGACTGGGCAAGGCCTCCTCCAGTACTGGAATGGCGTATACCAGATGATATAACAGTGGTTTTCATGATCAGTCTGATGTCGTACAAGGCAGCTACTATGACTCTCGGAAGGCTGCTACGATCACGCCCTCTAGGAATGATCAAGGAAAGGGTTTGTGCTGTGTGGCATCGCATCTAGGATTACAAAATAAGCTTCAACGCTCAGTTTACCTAAATGTTCAAGGTAAGAAATGCATGCAAAGTACAATCAGTATTCATTTTTTCACATCCTAAAAGTGTAATTGTTTTAGGTAAGTAAACGTGTTAGTAGAGAGCACAATTTCTTTATTGTTTTGTGGTGCCGATGTCAGCAAAGCTGAATCCATGTCATGTTCTTCTTACTTTTTTGGAACTGCTCTACTTAAAGAAAATTATACGTTTCTGGGCATAATCTCAGATGATGTTTTTCAGGAGATTCATGTTTTCTCAACAAGTATATTTTTTCTATCCATATGTACAAAACGTAGAAAGAAACGATGTTTCGTTCCTTTAAACATTATCTAGCGTTTCTTACATGATTTTTTATATTATTTTTTTCCCACTCTCTTTCATTAAGTTCTACCCTCTAGCATGTTACTTTTTCCAACTGGAGATAACAAGGAACACGAATCTGGGTCAACATTCATTTACGTTAAAGACATTTCTTCGACCTCAATCACTTGTAAAAGTATTGGATCATTACCAGCAGTTGAACTATCATGGACTCTTTTTGGTGACGCCAATAGTGTTCTCGCTAACTCAAACCTTTCAAAGTATCGCAATGCTTTACATGGAAGTTTGTTCGACACCGAAAGTACCATCGCAATACATCCAGAGAGAAAGCACCATGGAATGTTTATTGAATGCCATGCGTATCTGGACCAAGTCTTAATTGATTTACTAAAAGCCAAGTTGATCGTTTTCGGTGAGTTGGTATTCTTTCAATATGTCGGTTTTCGATCTACATTCAAATAACATTGATGCGAAATGTGTTGGACTTATTGAAAGTCTTTTTCATTACTAAGAATTATAAATTGGTTACCGTTTCATTTATCATAAACTACCAAATCAAAACGAAATCTTCATCAAAGTCATTAAAAACTTGGCGTCACCTGGGACAGGGAGGGGAACAGCGAATGTCAATCACTTTGACACTTGGTTGTCTCCTATCTGTATTACTAAATATTTCGTTTAAGAGATTCTATTTATTATCAAAGGGCAATTTGACACTTAGAGGCTTTACCCGGGATCATTTATTTTATTTATGTGTAAAGGCCCACCAGATGGTGTCAAAATGACTACCCTCGATGATCTAAACGACGGTATAGAAACCAACTTAAGCTGCAGAGCTGTTAATGGATACCCTTCTCCGCTTATCCATTGGTACATCGGTTCCAGAAATGTGACACGTGATTCGTATCTTAATACATCAATGAATAGAGCTGATCGGTACGATGCTGAAAGCACCCTTAAACTCATACCAAGGCGGATAGATCATGGAAAACCTCTTCTCTGCCAGGCGGTTCAACCTACAACACTCTCAGTGCGGTCAGTGAATGACAGCATGGTTTTAAATATATCATGTGAGTATCCAATTTGATTTTAACTTTTGGTAGGGACATTATAAATAGAGAATCTCCTAAAATTGCCTTGATATTGATATGTCTACGCGTTTTCCAACTATCCTCAAGAGTTTCGTCTGCTATGTTTCCCCTTTTAATTATACACATATAGTATTTCTACCTGTTCGTTAATTTTAGGATAGGCTTCACACGTCCCCTGTGGGCTGGTGTTTTTTCCATCTGACAACAGAATGTATATGGATAACGACCAGTCAAAGTAATAGTCTTTAATGTCATTTCTCCATTTTTCATGCATTTATAACATTTATTATATTTCCCAGTCCTATTTCCGCCCTTATCTCTCGTTTTATTTTCTATCACCTCTTTTCAAAACTGATTTTCAGTATTTTTCTTCAATCTAGATGACCCAGTTGTGTTCGTTTCTTTTCGAAGGCTTACATCAAATAAAATACGTACTGGGTTCGTGTTGAAATGTACCTCAGACGCCAATCCTCCTGCTTTCATCTTCCAATGGCTCTGTAACGGCACACAGTTTTCTGACGACACTCGTAACATATCACTCTCCGAGACTATACCCGAAGGTGAAACACTGACTTCCAGTGAAGTGGCGATAAGAAACCCCCTGTCTGAAGATCATTGTGATTACAAATGCATTGCTATTTCAATCTATGGTTCCGGTAGTGCAGTGTCCAACTCCACACTTTCTCGTAAGTAAAACTGTAATTACATCGGATATTTGTCTTCATTTGTGTCTAGTCCATCTGATTATGTTTGTCTTCATTTAATCAAACGTTGCTTGCTTCCAAATTAAGAAAATTCAACTAATATCCATGAAACCATCTTCTATTTATCACGATTCAAGTCATCCAACTGAAGTAACAGTCTCGAACGATTTTCTTTACGGTTTACCACATATTATCCTTAAAATGCAGTTTTCCCCGATTCACCTTCTTGGCTGATCGTCGACCAAAAGAAAACGACATATTCAGCTCTCTTCGTTGCCTGGCAACCTGGATTCAACATCCGGATTCGACACATGTGCGTTTGATTGATTTCGTACAAACTGTCGACACGATAAGATTAAGTAATCAGTCGAGTGGCCATGCCTTCAAATCGATGAAGCTAACCCATCTTTTATTCTTCATATATACGTTTTACCATCTTCAATATTCATAAGATAGCTTGTGTACTCACATCCTCCTCAGTATAGACGGTGTCTGAACTGTTTTACTATTGATACTGCACCATCTACGGCACGTCATATGCCCTGCATTATTCCTGCTCCTGACACAGCTAGACTCTGACAGAGTAGGGCTAGGCTCAAGGTTTTTTTGAAGTGTGTTTCAGCTTAAAAATAGAGTAGGCCATCGGTTTGAATCTGACTTGAATAATGAAAAAATATGAAATCAAACATTCTAATCCAACATAATACAGAGATTAATGAAGCCTATTTGTGTATCTGTGGAATGTTGATTCTTAAGCCTAGATGCCAAAGTCCATGATAATAATAATAGTAATCATCAACGCTATAATGGTGATAACCGGCAAGAATTTGTTTCTAGGACACCAAAACGTCCTTTTCGTTTTCAGAATAGGAGGTAAAGCAGGTGAGAAATAATACATATAATCTCAAACTCTTCTCTCTCGTGTGAAGTACAGAATTTTATATAATTTCCTGATATTCCCCTACACTTAGACATTTACCAAATGTTATACTATATACTATATACTATATAATATATAATATACTGACCAGCAGATTGTATCCTCTCTCTCCTCTCTGCTTTTCTCTGTTTGTATGTATTATAAAATTCCTCTGTATTATCTGATTTTTATACTCATTGTATGATTTCCGATTGGTCAAATAAATAATAATAATAATATTTATATATATATATATATATATATCAAAAAGGCATTATCGAAAGATCGGAATGAAATACTCATAATATCAATATTAAAAAAACATCATACTGCCAAAAGTGCCAATCAAAGTTAGTTTCCGAAACTCCCTTGTTATTTGAAACTGACAGCCCACTTACATACATTTCATTTAGAGAGATAAATTGCTTTCATTTTCGTTGCCCAAGAGAGAACTCAAGTAGCATACCAGCCACTGTTCATTGTGTCCACTCATTATACCATTTAAAACCATTACTGCTCATCGTTCATTATTTTATTATCAAGAAACTCTGTTAGGTTGCAGGATGGTTCATGTAACGCACCTCCGAAGTTTCAATAAACAAAGAAAAAAAGACGTGATAAGCAACATGGACGAACGTCTTCGGATATTTCTCTTCCTCACCTTCATCATTTCGAAGACAGATGAGATGAGCGTGTCTACTAGTATTCAGAATTCAGAAATCCTCCCAGTAGTTGGTGAGAATATAACACTAGCCTGCACATTTACCCCTCCATCGACTAATCGCCAACTGTCTTGGTTGGACAGAAATAACAACATCCTAGATAGATGTCAAGGGGTGGTATGCGGAAACGTGCATAATATTCCAGATAAGTCCAAGTACAGTTTGAGGGCAGATCCATCCAGCGGAAATCTAACTATTAGGGATTTAACAGTGGATGACAGCGGCAGATATCAGTGCTCGGTTTTCACATTTTCTGATGCAGTCACTAGTGAAAGTGTACTGAATGTACTGTTATCAGGTAATGTATTCTAACATTAATCGGGATACCTTGATCAAGTTGTGATTCATTACTAATTCAAAATCAATACAACATTCCAACTTTTGAATGAAACTGTCATATCGGATGTAGCCTTATCGATAACTAGGACTTAAGTTCTTATTATCTTACTATAATTCATACATCGGGTTAGATTCGTGACTGAAAATAATCAAAACAATTGTATTTTACAAATAGTATTGATATTGTGATATTTGTATTTTGTTTATGTACAAAAACGGTCCTAGAATTTGTCAGATACGCAATTTGACAAGACATATATTCAGTGGTAACTATGTATATATATATATATATATATGTTAACTTTTCTTGATTTCCAGCCATGCCTAGATTGCTATCCATCACCGACGATCGGTATGAGAATGGATACAAGAATGGAGCATTAGTGAGCATCACATCTGGGCGAACCCATAACCTAACGTGTTCAGTCCAAGACGCTAGACCATCTGCAGAACTGGAGTGGCAGATTCCTGGAGAAGTACACATTCGACTAGACAATCAGTATAACGCTGTTTATGGTGACGCTTACACCTCTCGAATAATTATTTCTGTAACTCCGTCCAGGGACGATGATGGAAAGATTTTCCGCTGTGTGGCCTCGCATCGGGAGTTGGATAATGGGCTTCACTTGTTCATCCGCCTAGATGTTCAGGGTAATTATCTCACTAATTATATCATCCCATGATTGCTCGGTGTGTGTGGTCTGCCTAAGTGAATATGCATCTAAATGTTAAACATTCCTGAAATAGATTAAACAGTCAACATCTCATGAAACACTTTCCACTCTACTGTATGTTGTACATTCTGGTAGGGAATCTTAAGAACGCGTCAATAGATCACCTGATGACATAACCGCTAATATACTTTATCATACTGCTAGCAGTAGTTCACTACTGTATCATCAGAAGAAAACAAATCGCGTTCTTTCTTTTTCTTCCCATTCAGTACCGCCAAGTGATCTCCGGCTTACCGCGTATGGATACATAGCTACCGATGCAACAGAGATTCGAAGTGTAATTGTCTTTCAAGACTCGGCAACATCATTCACCTGCAAGAGTGTAGGATCTCGTCCTACAGCTCTTATATCATGGATTGTTGGTTCGGACAGTGACCCAGGAAGCACGACTTCTACGTCTACCACGAATAAGGCTGACCAAGGATTACGTGACACGAAATCTACTCTACAGTTGATTCCAAAGAGGAGGTTTCACAATCAACTTCTCCGATGTGTGGCCCATGCTGGTATGAACCAACGTCAAACAGAAGTGGGGGTTATCGTGTATGGTGAGTATTTGTACGTTGTATTAACGATACCTTATCTTTTCGAATTCACACTGAACGGGACCTGGGACATACTGCAACATACTTGGATATTAATATATACCTCATGTAATACTTTATATGTTAAATACCTGGTTGTACTCATATCATGCCTTGTCTATTCTGCAGCAAGATATTTCAAATAAGTTAGAATTGTGGAGGATCTTTAAATACAAACCTTTATGATAGCTGAAGCAAATTCCCTGCTCCTTATAATATCGTCAGGTTTTATATTTTGTATCGCTATATATGTGATAAGTCGCTGGGACTTCTGATATAAAATATGACATAAGAAATACACTTTGATTTTCAAGGACCACCGAATCCTCCCTACCTAAATGGAACAGAAGGATTGCAGAGTGGAGTGTCATCAAATGTGACTTGCACATCGAACAACGGCTACCCAGCGCCAACTTTTCAATGGAACATTGGATCAAAGAACGTCACCAAGGGTTCTAAAACACAGTGTTCGAGGAATCGAAATCATCGAGTGGATGCCATAAGTGTTTTCAATTTCACACCTACGGTAGACGATCATGGGCAACTCCTTGCCTGTCAAGTGTTTCAACCAAATGCTACATTCATGCAGTCTTGGAGTTTCAGTGAGGTTCTTCATATTCTTTGTAAGTCCGATTAATTTAAGCTAAACCCATTCACCATGTAGCTCTTATTACGAGGCAGGTTCATTATGTTGCCTCACTGCTAAAAATGACATTAAACCATTGACATTAATTGGTGTTACTGTCCTGTTTGCAGTGAGCCGAAGATTATATTTACTTTTCTATAATAATATTGATCAGGCAAAGGTAATTTATTTGTTTTACAAATATCACCTGGTTTTATTATCTCTCCTTTTGCAAATAACAATTTGTATTACAAGAACATTTCGAAACCTTATAGGTTTGATTCAAATTAATACCAACGGATGCCAAAGACCTGTAGAAAGACCGTTCTATGTTAACATGTTAGCCTTACAAAATAGTGGTAACGTTTAGAATATGTATTCACTTACGCTAATCAGGAACACCATCACAAATTATATCTCCCTGAGCCTCGCTCCATTGTTCCTCACGCGTGTTATTTTTCCGAAATACCTTCATGTAGATTCTCCTGCCATTGTGGACTATTCTGTTCGTCGGGTTTCCACTGGTAAACAGAGCGTTAAAGCCATTCTTACATGTGCATCAGATAGCAGACCCCTAGCCTCAATAACCTGGCTCTCGAATAGCACGGAACTCAACAACAGCACCCGCCATCAGATTCACCACAGTCTTCTACAAGAAAATACTTTGATGTCGAGCATTCTGATTATTTCTAATATTTCGGCAGAAGACGATGGCAACTATACATGTTTGGCTGACACAAGGCTTGGGAACGACAGCGCAACTATAACTTTCTCATATTCTGGTAAATCCGTCACTATCAGACCAAGGCACATTTATGTAAAAGAAGAATGTCCTATCGTTGAGACGACACTTTGTCCAGTGCTGTGCCATTGATAATCCCAGATGACAAATGAGAACATTATGATACTGTAACTATTTTATAACCTAGGTAATGAGATGATTACAGAGGTACAGTAACTATCGGGCAAATGTCATTAATTTATTTTTACGGAAGATTACTCTATCGACTTTGAGTATCGGGTGATGGCTAAGGTGATAATTTCATGTCCGACAATGCTCAGTTGAACATTGATTTGGGTTTTACTTCTCCAGAATACATTGTAATGGTGATGGCTGTAAATTGGGTTAACGTTATGTGTGGGATTAAGAATAGGGTTAGATTTGGGTATCCCTATATTAGGGTTACGTAAGGTATAGGGTTTCGCCCAGGGTGTAATTTCGGTTGTTGTACGAAGTGATCGGGTTGTCGCTAGGGTATGTGACGTACATCATCCAGTACTACAGTATGATATGACACCAACATTAATTGAGTTGATTGGATACTTGTGGATTTTTGGTATTAACACAATATGTTGAAGAGATTATTCCTTAGAACATGTAATTGTTATCATCTTTTAAACATTTCGTCCAGGTAGTCCAGATCCACCTTATTGGTTCTTCGTCGATCTAAACCAGACGACATCATCTACTCTCTTCGTTGCTTGGCAACCTTGAATAGCTGTTTGGTTTCAGCAAAATTTCCCGATGCATTATATTACGAGGGTTCCAGTTTTTATCCTTATTTGACAGGAAGACGGATTTTAAGAAACAAAGTGTAGATGTATATGTTAATTGAAAATCGTTGTTTTTTTATATGCAAATCGGTCACAGTAAAATATAAATTTTCCCTTTAAGATGTTTTACCTTTAATAATAATAATAATAATAATATTTCGGCTGATATAGCGCTTAATACATCGGCAAGTCCGAGTCTTTATTTAATGTTAGAAGCTATCTAGGAATACTCGTACCATTCATATTTCAGTTGGTGATTGTAGACGTTTCCTGAGATTTCCTAAATGTTTCACATGTATTCCATGATATACATTGTAGTTCTAGCCAACATATTGTATTAGTGGATTGTATGTATGTTGATCGTTGTTTCATAAGTAATGAAAATGAGTTGAGAATTTTTACATTTTTATTAAATGCACCCTATTTTTTGGTACTTTCAATCTATACATGTTTATGGTGAAGCCTAACTTAAGTGTATCTAGTCCTGATTATAGACCATTTTGTACATGCCTAATACAGGACTTGAATGTACTGAATTAGGTACAATTACTTTTGAGAAAATAAAACGTATCACATGTAGCAAAATATACAACTGTGTCCTAGTGTCGAAATATGATTCCTCAAATTTAAAAAACGACATACTTGAATAATTTTGACCCTCTCCCTCCCCTCTCTCAAATGCAAGTGTCAGAGTTTTCAACGTTCTCTGGTTAAAATAGGGTATATTAAGAAGCTGCAAAATGTATATTTCGAAGCAAAGTCAGTGCGGTATTAAAGACAACACTATCCCTTATATGATTTGTAGCAGAAAGCTACTAGTATTAGACCGGATAAAAGTTCTAGATAACAGATTTGGTCAATTGAAAATAAGGAAGACAGGGTGCATCCAGCAACATTTGAGTAAAGAATTTTGCCTAAATTAATGTAATAACTATTTAAGGGGAACTGAGAATATCAACTTTGAGAGTTTAAAGGTCAAGATGTGAGGATTTTTTTTTTCTTCAAATTATTATCATTATAAGTATTATTATTTTCATTATTATTGTTATTAATATTGTCCATATTTACTTCAATTCACAAATTGCAAAATCTCATAGAGGATGTATTCCTGATTATAAGCAATACATTATTATGTTAATATATATAACCGCGTACTACAACGGACAAATAAAAAAATGTATTCATTCTTTGTTATTAGAACATGTATTCATTTATTTATTAACAGTTTTATTTTGACATGGTTGCCTCTTCACTTAACAAACTGCGATCCCTGAGTGACCTGCACAATAAAAACAATGTTTTAAAAACATTTACAGATGAAATAAGTACAAATTGAACACATAAATAACATATATAACAAAGATTAATACGAAGTTAAATAAAACAAGGAGAAATATTATGAATATATACAATATTGCAATAGGGTAACTTAACATATGGAATTATCAAAATATCTAATTGATACATTATTCAATTGTCCAAGTACTGATTACTGCCGTTCAGAGGAAAATGAGGTAATAAATAGTAGAAAGTTAAGAGGGGATATATTGAGGGAGGGTAAAGAAAAATGGTAACGAGGGAGTGGGAGAGAAAGAGACAGAAAGAGAGCGAGAGAAAGAGAGAGGGATAATTGACTATGAGGGTGTTACAGGAGACATGAGTACGCTAAGTTGGTTGTCCTACAAGAGTGCAAAAGTAGGGTACAAAAGACATGGAAAGTGGGAGAGGGGTTGAAAAAGGGAGAGGAAGAGAAGAAATATGGAAGAGAAGGGAGAGACGGAGAGAAAGATCATTTATACCTGTACATGAATATATATAGTAATTATATACGCGGTAATGTCTCCGGATAGCACAAAAACAGTTATACAATAGTTGGTTTAAAATAGTTGAGTAAGGGGCTAGTTTCTGTTTGGCATTTAATATATTCCATTGTTTCGACCCTAAGTACTGAAAAAAAGTTTGTTTACCACTCGTTTAAAATAACACCCGTTTCTTGAAGGGAGGCAGTGGTTTTTGATCGTGCGAGTATAGGGGTTTTGTGAAACGTTGGCATAAATACTAGGGGTCATTCCATTGACACATTTGTAAACTTCGCTCAATCTATGAACCTTCCACCTTGAGTGTATTTTTATCCATTGTAAGGCCCGACATAATTATGGTATGTTGGTTCTTGGATGCGCTCCCAGGATCATTCTTGCGAGCCTATTATGAAGTTTTACCAGACAGCATCACTAAAGTCGAATAATGGCATTACGAGGGAGGTACATAGTAAATCAAAATTAATTTAATTTTCTTCGAAATGTTCTTGGCCATAAAGTCAACTTGGTACCTATATGACATTTTCGCCTAGAAAGAAATCAGGCATTCAAATTTTGTTTGACTATTAAGTCACTGAGACACGATTAGATTTGGTATCACATGAACTATATATTAACAGCTAAAATTACATCAAAAGCCTATGGAAAACTTACGTTAGTGTCTTTACGCTTTCTAGTCTAGAAATCGTGGGAAATAGAATACGTCGCTTCCTGTGTCTTTTTGTTCTTCGAACTTTTGAATATTAAGTGAATGAAAACACGATTAAGTTGTAGTATTCATACGCACGTTATATCAATTGCTACAATTACATCAACAGTTTAAGTCAAATCTTTTGCAATGACAGTTCTTTTAATACATTCCAATGGGAAGTATTTTTTGTCACAATGTCTGAAGAGAAAGAGCGCCACTCTTGTTTAAACATGTACAGCATGCATACTGTCATTTAAAGTTGATGATTTTGTGAAGTTTATGAAACTAAATCGGTGCCACAAGGACATATGATATTTGTTTCACTTCTAACGTTATAAATAACCAACGATTCCTCCAGGCTATGGTTTATTTGTTCAAAAGCATCTACTCTTTTCGTACTGTCTGCTTGCGTTCATAAGCATCGATGGCGTGTATTATAAGCTCGTCAAATATGATTTATTCGAACAGTAATACTATTGAATAATAATGGCGATTTGTGCAGACTTTCATTTTTTTCTCACCTTTTTCATCTCCAAATCTGGTAAGTTTTTTTTTTCATTTTAAATTTAGAAATGTCGTTAGTACTTGGCCCATGTGGAGATTTTTGTGGTTGTAACGATGTTATTAATACAATATAATCGTCGGTGGATTCATGTTTCTCATAATCCGCTATTATTTATTTGATGGAAGAAAATAGATAAGGATATGTTCAAATCACTACGACTGTATATTCCGATCATTGGCAACAAACCTGGTCGTAAAGCTAAAGTAACAAAATAATTGTCCGATCTCTGTCGTGCATCTCTTATTACTGATTATGTTCTATGCCAAGCACGTATTGAAAACTATTCGGGCAAGTTAAATAATATGCTGGTAGCATTTAGACCATTGTCTTTTATCGTTAACTTAATCAGAAAAGTATGTATTTGATCCTTGACGTAGCTATAGGGGCCGCAGGGGAGGGCACGCCCCATCAAGTTGCAACAAAAAAACACAATTAAAAAAAAAAAGAGAGAGAGAGAAAGAGAATGGGAAAAGAGAACAGGACGAGAAAAAAGATGCCCGGGCCACCTATCGCACCCTCCCCTAATCAATAACTTTTATTACGTTATGTTATAAACAGTGTACTCGGTATCCTGCCATTTGATTTTGTTTCATATCACCCATGCAGGATACCATGCATTTGAAGTGTCTATTCAGACGTTCAATTCTCTACCAGTCATCGGGGAAGATTATACACCGGTCTGTACCTTCATTCCAAAAACATGGAATCGGCAAGTTATTTGGGCAAAAGGTAGCAACGCCACTCTGGCCTTTCACTCCTGTCGGCCCTATCCTCATTGTACGACAGGCATTCCTAACCCTTCGAAGTTTAGTTTGTTGGCAGACTCTTCCAGTGTGAATCTTACAATAAAAAACCTAACGATGGATGACGAGAGCAATTATAAATGCACTGTAAGCGGTACATAGGGGCCAGCAAATTCAACATTAACTAGCATGCAAGTAACACCACTGCTACCAGGTAAAAACAAAGTCTTCACATCCCGAATTTAATATTGGGAAATAAAGCTCTTTCCCAGGTCTTGTAAAGTTATGATGATATAATAACGGAGTTTAAAACGAACTCGTTATTTATGAAATATTAAACCCAACATGTAAGCGAATAATTAAGTTGATACAGGTTTAGCTAACTCTTGTTGTTTTTTGGTACAGTAGATATCAAGGAAACCCTTAGCGGTTGGGTTTTCGGGCATGTCTTTTTATTCTCATTTTCTATTTTATTTGGAGTTATTATTATGTACTAAATTGTGTGCGGCAACAAACTAACTTACAATCGCACCAAATATTTTTTGTAAATGGATGAAGTGTGTAATTTTTAATAGCAATCTGTGAAAGAATGTGGTAAGACTGGTTGGTGATTTTTATACACGGAAGTAGACTTTCAGACCAGAAATGTGCAATCCGAAGTGAGTTTTATTCATTGTGCCATCTCCCTCTTTTAATGCCAGCTCCGCCTTACTGGCTCTTTATCACGGATGAGAGATGGAGCGGTGTTTATCACAACAACGCCAATATGACGGTAATTGCTGGAGAGCCGTATAACACCACATGTACAGCATACAGGGCAAGGCCTCCTGCCGTACTGGAATGGCGTTTACCAGATGATGTAGCGGTTGTTATTCAGGATCAGTCAAATGTTATACAAAACAGGGTGATAGATGACATATTTATACAAGATTTACGCACAGGAGCAATTAAAATGCCTTCTTATCCAACATAGTACAAAGGTTTCTTAAAGCCGGTTTCCTATCTACCTGTGAATGATGATTCCTTAAGTGTACACTCGCCTGAAACATAAATTGTGGTTAGGTGGAATATTCAATATTCAATTCCTATACAAAAGATTTAAAACAAAACCTTTATCTAAACTTTTATAGGTAAACGGTTAAAGAGTATGCAGAAAATAAAGGATATTATCAAACCTTTTATAGGGCGAGCACTAAACCCTTTGATGGACTCTATGGTTGGACTTGAGTTCCATGCGCGCTCTATTATATGCCAGTGCGTACACGTGCGTTGAATAGTCTATACTTGGAGTGTATTGAAACTGCAGTATCTCTCTGTAGAAGAAATATTGACTACATTAAAGCAACAGTGGACCCTTCAGATTTAAGTCAAGATTTTGTTGGCGGTAGGTTCACTTCATGCTTACAGGTGATAGTCCAAATTAAATTATATTTGTCATTACTGGAGAAAAAAATCTTTCTCGGACACCAAAACGTTCTCTTCGTTTTTAGAATGGGACGTCTTTATGAAACCAAAATAGGTGAGAAATAATAAATATATCCCCAAACACTCCTCCCTTTGGGCAAAGTACATTGTTTATCCTTCCCCGTTACTCCCCTACCTAAATACATTTACTGAATTGTAAAAAAAAGAGGCATTTATCGAAAGTTCAAAGTAAAATACTACGACATTTCATTCGTAGACTTTTAATATCAGCTAATCGTATACTTCCAAAAGTGACGATTAAAGTGAGTTTCCGAAAACCCCTTTAAATTTCAAGCTGACAGCCCACTTATGCTCTTCAGAGAGATGAATTGCTTTCACTTTCGAACGTAAGAGATACGTACATAAGCATATCAACCACTTTTCTTTGTGTCCACTTATTCAGTCATTACAAACCGTTAATTCACATCATTATCTATTTCTACAGATATTCTGTTAGGTTGCAGGATGGTTCATGCAACGCACTTCCTAGGTTAAAATATACAAGGAAATGAGACGTAATAACAACATGGACGAACGTCTTCAAATATATTTTTTCCTCTCCTTCATCATTTATAAGACAAATGAGATGAGCGTGTCTACTCGTATTCAGAACCCAGAAATCCTCCCAATCGTTGGTGAAAATATAACACTTGCCTGCACCTTCACCCCTCCATCAATACATCGCGAACTGTATTGGCAATACGGGAACGGCAGTATCCTAGCTACTGTTATATGTCAAGAGGTGGGATGCAGAAACGAGAGAAATGTTTTAGATATGTCTAAATACAGCTTGCGGGCAGATTCTTCTAGCGGAAATCTAACTGTTAGGAATTTAACAGTGGATGACAGCGGCAAATATCAGTGCATAGTTCTCACATCTTCTGATTTTGCTGCAAGTGAAATTGTACTGAAGGTACTGTTATCAGGTAATGTATTCTAACATTATTCTGGATAGCTTGACGTAGTTGTGATGTGTGCGAAATTACAATATAAATGATTCATTACTACTACAACACTAGTACTTTAATTCTTATTATAGTACTGCTATTATATATCGAGCTCGATTCGTGACTGAGAATAATTCAAACTAAGAAACTATGTGAATAGTATTGATATTATGGTACTTTTTGGTCCAAAAACGGTCCTTGGATTTGGTAGACACGCAAGTTGACAGGACATAAATTTATATATGTAAACATTTTACTTAATTTCCAGCCATGCCTAGATTGCTATCCATCACCGATGATAGGTATGAGGATGGATACAAGAATGGAGCATTAGTGAGCATCACATCTGGGCGAACCCTCAACCTGACGTGTTCAGTCCAAGACGCTAGACCATCTGTAGAACTGGAATGGCAGATTCCTGGAGAAGTACATATTCGACTAGACCATCAGTATAATGCTGTTTATGGTGACGCTTACACCTCTCGAAGAGTCGTTTCTGTAACTCCGTCCAGGGACGATGATGGAAAGATTTTTCGTTGTGTGGCCTCGCATCGGGAGCTGGATAATGGGCTCCAATTGTTTATCCAATTAGATGTTCAAGGTGATTATCTTACGAATGATATCATCCCATGATTGTTCGGTGTGTGTGTGTGTTCTCCCCAAGTGAATATGCATTTAAATGTGAGTATTGTCTGAAATGGATGGAACATTCAACATCTCCTAAAAGACTTTCCACTCTTCTGTATTTTGTACATTCGTGTAAGGAATCATAAGAACGTCACCAGATCGCATGATGCCTTAACCTCTTATATACTTCTTTCATATTGTTAGCAATAGTTCACCTCTGTATCTTTCATTTCAATAGCTGACTCTGTATGAAAATTTGGGTTCTTTCTTCCTCTTCCCACTCAGTACCGCCAAGTGATCTCCGGCTTTCCGCGTATGGATCCATAGCTACCAATGCAACAGAGACAAGAAGTGTAATTGTCTTTGAAGACTCGGCAGCATCATTCACCTGCCAGAGTGTAGGATCTCGCCCCAAAGCCCTTATATCATGGATTGTTGGTTCGGACAGCGACCCGGGAAGCACGACTTCTTCGTCTACCACGAATGATGCCGACCAAGGTTTACGTGACACAAAGTCCACTCTACGGTTGATTCCAAAGAGGAGGCATCACAAGCAACTTCTCCGATGTGTGTCCTATGCTGGTATGAACCAACGTCAAACAGAAGTAAGGGTTGTCGTGTATGGTGAGTATTCATACGTTGTATTAACTATACCTCATCTTCTCTTGAAATATATAAGATGAAACGTTGCATTCTGAATAACTGGTTGTACTTATACAATGCTTGTCTATTCTGCAGCTAGAATATTTCAAAGTGAAAACTTAACTGACAACCCTTCGTGATAGCTAACGAAAAAAGTATATAGATATCAACAGATGTCAGTCATTGTGTCAGGATATGACTTACTTGTGATATATAGGTTTTTGCTGCTTATAATATCGGCAAGACCTATTTCTTGTATCGGTATATATCTTATATGCACGGCACTGGGGCTTAAAATCTAATAATAATGACAAAAGAAATACACCTTAATTTTCAAGGACAACCGGATCCTCCCTACCTTAATGGAACAGAAGGATTGCAGGATGGAGTGTCATTAAATGTGACTTGCACATCGAACAATGGCTACCCAGCACCAACTTTTCAATGGTACCTTGGATCAAAGAACTTCACCCAAGATTGTAATACACAGTCTTGGAGGAATGGAAATCATCGACTGGATGCCATTAGTGTCTTCAATTTCACACCCACGGAAGACGATCATGGGGAACTCCTTGTCTGTCAAGTTTTTCAACCAAACGCTGCATCTATGAAGTCTTGGCGTGTCAGTGAGATTCTATATGTTCTTTGTAAGTCTGATTTATTTAAGCCTAAACCATTCATCATGTAGATATTATCACGAGGCGGGTACATTATGTAGCCTCATCGCGAAAAGAAACATTACAACCATTGACATTATTTGGTGTTAGTGTCCTGTTTGCAGTAAGCCGAAGATTATATTTACTTTCCTTTGATTATATTGAACAGTCAAGGTAGGTTATTTGTTTTACAAACATCACCTGGTTTGATTCTCTTTCCTTTTACAAATAACTATTTGTGTTAAAAGAACATTTATAAACCGTATAGGATTGGTTCAGATTAATACCAAAGGATACAATAGACCTGTAGAGAGACCGTTCTATGTTACCGTCATGGTTCTGACAAGTTGGCCTTACAAAATATTGGTAACGATTAAAATATGTATTAACTTACGCTCATCAGGAATACTATCACAAATTATTTCTTCCTGAGCATCACTTCATTGTTATCCAAACGCACATTTATTTTTATTTTTTTAATACTTACATGTAGATTCCCCTGTCATTGTGGACTTCTCCGTTCGTCGGGTTTCCAGTGGTCAACAGAGCTTTGATGCCATTCTTATATGTACATCAGATAGCAGACCCCTAGCTTCAATAACTTGGTTCTCGAATAGCACAGAACTCAACAACTGCACCCGCCATCAGATTCACCACAGTCTTCTAAAAGAGGATACCTTGATGTGCAGTATTCTGATTATTTATAATATTTCGGCAGAAGACGATGGCAACTATACATGTTTGGCTGAGACAAGGCTTGGGAACGACAGCGCAACTATAACCTTCGCATATTCTGGTAAATCTTTCCATATCAGACCAAGGCGCATTTATTTTTGAGATGACACATTGTCAAGTACAGTAATGTGCCATTGGTAATTCCAGATGAAAAATGAGAACAGTATGACAATGTTACGATTTTATAAACTAGGTAATAAGATGATAACCCAGTTACAGTAATTATCGGGCAACTTTCATTCTTTTATATTTAAGGTAGATTACTGTGTCGACTTTGAGTAGCAGGTGATGGTTAAAGTGATCATTTCATGTCCGACAATGCTCAGGTGAAAATTTATTTGGGTTTTAATTCGCCAGAATACATTGTAAAGGTAATGGCTGTAAGTTTGTTTAACGTTAGGTGTAGGAATAAGATTACGTTTTGGTATAGGGTTAGGGTTAAGTATAGTGTTTGGTCCAGGGCTGAACTTTGGAGTTCGTTTGGTGTACGAAGTGATCGGGTTGTCACCAGGGCATGTGACGTCAGCCGTCAGTATTACAGAACGATATGATACCAACTTTAATTGGATTGATTGGATACTTGTTGATTTTGGGGAACAAAATATGTTGAAGAGTTTATTCCTTAGAACATGTAATTGTACAATCTGTTTAAAATGTCTTCCATGGAGTCCAGATCCACCTAATTGGTTTATCGTCGATCTAAACCAAACGACATCATGTACTCTCTTCGTTGCTTGGCAACCTGGAATCGGTGTTGGGTTTCAGCAAAACCTCCCTCTGCGTTACATTACGAGTGTTCTGATTCTCATTTGACAGGGAAACTCAATAGTACAGATTTTAAGAAACAAAGTGTAGACGTGAATGTCAATTGAAAATCATATTTTGTTTAATATAAACATTTACACTATCGGTCACAGTTAAAGATTCAATATGTCCACAAAATGTAATACCTTGTTTTTATGTCTGAAGCCACCTTTGAATACTCGTACCATTCGTATTTAAATAAGTGATTGCAGACGTTTCTCTAAGGTCTGCTAAGAACTTTCACATGTATTTTCTCGATATACATTGTAGCTCTAGCTACCATATTGCATTCGGGTATTGTATGTTTGTTGAATGTTGTTTCATAAAGTAATGTATAATTTTTTTTTAATGCACCCTCCTTTTTTGGTACTGTGAATCTATACATGTTTATGGTGATGCCTAACTTAAATGTATCTGGTCCTGATTATATACCATTTGTTACATGCATAATACAAGACTTGCATGTACCAGAAACTTTTAAATCTACTGAACTTTCCATACAATGAACATCCCTCACCCGCTTTAATTTGTTCTTCAGTTAGAAATAAGTACAACAGAAATTTATATTGCGAAGCAAAGTCAATGTGGTATTAAAGACAACATTATACCTGATATGATCTGTAGCAGAAAGCTACTAGTATTAGACTGGACAAAAAAGGTCTAGATACAAGATTTTATAAATTGAAAATAAGGTAGACAGGGTGCATCCAGCAACATTTCAGGAAAGGACTTCGCCTTTATTTCATGTAATAATTATTCAAGGGAAACTGAATAAACACCTTTGAGAGTTTAAAGGAAAAGATGTGAGGATTTTTGTTTTGTTACTTTTATCATCCATATAAGTATTATGATTATTATTAGTACTAGTTTTATTATGAATGTTTTCATAATTTACTTCAATTCACAAATCGCAAAATCTCATAAAGGATGTATTCCTTATTTAAAGCAGTAAATTATTATGTAAACATATAATAGTGCGTACTACAATGGACGAATAAAATAATGTATTCAATTATACTGTTATTCTCCTTATATACCAAACTAGTAAATATGTTTGTGTAATAACTGACAGGGCTAATTTGGTCTCATTTTGTATTCAGCGTTAAATCTGCGACCATAGATGGTATTATGGAGCATGGGCTTTTTAGTAACAAGTGTTTTCGTTATTCCACATGACATTTGTTATGATGTGTGTGTTTAATAACAAATGAGCGTTCTTCTAATAAATATTCATGAGAATTAATAGAATGAAATATGATTATGTCTGGAGGAAAATCAAAATAAAATGTTTTTATTTCTATACCGCAAAGAACGATATTTGTTATATATCCAGTTTTTTGTAATGACAATTGGAAAATAGTTTTGTGCCTGTTACATTGGCAGATAATATTATGTATACAGCTTACCCTGAACTAAATAGCACACTTTTTTGTTTGGATGTGGACATGTTAATTCACCCATTAATAGATTGTACTTTATTTATTTATTATTTCATGGTATGATACAAAACGTGATTACCAGTCAACGGCTGAATTGTTTATATTTTACAATCAAATTTTTAAAATACATAGATTACAATAATGCAAATGGTAAACATATACAAACACCAGATGATAATCAGGGTGCATATACCACTGTAGCTAACTAATTTTAACGAAATAGAAGAAACAATATAATTCTTAAAACATAATTCAAAATTCAATGAAGAGAAGTAATTGCATTTAGAGATCGATAAACTAGGTCAATCGTTCTTACCATTCTATCCATCCTCTTATTCCCTTCCTCTTCTCTGTCTCTCACTCTATCTCTCTTCAAATCCCTTGCTCTCTCTCTCTCTCTATCGTGTGGGCTGTTGGCAGACATATCAATAATTTAGTAGATAGTAGATAATTTTAAGTCAATAGTTTGTATAATAAGGTCAAAAGGGAATAAAATGTAAATAAAAATAAGGCATGATTATTAGAATGTGTTAACATATTGCAAAATTATAAGCCTTAAAATGGTCATTAAACAATGGAATTTGCTGCAGGGCTTGAATGGAGTGAAAGATTGTATATATGTTTATTAATGTAATAAACGTTAAATTGTTGACAAATACGGCGACATAAATGCATTAAACCGAGGATAATGGAATATTGCTAGAGACATTTTTTTCTAAGTGTATTGCACGACAGATTTATAATATCATCGATTAAACTAATAACTAAATAACTAAAAGCAAGAGGTGGGATCATTGTATCGTCCTCACAATCAATAAAAAGGGTGATCCTCTGGAACGTTGTAGTTACAGGCCAATTTCTATACTCACCACATTTTTTAAGATTCTTGAAAAATTGATCTACAATCGAACATTCAATTTTTTCACACGTTGTGGAATTTTGGCGGATTCTCAGTTTGGTTTTCGAGAGAAACATTCAACGTCTCATGCTATACTACTTTTTTTATAAATACAATTGCGTCCGCTCCTGACGACCGCTGTCATACTGTAGGATTATTTTTGGATTTTTCCAAGGCATTTGATACAATTGATCATAACATTTTGTTTAAAAAGCTTCAGCATTATGGTGTCAGGGGTAAAGCCTTGGAGTGGTACAAAAGTTACCTCAGAAGTTGAACACAATTTGTTTCAATAAATGGAATTGCATCGAGTGTCAAGCCTGTCACGTGCGGTGTTCCTCGGGGATCTCTCTTAGGGCCACTACTATTAATAACATGTATAAATAACTTCAAATTTTCATCCCGACTATTGTCATCTATACGAGGATAACTCAAGCATATTTTACTCACATAAGAATCCTCAAATTCTTGTTGAAACTGTCAATTCGGAACTTGACAATGTTGCACAGTGGATTTTTGCGAATAGACTATCACTGAATTTGGACAAAACTAATTTCATGTTTTTTAGCAATTCAATCTCCGATTTACCTTGAGATATCTATTTCAACAATGTCAAAATTAAGAAAGTACAATCGACCAAGTTTCTTGGCCTGTTTATTGGTGATGGAATGACATGGAAAATACATACAAATTATTTGTGTTCATTACTATCAAGAAATGCTGGTGTGATATTCAAACTGAAATCTTTGTTCCCATCATATGTATTGCAAATGTTGTACTCCACTTTAATGTTGCCCTACTTGACCTATGGTATTCTTGCCTGGGGTAATTCATTGAAACTCCAACTGGACAAAATCCTGGTTATTAAAAAAAGAGCAATACGTACAGTTTGGAATGTACCTGCTCGTACTCACTCTGGCCCTCTCTTCTTTGATACTAAAATACTGAGAGTTCAGGATATTTTAAATTTACAATTAGGCAGCCTCATGTTTCAGCTGAATAACAATGAACTGCCCCAGGCACTATCATATTTGTTTAAGAAAAGAAATCTTGTTCACGACTATCCTACCCGACTGGCGTTTTCCTATCACCTCCCTTGAACAAGAACACGCTTTGCTCAAAATACCTTAATATATACAGGTCCCAAGTTCTAGCATTCTCTCGATTCTGTGATTAAAAGGTCTGTTAGTGTTCGTGTATTCAGAAGAAAATTGACATGCCATTATTTGAATGCATATTGTCATTCATGATTCCTGACTATTTTTGTCTTCAAGCAGTATTCTTTAGTTGATTACAATGAGTAAATAACGATATGACCATGCCAACTATGTACATATACCATTCATGTTGAGAACAAATTACATTGTACTATTGTTTCATTAAGCTGCAGATATATTCCCTTCCCATTCCCTTGTCTCTGGTAGTTAATTGTGACTATCGGTTCGTGTATCCTTGTAATCTCACTTCCCGGTTTTAGCGTGTATTTGTATTTTATAAACGTAACTTTAGTTAAATTAGGTCATTTGTACTTTAAGGAGCCTATCCACAACAAGCTCTGCTTTTCCATAGGCTCCGCCACTATATCTCTTAAAGGTATTACAAAGTTTTGGTATGGGGTCATGAATTTGTTTCAAATGAACATATTGGAAGCATATGCGATTTTAAAATATTCAATGATCGTTGTCGCGGTTGAAATCGAGTCTAAAGTGATGAAATTGTAAATAATAAACTCTTTATGTTGTATAGCGCCCTCTCAAGACTGATATTACTTTAGCTTTAAAACAATGTTTCTTGACTACAATCGACCGATTTGCTATTCCCGTTTGGAAATTATATACCAGAACTGCATATTCTGAGATTTTCATGGTCGCAGCTACCATGGAATGGCCTTGGGCGCTATTTGAAATATTTGAAATTTACCAGGAGAACCGGTAAATTTTGATTATTCAATTTGCTCGAAAGCAGAAGTGTTTTAGAGGCTACATTTTTAGTGCTTATAATACATCAACAGGGGCATCCAAATAAATCAAAACTTTAAAGAATTACTATCCATCCAATTTCAAAATTTCCCCAAAACTTTTCATTACCTTTAAGATCCAACTCAGGGACAATTTTCTGAATAGTGTGTACCGGTATTATATTTACATGTATATTATAATCATATTTCAATATGTTGTTACACTCTTTGTAAAATGAGATATTGTGGAAACCAATAAATTATCTTAACATTATCTTATCTAATATTCCCTCATCCAAAGGATCTTTTGATTTTTGTGTTTTCATTTTACTTTAAATTTGCATTCACGAACCAAATGAGGTAGGGGAGAGCACTTTTTTTATTAGCGCTCCGTTTTTGCAACAACAACAATCGGAACAGGTTTGGACATTTCGCAATGATCTACAATGTAAAAATGATCGCAAGAGAAGAAGCCGGTTGTAAAAGTTTGATGATACATTAGACTCATTGCCAGCTTTCATCGAGAGTGGGCTGTCCCAATTCTTTGATTATTGTTTGTTATTGGAATTTGTATTCATTTTATTTATTTACAGTTTTATTGAAGCAGGTTACCCTATTAACAAACTGCTATCCATCAGGGCCCTGCAAAATAGAAACAAATATATAAAATATATTACTAACTTAATTATTACTTCTTTAATGCATAACTAAATGAGAAACAAAGATAAATAATATACGAAGAAATATTATGAATACAATATTGCAAAGTGTAACTAAACATATGTTATGATCAAAACATCTTATTCATAAGTTAGTAAATTGTCCAAGTACTCTGATTACTGCCGTTGAGAGGAAAATGAGGTAATACATGGGATAATGTTAAGAAGGGGTAGAATGAGGGAGATTAAGGAAAGATGGTAAAAAGGCAGTGGGAGAGAAAGAGAGAGAAAATTAGAGAGGGGGAGAACAATTGACGACGTGGGTATTACAGGAGACACGAGTCCGCTAAAGAGGATATCCTAGAAGAGTTTCCAAGTAGGGTATACAAAAAATGCATGGAAAATGGGAGAGGGGTAGAAAGGGGGGGGGAGGAAGAGAAGGAGAATGGGTGTGAGAGAAAGAGAGATCCTTTTTATACCTGTACATGAATAGAAATAGAAAATCATTTACGCGGTAATGTCTCCGGATAGCACAAAAACAATTATACAAAAGTTTATAATGGGGCTAGTCTCTTTTGGGGATTTCATATATTCCCTTGCTTCCACCCTTAGTACTGACAATTTCGTTTACTATCATTCACAACACCACCCGTTTCTTCAAGAGAGGCAATGGGTTTTTATCGTGTTCCGAGTGACTATTGGGTTTTCGTGAAACGTTGGCATAAATACTGGGGGCCATTCCATTCAAACATTTGTCAATTTTCGCTCAATCTATGAACCTGCCAACTTGAGTGTATGTTTGTCCATTGTAAGGCCTGACATAAATCTGGTATTTGGGTTCTTGGATGCGCTCCCAGCATCATTCTTGCGAGCCTATGAAGTTTTACCAGTCTATTTAAGAGTCCATCTGAACAGTTTGACAAGACATCATCACAATAGTCGAATAGTGGCATTACTAAAGGGAGGTACATAATAACGAATACATAATATTTGGAATACATTGCTTTGCAGACCTTTTCAAAAAAACAATTTTCTTTGCAATGAAGTCAAAATAGTACTTATATGACATATTTTCGTCTAGAAAAAAAATATATATATTTTTCAAAAAATGAATATTGAATGAATGAAAACACGATAAAATTTGGTATCATATGTACCATATATTAACTGCTACAATTACATTCAAAACATATGGAAAACCTTTACAATGAACGTTATTTTTGATTTTTCAATTGAAAATGATTTTGTAACTATGTCTGAAGAGAAAGAGCGCCCTTCTTGTTTAAACATTGACAGCATGCATACTGTCATTTAAAATTTATGGTTTGGTGAGGTTTGTGAAACTGAGTCGGCATCAGACGGACACAATGATTTGTGTTTCGCTTCTAACGCTATAAATCACTAACGATGCCTCCAAAGTATTGTATTGTCTATTAGTTCAAAAGCACTACCTCTTTTCGTACTGACTGCCTGCGTTCGAAATCATCGAAAGGGTGTGTTATAAGCTCGTCAAATATAATATCGAAAGGCGAGATTGGAGTGTTGAATAATGATGGCGATTCGTGCAGATGTTCTTCTTTTTCTTGCCGTTATCATCTCCAAATCAGGTAAGTTATATTTCTTGTTTACTTGATAAAAAAATTGTTCGTGCTTAGCCAAAGCGAGAATTAGGGAGATTTAACAATTTCAACAATTCAATACACTAACGAAAAGCCGTTGAATTCGTGTTTTCCAAATGCATTCTCATAATCCGCTATTACCTCTTTACTTTCTTGATTTTATGATGGAAGTAAACAGATAGATAGTGGGAAATATCTCAAGAGTTAATCCCGCGAAGTATGATAAGCGACCAGGTAATGTTTATACCGTCCCGACGAAGAATAGGTTCGATGTCCTTGCGGATAAACATGACACTGACGCCGAGCCATCTACTTCGATGTCGACTAGCGATCGAGTAGGGCATCGCCAACGCCGCTTGTCTGAGCTACCTGATAATGTCCTCGAAGGCACTGACGCCGAGCCTTCTAATTCGCACCGTCAACTGATTTGTTCACAAGTCGTAAATGGATGACACTAGACAAACAGTTTGAGTTAAGTCGCGTTATGATGATATATAAATGCGTTCATAACTTAGCACCTTCTTACCTTAATGTAGGCTTAATCAATCATAATGATGTACATGAGCATCGTACAAGGCAAATAGACAGTGGATGTTTACGTGTGCCCAGATTTCACACTGATTGTTATAAGTGTAGCCCAATTGTTTATACTATATTTGAATGTAATAAGCTAGATAATTCGATGAGAACGGCTTCCTCTGTTAATTTATTTAATAGATTGTTTAAACAAAGTTGTAATCTGTGAAAAACTCAGCCGAGCATACACAACGTGCATATTATATGATATTAACATGATTTATTAACATAATTGCGACTTAACCAATATCTTCCTATTGGCATTACAGTTGAACTAGGTTGCTGATATATGATTATTTTGCAAACGAGTATTCGTTTGAGCTACGTCTATTATTGCTGTGTTATATCTTTCTAAATTTACTATGGAATGTTATTTTAACTGTTCTGTATAAACATTATGCTTTTTGATCTTAATATGTTCATAGTTATTCAGGGCCCTATGGATGACCACTAGTTATTGGTGAATAGGCTACCCTGACAAAAGATTAGAAAAGAAGAAAAGAAAATGATAGAAAATGATCAAATCACAACGCTTGTATAGAATTTACGATCATTGGCACCAAACTTATAGTAACACAAGAATTTTACAAACAAACATCTTTGTCGTGCATCTCGTTAACATCGATTGCTTTGTATGCCAAGTGCGTATTGAAAACTAATCGGGGAAGTTAAATGATATACTGGAGACATTGGACCATTGATCTTTTTTTTTTTAAATCTTATATAGGTTTTGCAGAGGGTGTTTTTTATCTGTGAAGTAGAAATAGGGGGACACAAGAGAGCCCGCCCCCATAAAGACAAAGTGAGAAAAGGGAGAAATTGTGAACGGGAGAGAAGGAAAATGACGAGAAAAGAAGACACTTGGAGCATCCCCGGAACTCTCCTCCTAATCAGTATATTCCCGTTTAATTTTCTGAATACATTCGGTGCCCCACCCCTTTCCTCCCCCAATCATTCCAGTGCTTAGAATTGCGCTGACCCATTTGATTCCCTTGGAATTCGGTTTAATTTCACCCATCAGGGTACCATGCATTTGAAGTGTTCATTCAGACATACAACTCTCTTCCAGTCATCGGCCAAGATTTCACACTTGTCTGCTCCTTCACGCCGGAAACCAGGAATCGGCGGCTAATTTGGGCCAAGGGTAACAACATTGTGGTTGCCTCTCACGTTTGTGTGTCGTATCCGGCTTGTACATGGGTTACAGTTCCTAACCGATCCAAATTTTGCTTAATGGCAGACACTACCAGCGGAAATTTAACATTAAAAAAGCTTGACGTAAGAGATAGCGACAATTACCAGTGCAACGTGAGCAGTACAGATGGGGTAGAGAATCAAGGATCAACTAGCATGAAAGTGACACCATTGCCACGAGGTATACTATTCATTATAATACATTTACATAGCAATAGTGAGGGATAACATGAAGCTAATTCATGGTATATATCAGTGTACTTTTGATTGAAATCTAAATCGAACCCATCTTTTCCTCTATTTTATTATATGACTATCACTTAATGAATCTTTAGAACAAATGGAAGTCTCACATTTTTCACATGTTATTAAACGTACAAGTGATTAACTTGATGCATACCAGGTATATCATTATTTTACGAATTGTCCTGATGATATCGTCAACAATACAGTTTGTATAATATTGAGGGTTCGCTAGTTGCTATCGTTCGACGAGGGGACTACCATCATTTACAATGACAACTTTAACAGCTTAACAACTTTAGAAGTTAATCCAATAATTGCGTTGGAAGGAAATATGTCAATAAAACGTGATACCCCAACGTTTGATTTTAAAGTCGTAATCTTATGAAGGCTGATTATTTAATGTCTCCATCAAAAGAAAGTACTCCACTATCAGAGTGGAGAAGTACAATTCGAAGCGACCCTTAAACATCGTGAATATTCCCTCTTCTGTCACCAGCTGCGCCCTATAGGATCCATATCACTGATGAAAGATCGATCGGTTATTACCACAACAACGCCAATATGACGTTAACTGCTGGAGAGCCGCACGACATCACATGTACAGCAAACAGGGCTAGGCCTCCGGCAATACTTGAATGGCGTATACCAGATGACGTAACGGTTGTTCGTCAAAATCAGTCTGATGTCGTACAAGGCAACAGCTATGTCTCTCGAAAGGTAGCTACAATCACGCCCTCTACGAATGATCAAGGAAAGAATCTCCGCTGCGTGGCATTACATCCAGAACTACAAAGTAACCGTCAGAGTTCAGTTTACATAAATGTTCAAGGTAAGGAATACACTTACAATACACACGTACAACGCGTATTTCCTTTCTGACAGCCTGGCAGTTTAATCTTTTTTAAACACAGATAGCAGCAAAGTCAGTGAAGTGAGCACACGTCTTCTCGTTCTGTACCCTGTTTCAACTGCTCTCAACTTGGAACTGAATGAGGCAATATTAAATACTGAATCGTCTATTTTGCTTTGGCGATTTTTACCTTTTTCCACATGATTTATTTCAAGCGGAAGGTTTACTAACAGAAACAGATTTTAGCGTTTTCCAGGAATTTTGTTTATATATCTTGGCTTATATTATTATTCTGCTTGAGGTTCTACCGACCATCATGCTGCTTTTAACAACTGGAGATAACACGAAACATTATTTAGCATTTCTTACACGATTTTTTAATCCAGTTTTACGTTCTCTTTCTCTCTCCCTTTCTTATGTAGTTCAACCATCTAGTATTTTGCTTTTTCAAAGTGAAGATAACAAGGAAAACGAATCTGGCTCATCAGTCATTTACGTTCAAGAAGGTTCATCCACTTCAATCACTTGTAAAAGTATTGGATCATTACCACCGGTTGGACTATCATTGACTCTTTTTAGTGGCACCAATAGTATTCCCGTTAACTCAAACCTTTCAAAGCATCGCAATGCTTTAGATGGAAGTTTGTTTGACACCGAAAGTACCATCGCAATACATCCAGAGAGAAAGCACCATGAAATGTTCATCCAATGCTATGTTTCACTGGACGAGGTCTTTATTGGTCTACTGGTAGCCAAGTTGATCGTTTACGGTGAGTTTAGCGTTTTCAATATATCTGGACTCGGATTTTCCTTTAAATAACCCTGATGATTGAAAAAAAATACTGTTATTAGAGGTTTATCCACTGAAAGGTCTTATCTTCGCTAAGTACGTCTAATAGTACGTCTAAGATCTTCCTTTTTGTTCCGAATGACAAATTTGACTCATTAAGGCTTACCCATAACCATACATTTCACTTTTATGTAAAGGCCCACCAGATGGTATAGAAACTAATGAAATTGTCATTACAATTAAACGAATGTTTGTCACCATGATCCTCGTGTCTCTCCTTCTCGCTGTATACCTAAAATATTACGTCTAAGAACTTCCATATTTTACCAAAGGACAATTTCACTCATTAACGCTTCACCCATTTCCATGTACTTCAATTCTATGTAAAGGCCCACCAGATGATGTTAAAATGACAACCCCCGAGAATCTACACGACGGTATAGAAACCAATGTAAGCTGCAGAGCTGTTAATGGATACCCTGCTCCGCTCTTCCATTGGTACATCGGATCTAGAAATATGACACATGATTCGTCCATTAAGACTTCAACGAATGTAGATGATCTGTATGACGCTGAAAGCACCCTTACCCTCATACCAAAGAGTTTTGATCATGGGAAACCTCTTCTCTGTCAGGCAGTTCAACCTACAACACCCTCTATGCAGGGAGTTCAACCTACGACACCATCATTGCGGTCAGTGAATGATAGCATAGTTCTGAACATTTCATGTGAGTATTAGTTTTCAGTAAACCTTTTGGTAAGGACATTATTATAAAGAATCTACTAAAACTGTGTTGGATATTGGTATGTCTACGCGGTCACGAACTATCCTCAAGAGTCTTCGTCTGTTTTTGCATTTATTTTCTTTAAATTCTACTTATTTTATTTCTACATGTATGTACAATTCTGGAAATGCTTCACACGTCCCTTGCGGGTTGCCGTTTTTCCATCTTACATCAGGAACCGTCAAAGAAATAGGCTAGACGTTAATTTGTCGTCCTTTTCCTGCATGTATTGACAGGTTTTTTTAGTCCCACCTCAATCACATTAATTTAACTCACCAGTCCCATTCCCATCCGTTATCTCCTTCTATTTTATATTTCCTCTTCTAAAAACTGATTTCCATTTTTGCTATAATATAGATGACCCAGTTGTGTTCGTTTCTTCTCGACGGCTTACATCAAATGAAGTGCTTACTGGGTTCGTGTTGACATGTACCTCAGACGCCAATCCTCCTGCTTTTATCTTCCAATGGCTATGTAACGGCACACAGTTTTTTAACGGCACCCGTGACATATCACTCTCAAGAATATACCAGAATGTGAAATGCTGACTTTCAGCGAAGTGGTGATTCAACACCCTCTGTCCGAAGATCCTTGTGATTATGAATGCGTAGCTGTGTCAAGATATGGTTTCGGTAGTGCAGTCTTCAACTCCACATTTTCTCGTAAGTAGAACTGTCTTTTTTCACTGCTTATTTCGGTTAATTTGAATCTTGTCTCTGTGATTCTCTTTTTTCATTATATGAATTTGTGCTTGCTTCTAAATAAAAACATTCACCTTATGAAATCTTCTATTTTTCAAAATGATTAATGATCCAAAATCATAGAACTAAAGGAATAGTGTCCAATGATTTTTCATTAAGGCTTTATCACTCATTAACGTTAAAATGCAGTTTTCCCCGATTCATCTTCTTGGCTTATCGTCGAACGAAACCAAACGACATCTTCAGCTCTCTTCATTGCCTGACAACCTGGATGCAATATCAGGTTACGTCACAATCGGATATGATTGAACAAACTATCGACACACATGATTAAGATCAAGGGATCAATGTAGTAGCCATGCCCTCGAATCGATGAGTCCTACCTATTTTTCTTCTTTCATGTATCGGTATTATCATCTTCCACATGTGCATAAGTTCGTTTGAAGGCACAGATCCTTATCAGTCGTAATGCGAAGAAGGCTGTCTGAATTGCTAGATTACGAATACTGCACGGCCTACAGGACTCCGTAGGCCCTGCACGATAGCTTCTTCTGACACAGAGATTGACAGGAGTAGGTTTTGCTTGAGGCTTTTTGGTAGTGTTTTATGGTTTAAAATACAATCTATAGCCACATACTATATAAGAGTACGCCCTCGATTAAAGAGCGGGGGAAAGGGTGAAAGACGACATATTCATTCCAAAGACTTCTTTATATATATATATATATATATATATATAATATCATAAAACGAAATAAACAAACAAGTTACATATATATTATTAAAATAATTAAAATAGATATATAATCATATCATTATATAAATCAGTTGACAAATCAGTTCAAAATTGAAGAACGCAGGAGACCGCCATCTTAAGCTAGAGTTTGAACGCGATGGCGGCCTTAGGAAATGAACCCTTATAGGCAACCTATAGAATATTGTATAATCATAAATAAATTAAGTATAACTGCCACATAATCAAGTAAATCATTTTGTGCAGGCATGACTAAAATGCGTTAAGGGTAAATGTGTATAATAGTTAAGTGTATGTCTTTTGTGAAAAGTTATATTCATGTTCTTAATTATATCAATGCATGTGCAAGTGTATGTGCGAGTGCGTATGCGTATGCGAGAGCATACTAAGCGCTTACTAATTTATGACTTGTATGATGATTATAATTTACTCTTCATGGCAGCCTCGAAAGAATAAATCGGAGTACATCATTTAACAGTTATTGGGAGACTATTCCCTAGATGTAGGCCATGATGTCGTGTAGATTTATGCGCAATTAGCAATTTGGGGTTTATCAAATGAAAGTTCTGAGAGTTTCGTGTCGGATAAGAATTGACTGTGTTGTTTGTAACAAACAGGTTTTTGAAAGCTTGAAGAAGTAGGTTATCGGAGTTCTTGAACATAAAGATTGCAACCTGCAAAGTATTGATATGAACAACTGACTGTGAATGTTTTCAGCTTCTGAAATAAGGGTTCTGAACTTGCAAGAAGGATGATCCAGTTCAAATGCGAATAGGCCTTTTTTGCAAAAAATGAATGGGATTTCGTTTTGTTTTCGCACAACTTGCCCAAACAATATTACAATGAGCAAAGAAGAACCACTGTATTATGGAGAAGAAAGAAATCTGGTGAGTAAATAATTGTTCATTTTTTTTGTTGATTTTACCAATACTCCTGCACCTTTAGAAATATATATTTTAATATAATTTAAATGGTCACTCCACGTTAGACTTTCATCAATAATAACTCCGAGAAACCTAAATTAACGCTTGTGTTCTTAGGGCAAGTTATCAATCAATAAGTAAATTGTCATATCTGCAGTTCTGTGTGCATTGGGATGGTTGAATTGTACACAATGAGTTTTGTTTATATTAATAGATAACTTATTGCACTCAAACCATGTGTACACTTTTGGTAACTCTAATTAAAGTTATTCATTAGCGTTTCACTGTTATTGTGTGAGTAAAATATATTTGTGTAGTCAGCAAAGAGTATAAACGACAAAACGGATGATGCGTTCATTATTTTTTACATACAAAAGATAGAGAAGTGGTTCCACTTAAACATATGAACAATGACACAACTACTTTATAATCCAACATAGTACAAAGATTTATTAAGACGTGCTACCTATTTATGAGTCATGATTCTTTAATTTTAAAGTCACCTAAAACATCATTTTTTTAAAGGTGGAATATTCAAAACATCCTTCAAACAAAAATATATATCTTGGCTTCCAAAGGTAAGCGGTTATGAGGTAAATGCAGAAAAAAGGATAATATCAAACCTCCCATACAGGGAGAGCACTGAACCCTTTATTTGACTCTATGGTTGAACTTAAGTTTCGTTTTGATGTTCACTGGGAGTGTATGTAAACTGCAGTATCTCTTTGTAGGAGAAATTTTGACTACAGTAAATGAACTGGGACCCCTTATATCTAAGGCGAGATACATTTCGGTGGTTGGTACACTATAGGCTACAGGCAATAATTCGAAATAAATTATTTTTCATTACTGGAAAAAACAAATTCTAGGACACCAACACGTCCTCTTCGTTTTTTAAAGAATAGGACGTCTGTATGAAGTCCAAAAATGTGAGATATAATACATATATCCATAAAATCACTTCTTCTATTGTGCAAAGAACAACATTTTATATCATTCCCTGTTATTCCTCTTCCTAAAGATATTTAACAATTATATACAACTTGATTGCATTATCAAAAGTTAAAAGTATAATCAAAGGAAAAGCCATTGGTTAAAACATAATAACAACTTATATTATACTTCCAAAAGAGCCAATTAATGTAAGTTTCCGAAACTCCCTTTTATGTGAAACTGGCAGCGCGCTTATGCTCTTCAGGGAATTAAATTCCTTTCACTTTCGAACCGCAAGAGTGAAGTGAATGAGCTTATCAGCCAATTTGTTTGGTGTCCACTCATTAAGTCATTTAAAACCCGTTACTGCACGTCGTTCATTGTTTAATTCTCCAGATATTCTGCTAGGTTGCAGGATGGTTCATGCAACGCATCTCCTAAGTTGAAATATACATGGAAATGAGACATAATAACAACATGGATGAACGTCTTCGAATGTTCCTCTTCCTCACCTTCTTCGTTTCTAAGACATATGGAATGGGCGTGTCTACTCGTATTCAGAACCCAGAGATCCTCCCAGTCGTTGGTGAAAATATAACACTTGCCTGCATTTTCACCCGTGACTCGACACATCGCCTACTGTCTTGGATCGACAGAACTAACAATATTTTGGCTACCGATAGATGTCAAGGAAAGGGCTGTGACCAAAATATTCCAGATATGTCCAAGTATTGTTTGATGGCAGATTCTTCCAGCGGAAATCTAACTATTAGGGATTTAACAGTGGATAACAGCGGCAGATATGAGTGCTCAGTATTCAATCCTAATGATACAGATTCCAACGAAATTCTACTGACAGTACAGATATCAGGTAATTTTTGCTAACATTATTCTTGATAGCTTGATCTAGTTGTGATGTGTGCGAAATTACAATATAAATAATGTATTACTAATTACAAATCAATACAATATTCGATCGTTTTATTTCAGCAGTCACATTGAGTCGATAACTGGTACTTTAATTCGTATATGATATATCAAGTTCGATTCGTGACTGAAATCATCCAAAAAGTGGTATTTTACCAAAATGATTGATAATGTGGTATTTTTATTTCATTTAAGTCCCAAACAGTCGTACAATTCTTCTTCTTCTTCTTCCAGTGCAAGTACAGTCCTCTAGGCAGAGTATTTCCGTACTGTTGTGCAGTGCTGTGAACTAGTGTGCCATGCTGCAATGTGTGAGCACCCCAAGAAGAGGTCCTAATCAGTTTTATGATTGAGTAGTAAAAAGTGCTTGTTGTGCAAGTAAAAAAAGCTTCTTCTCCAACTAGTTCTGACGCAGCGTTACCCCCAACCAGCTGCCTCTTATACTGTTCCAGAGAAGAAGTTGCTGTCACAGTGGTAGGGAGCTGGTTCCATAAGCAGATGACACTGGGGAAGAAGGAGTTTTGATACCCAGAGGTCCTGCAGAGTTGCTGTCGGTATTGAGCTTGTCGTCTTCCAGATGATCGTAATACTGGGTAGATGTAGGGTGGTTCAGGAGGAATGGCAATCAATCCATGCAAGATACGATATAGCATGATGACTTTCAGATGAGCTCTTCTTTCGGAGAGAGACTGCCATTTTAGCAAGTGGAGCATTTCGGTCACACTGTGTCTTCGACGATAGTCTCCTAGAGTGAACCGAGCAAATCGCCTCTGAACCATTTCGAGTTTTCGAATTTGGTCTTGGTAGTGAGGGTCCCAAGCTGTTGAGGCATAGTCAAGGATGGGGCGTACATATGTCATGTACGCCTGTTCCTTGATTTTCTTGGGGCAGCCATGCAGATTTCTCTGAAGGAATCCTCGTGTACTGTTGGCCTTCTTGCATGTGTTGTCTACATGTGTCTTCCAGCTTAGCTTGGAGTTGATGTGTACTCCAAGGTATTTGGCATTGTCTACTGTTGGTAGCTCAACTCCGTGAAGTAAGTAAGATGAACGGATGACATTTTTCACCTTTTTGGTCACTCTGAGGACTTCGCACTTGCTGGGGTTGAAAGACATCTGCCACTTGGTTTCCCAGTCTTGCAGGTGGTTAAGGTCTTCTTGGAGTGTGTCTGCGTCGGTTTTTGAGTTGATGCATCGGTATAGTAGACAATCATCTGCAAACATCCGAGCTTCTGAACGGACACAGTCTGGCAGATCGTTGATGTAAGCCAAGAAGAGAAGGGGGCCGAGTACAGTCCCTTGAGGTACGCCCGAGGTTACATCTGCCGGAATAGAACTTGTTCCATCCAGTACAACCTGTTGTACACGATCGGTGAGAAAAGCTCTGATCCAACAGAGGAAGTTACCCTGGACACCATAGAAGGCTAGTTTTCTCAGGAGTCTTTCATGTGGAACTTTGTCAAATGCCTTTGAAAAATCTAACAGCACTGCATCGATCTGCTGCTTATAGTCCAGTCCTTTGCCAAGGTCATGGATGGTCAACAGCAGCTGGGATTCACATGAATGGTGTTTACGAAATCCATGCTGCTTTTCCGATAGGATGCCGTTAGATTCCAGGTGGTTAATGATCTCTGAGAATATGATGTGCTCCAAGGTCTTACAAATGAGAGAAGTCAGGGAAATGGGTCGATAGTTGCAAGCCTCATGTCTATTACCTTTCTTGTAGATTGGTGTTACAAAAGCAGACTTCCAGTCTGTTGGGATTGAGCCCTGATGTAGTGTTGACTGGTACAGTAGTGAAAGGACAGGTGCAAGTTCTGTCGAGCACTCTTTGAGAAGGCGTGCAGGAAGGTTGTCAGGTCCTGATGCTTTGTGTGGGTTGATTTTTGATAGCAGTTTCCAAACACCTTCAGACCTGATTTCAATATTGCGAAGGGTTGGGTGTGGGCTTGCCTCTAGATCAGGAACACTGTTCAGATCTTCTTTGGTAAAAACAGATGAAAACTGATCATTAAGGAGAGCTGCCTTTGTTTGGCTGTCACAGTGAAGAGTTCCATCTTTCCACCAAAGCTGACAAGACATAAATTTTAGTGGTTACTTTATAATTATTTAAATTTTGCTTAATTTCCAGCCATGCCTAGAGTTCTATCCATCACCGACGGAGGGACTGAGAATGGATACAAGAATGGAGCATCAGTGAGCATCACATATGGGCAAACCCACAACCTAACATGTTCAGTCCAAGACGCTAGATCACCTGCAGAACTGGAGTGGCACATTCCTGAAGAAGTACAGATTCGACTAGACGATCAGTATAACGTTGCTCATGGTGACGCTTACATGTCTCGAAGAGTTGTTTCGGTAACTCCCTCCAGGGACGATGATAGAAAGATTTTCCGTTGTGTGGCTTCTCATCGGGAGCTGGATAATGAGCTCCACTCGTCCATCAGACTTGATGTTCAAGGTGATTATTTAACCAACGAGACCATTCCATGATTGCTCGGTGTTTTCTGCCCAAGTGAATGAGCATGTAAATGTAAGGATGGTCTGAAATGGATAAAACATTCAGCATCTCCCAAAACCTTTCAACCTCTTCTGTATTCTGTATATTCTGGTAGGGAATCATAAGTACGTCACTAGATCCCGTGATGCCTTCACCGATAATATAATTTTATCATATTGTTAGCAATAGTTCACCTCTTTATCTCTCCTTTCAGTACCTTACTTCGTATGAAGATTTGGGTTCTTACTTTCTATTTCCGCTCAGTACCGCCCAGTGAACTTCGGATAACCGCGTATGGATCCATAAGTGCCAATGCAACAAAGACAAGAAGTGTCATTGTCTTTGAAGACTCGGCAGCATCGTTCACCTGCCACAGTGTAAGATCTCGCCCTACAGCTCTTATATCATGGATTATTGGTTTCGACGACGACCTGGGTAGCACGACCTCTACGTCTACTACCAATCAGGCTGACCCAGGTTTACGTGACACAGAATCTACTCTACGGTTGATTCCAAAGAGGAAGCATCACAATAAATTTCTCAGATGTGTGGCAAATGCTGGTATGAACCAAAGTCAAACAGAAGTGAGGGTTTTCGTCAATGGTGAGTATTCGTAAAATGTATTCATTATACATCATCTTCTCTAACTCAAAACAGAAGACCGAGTGTGTTCTGCGACATACCGCAACACACTTGGACATTGATATATACCAGATGTGAATTTTTACATTTTGAATAACTGAGCGTTCTTATAGTCATACCATGCTTGTCTATGCTGCAGTAAGATATTTAAAAAGAAGTGAACAATGTAGAAAGTATTTAGTGAACAATCTACGGGACAGCTAAAGCAAATTGTAGTAGATATCAATATATTATATTTGTTAAATATGTCAAAATATGAGTTACTTGCGATACATAGGTCGCCGTAGCTCATAATACGGGTAGGCATTATTTATTGTATCGCTAAATATGTGGTATGTAAGTCACTGGGGCTTATAATCTAGAACAAAATGACATAAGTAATTAACTTTGATTTAAAAGGACCACCGGACCCTCCTTACTTAAATGGAACAAAAGGATTGCAGGATGGAGTGTCATCAAATGTGACTTGCACATCGAACAATGGCTACTCATCACCAACTTTTCAATGGTACCTTGGATCAAGAAACGTCAACAAAGATTCTAATACACAGTCTTCGAGGAATAGAAATCATCGACTGGATGCCATAAGTGTTTTCAATTTCACACCCACAGTAGACGATCATGGAAAACTCCTTGTCTGTCAAGTTTTCCAACCAAACGCTACACCCATGAGGCCTTGGAGTGTCAGTGAAATTATTCATGTTCTTTGTAAGTCTGATTTATTTAAGCCTAACCCATTCATCATTTAGATCGTATCACGAGCCAGGTACAATACGTTGCCTCACTGCTAAAAGAGACATTACAACCATTGACAATAATTCGTGTTAGTGTCCTGTTTGCAGTGATCCGATGATTATATTTACTTTTCTATGATTATACTGAACATGAATATACAAGTTATTTGTTTAGCAAACATCACCTGGTTTAATTTTCTCTCCTTTTACAAACAATTATTTGTGTTACAAGAACATTTCTAAACCTTATAGGTTTGGTTCAGATCAAAAACAAATTAAAGGATACCAAAGACCTGAAGAAAGACCGTTCTATGTTACGGTAATGGTTCTGACATGTTAGCCTTACAAAATATTGGTAACGACTAAGATATGTATTCACTAACGCTCATCAGGAATAATAACACAAATAATTTCTTCCTGGGCCTCGCTTCATTGTTATCCAAACGCGTGTTCTTCTTCCTAAATACCTTCATGTAGATTCTCCTATCATTGTGGACCACTCTGTTCGTCGGGTTTCCAGTGGTCAACAGAGCGTTGATGCCATCCTTACATGTACTTCAGATAGCAGACCCCTAGCCTCAATAACCTGGTTCTCGAATAGCATGAAACTCATCAACAGCCCCCGCCATCAGATTCACCACAGTCTTTTAAAAGAGGATACCTTGATGTGTAGTATTCTGATTATTTATAATATATCGGCAGAAGACGATGGCAACTATATATGTTTGGCTGACACAAGGCTTGGGAACGACAGCACAGCTTTAACCTTCTCATATTCTGGTAAATCTTTTACTATCAGACCTAGGTGCATTTATGTAAAAGGATCATGTCCTATTGTTGAATTGTTGAGATGAAACATTGCCTAGTACGTTACTATGCAATTGATGATCCGATATAACAAATGAGAACAGTATCATACTGTTACGATTGTATAACCTAGGTAATGAGATGTTAACCCTGATACGGGAAGTATCGGGATTTTTTTTTTCCAACGTTAGATTACTGTATCGACTATGAGAATCGAGTGATGGTTGGAGGGATCATTACATGTTCGACAATGCTCAGGCGAAAATTGATCTTGGTTTACTTCGCCAAGGATACATGTTGTAAAGCTAATGGCTGTAATTTGTGTAATCGTTAGATTTAGGATTAGGATTATGTTTACGTTTAGGTATCGGGCTTGGTTTTTCTCCATTTTTAAAAAAATTCCAGATCTACCTTATTGGTTCATCGTCGAACAAATCCAGACGACATCATCTACTCTCTTCGTTGCTTGGAAACCTGGAATCGCTGTTGGGTTTCAGCAACATATCACCCTGCAGAATATTACGAAGGCTCCGGTATTGTTCATACTTTGACAGGAGCACTCAATAGTACAGATGTTAAGAAACAAAGCGTAGATGTGATTGTGTTTTCACATGTATGTGATGATAGATAGTGTAGTTCAAGCCAACATATTGTATTCGTGATGTGTATGTTGATCGTTTTTTCAAAGAGTTATGAAAATAAGTTAAAGAATTGTTTTCATTTTTAATGCAGCTTCCTTGTTATGGTACTGTGAATGTATGAAATGTTTATGAAAAGCCATAACTGAAGTGTATCTGTTCCTGATTATAGACCATTTGTTACATGCCTACTACAAGACTTGAATGTAAAATATAAAAATAAATATGTACTGTGCTTTCAATACAATGAACATATCTCATTAACTTTAAGTTGTTCTCCAGTTAGACATAAATGCAATTACATTTGAGAAAATGAAATGTATCACACTAGCAAAATATACAACTGTTGGCCAGTGTGGAAATATGATTCCTTAAATCTCTAACACTACATACTTCGATAGTGAAGAAATTTGACCCCTGCCCCCAACAAAATAATAATAACAAAACTCAAGTTTTAGAGCATACAATGTTCTCAAATTAAAATATGGTCTATTAAGAAGCTGCACAATTGATATTGCTTAGCAAAGTCATTTCGGTATTAAAGACAACGTTATACCTGATATTATCTGTAGCAGAAAGCTACTAGTATAATAATGGGCAAAAGGTATAGATAACATATGTTATCAATTGACAAAAAGGTAGACAGGTTGCATCCAGCTAGGTTGAGGGAAGGATTTTGCCTTCGTTTTATTTAATAATTATTTAAAAGTAACTATCTGCGAATATCACCCTCGAAATTTGTAAGGTCAAGATGTGAGGATTTTTAAAATTGTTATTATCATCATTATTATCATCATTATTAATATTATTAGAAGTATTATTATTACTATTATTTTCCTAATTTATTTTCATTTACAAATTTCCACATCTCATAGAGGATGTTTTCCTTATTCAAAACAAATACTTATTATGTTAATATTTATGAGTGTGTACTACAATGGACGAATAAATAATATATTTAATTTCACTGTTATTCTCCTTACCAAACTAGTAGATATTTGTGTGTAATAACTGACAGGGCCAACTTGGTATCCTTGTTTATTCAGCGTTAAATCTACGACCAAGGATGGTATTATGGAGCATTGGCCTTTTGAGTGGTAAGTGTTTCAATATTGCACAAAATATTGGTTATGATTAGTGTGAAATATCAGACATTGACAGATGAAAAAAGCTCTCTCTGAACTAAATACAATACTCTGTCGTTTGGATGTGGACATGGTGAGTCACATCATTCACTTATTAATATGTTGTATTATACACCTCACTTTAGAAATCTAGCCATCTGATTAGTCGAAATTCAATTAAATTAAATTCATTTATTCAACGATATCAAAATAGTAAATGTACAATACAATAGATCTTGTTGACATAATCATATATAAAGTAACATATCGTTAGGGGCAACCAAAAGAGACCGAGATCTTGTGAACTCGTGCCCCTTTAAAAAAAAAAATAATAATAACAAGTAGAACATTAGTAATTATCACACGCAGGCATATCCAAGAAACCCCACACACATACACACTCACCATCTTTACTCAAACAAGATCAAGAGAAGGGAAGGAGGAAGAGAGATTACATGTACAGTGTACATATATGAGGTAAATTAACATTATTTGTTTTTAATATATATGGAAATCAAGATTGGAGTAGTGATTTTAGCCATGCCCGCCTACCGGTCAATAGTCTTTTAACAAATGCCCCATGCTGCGTCCCCCATTGGTTTACGTGTTAAGGTTTTCTTTGTGCGAGCGCGTATATCATACTGATAAAGTGCTTTTTGTCTGCGATTCCCAAATGATTGTAAGATTCACTCATCTTTCCAGCGAAGATTAACAGACAGTGTCTCAGATTTTTTGTGATATTTTAACCAATCTTTACTCAAGAAAAGAATAAGGTAAGAATTCTTGGTAGATTTTGTGTCAATTCGGTATATAAAAGATATAATGGCTGCTTTAATATTCGAGGCATACTTGTTTGTATAGGCTCTCGGGGACGTTAAATCCTGTCATCACCCCTCGGCACGCCTCGGGGTGATAACAGGATGTAACGTCCCCTTGAGCCTATCAAAAACAACTATCCCTCTCATAGCAGTCATTATATCTATACTATATTTATTGAAAAACTTGATTAGCAGTCAATGGCTGAATTATTTACATTTTACAAGAAATCTTTAAAAATACATACAATACAATAATGCAAATGGTAAAATTATACAAACACCAGATGATAATCAGGGTACATAGTCCACTGTGGTTTCAATTTTTTCAATAATTCTATGATAATGCTGGTGTTAACGCCGTATAATATATTCGTATATTTCTTATAATATTCCTATAAAACATCGAACACTATATTTATAACACCTGTATAATTATTTAAGTTTTCTATGTCAGACATATTTACATCAGCATTTTTTCATTTTCATTTTCATCCATTATCATTATCATCAACATCATCACCACCATCAACAATTTTTGTTTCATTTTGTTGTTATCATTAACCACATGGCAGTTCAAAGGTTAAATTACATGGAGTTTACAAAGTAAAAATCACAAAACAAAGTATATTACAAATCTATATAAACATCATAGTCATGATTTTTTTTATTTGTATAGTCATGATTAGCATAGCACATACATTAAAGCAACGCACGTGTTCAGTATAGTAACCAGACTTTCATTCCCATTCCTACCCACACATTGTTTATTATAGCTGTGTCTGTTTGTTACCGGAACTTTTGAATATCAAGTGAATGAAAACAAGATAAGTTCTGGTATTTTACACAGATAAATCGTACAATTACATTAAAAGGCTATTGACATTTTTTACCAAATATGCTATTTGGATACCTTTAAGTTGGAAGTAGTTCAGTCACAATGTCCGAAGAGAAAGAGCGCCCCTATTGTTTCATAATTTACAGCATGCACACTGTCATTTTTAATTGATGGCTTTGGTCAAGTTTGTGAGACTAAATCGGTGTCACAAAGGCACAATGATATTTAATTTACTTCTAACATTATAAATCACCAGCGATTCATCAAAACTATGGTCTCTTTGTTCAAAAGCATCTACTCTTTCCGTACAGTCTACTTGCGTTTATGATCGTCGATCGTGTGTGTTATAGGCTCGCCGTATAGGATCTTGAATGGCAAGATTCGATTGCTGAATAATGATGGCGCTTTGTGTAGAAGTTCTGCTTTTTCTCGCCGTTATCTACTCAAAATCTGGTAAGTTTTATGTCATGTTAACTTCATAAAAGTCGTTCGTACGTATCCCAGGTGGAGAATATAAGGGAGGTGTAACAATGTAATAAATACAATATACTAACAAATCGTCGTTTCATTCATGTTTTTCCAAATACTGTGTATCTCATAATCCGCTAATATTTATTTACTCTCTTCATTTTATGATTGAAGTACATATATAAGAATATTATCGAATAACTACGATTCTATAGTAGTTCCGATCATTGGCAACAAACCTGGTATTAAAGCCGAACTATCAAAATAATTGGACCAGGTCAGACCTTATTCGTACGTCTCATTTATATTTTGCTTTCCTTTTTAAATACGTACTGAAAATCTATTCGGGCAATTAAATTACATGTAACATAGTGGTAACATTGGGCCACTGTCATTCATCATAAATGTGTTTAGCAGAGTATGAATTTGATCAGTGGCGTAGGTAAAGGGGGCGACACGGGAGGGCACGCCCCCACCCACTGGTGGAAAATGATTAAAATAGAAGAAGAAAAAGTGAGAGAGAGAAAATGGGTATAGGAGAAAGAGAAAAGAAAAAGGAAAGAAGACAGCTATAGAGCCTCTCCAGCACCTTCTAATCAGTAAAATTTCATTTCATTTTCTGAATACCAACCGGTGCCCCCCCCCCACATCATTTCAGTGCCCTTTCAATGGATGAACTCATTCTATGTCTCTTTTTGACGCATGCGATTAGCAATGTATTATTAGTATCTCTCCTTTGAATTTTGTTTCATTGCACCCATATAGGATACCATGCATTTGAAGTGTCTATTCAGACATTCCATTCTCTTCCAGTCATCGGGGAAGATTTCACAGTGGTCTGTACATTCGTACCAAAAACGTGGAATCGGCAAATTGTTTGGGCAAAGGGTAGCAACGCCATTGCGGCCTCTCACTCCTGTCGGCCCTATCCTCATTGTACGGAAAGCATTCCTCACCCTTCAAAGTTTAGTTTGTTGGCAGACTCTTCCAGTGGAAATCTTACAATAAAACACCTTACAATGGATGACGAAAGCAATTACTTATGCACTGTAAGCGGTACATATGGGCCAGTACATCCAGCATTAGCTAGCATGCAAGTAACACCCTTAAACCAGGTAAAAACGTAGTCTTCAAATCCCGAATTCAGTATTCGAAAATAAAGCTCTTTCCCCCGTCTTGTATAAACATGGACATAAAATAACAGAGCGTAAAGGGAAGTAGTTCTTTGTCAAACATTAAACCCCAAAATGCCGGCAAATATTCAACTTTTACAGGTTTAGCATATTGTTTTTTAATGGGGAAAATCGAGTAAACCCTCGATTTGGGAATGTATTTTTATATTCATTTGCCATTTTATTTGGATGTATGATTATGTACTAGTCTTTAAAGTCTTTAAAGCCTATCTGCACTAGTTTGGCGAGGAGGGATTAGACATTCCATGGTCACTGACAGGTGGTTATCTCATCAAATCAGCTCTCAATTAACATTAGAAAAAGGGGACCATGGGGACCAACGGTCACCGCTATGGCATCGTTTGCTATACAGAGGGCGCAAGTAGCTATAAGTATTGCATTGGGGCTTTAAGCCTTTGAGTCTTTAACTTTTATTCGGCAACAAACTAACTTTTATCAGACCAAATATTGTTTGTAAAGGGATGAATTATGTCATTTTAAGTAGCAAACTTTGAAAAACTGTGGTAAGCGCAATATGTGATTCAATTACATGGAAGTAGACTTTTAGAGTGGAAAAGTACAATTTCAATCGAGCTTAATTCATCGTGACTGTTCCCTCTTTTGACGCCAGTTGCGCCCTATTGGGTCTTTATCACGGATGAGAGATCGACCGACTATTTCCTAACAACGCAAATATAACGGTAACTGCTGGAGAGCCGTATGACTTCACATGTATAGCAGACTGGACAAGGCCTCCTGCAGTACTAGAATGGAGTATACCAGATGATGTAACCATGGTTCTTCAGGATCAGTCTGATTTCGTACAAGGCAGCAACTATGTCTCTCGGAAGGCTGCTACAATCATGCCATCTAAGAATGACCACGGAAAGACTCTGCGCTGTGCGGCATCACATCCCCTACTGCAAAATAATATTCAACGCTCATTTTACCTGAATGTGCAAGGTAAGAAATGCATGCCAAGTACAACGAGTATTCACGTTTTCACATCCTAAAAGTGTAATGTTTTTAATCGCAGAGGTGCTGATGTCAGTTACGTGAGCCAATGTTTTCCCATTTTTGGTCAACGTTGAACTTTTTAGGGCAATATACAATACTAGTTTCTAATCCGTTTTGTTGCTATAAAGACTTATACTTGATTCACACGAAGTATTCAAAAATACGGTTACTAACAAGAACATATTTGTTGCACTTGCCTAGAAGCATTACATCTTTATCTTAATTTTTTTTTTTTTGTAATAAAGTTTTACCCACCAACATGCTGCTTTTACCGACGGGAGATAACAAGGAAAACGAATATGGGTCAACAGTTATTAACGTTAAAGAAGGTTCACCCACTTCAATCACTTGTAAAAGTGTTGGATCATTACCAGCAGTTGAATTATCATGGACACTAGCCGACACCAACAGTTTTCCCGGTAACATAAGCCTTTCAAAGTATCGCAATGCTTTAGATGAAAGTCTGTTTGACACTCAGAGTATCATCACAATACATCCAGAGAGAAAGCACCACGGAACTTTCCTTCAATGCTTTGCAACTTTAGGAAGCTTTTTTGATCGACGGGGAGCCAAACTGATGGTTAACGGTGAGTTTTTACTTCTTCAATATATCGGGATTCGAACTTCTTTAAATAACTTTTTTTATGACAAATTTAATGTATTAAATCATACGAATAATCATTATTATCATTATAATTCGGAATTCGAAAGAGGTTACTGTTTTATTTAATTGTGATCTACCCAGCCTACCCAAACAAAATGTTCGGCATTGTTATTAATAATTCGGCGTCGTTTCGGACTGAGAGGGGAAAACGAAAATTTGTTACCACAACCCTCGTGTCTCTCCTCCTCGCTATATAACTAAATATTTAATCTAAGAGCTTCTATATTTTACCGAACGACATTTGACTCAGTAGGATTTTACCCATAACCATATATTTCATTTATTTGTAAAGGCCCACCAGATAATGTTAAAATGACCATACCAGAGGATCTACATGACGGTAGAGAAACCAACGTAAGCTGCAGAGCTGTTAATGGATACCCTGCTCTGCTCATCCATTGGTACATTGGATCGAGAAACGTGACACGTAATTCGTCTCTAAAGACTTCAATGAATGACGCTGGTCGTTATGATGTTGAAAGCACCCTTACTCTCATGCCAACGATGTTTGATCATGGGAAACCTCTTCTCTGCCAGGCAGTTCAATCTACAACATACACTATGCAGGCAGTTAAACCCACAACTACACTCTCTTTGCGGTCAATGAATGGCAGCATGGTGCTCAACATATCATGTAGGTATCCATTTTAATTAAAACTTTTGGTGAGGGTATTATGATAAAGAATCTCCCAAAACTGCGTATGATATTTGGTCTGTCTAATATGCGTTCATCAACCATTTTGAAAAGTCCTCAACTGCTTTATTTAATTCAGCACATTTTTATCTCTGAACGATAGCATGAACGATAGCATGGTGCTGAACATATCATGTGAGTTTTCAATTTCATTAAAACTGTTGGCAAGGATATTATGAAAGATAATCTCCTAAAACTGCGTAGGATATTGGTCTGTCCATGCATTCTTCAACGATCGTCATGAATCCTCGACAGTAATATATTTCCCATTTTAATTCTGCTCGTTTTCATTTTTATTTGTATCTTAACTTTTGGAAATGCTTCACATGTCCCCTGTGGGTTGCTGCTTTCCAATCTTACAACAGGATGCATATGGATAACGACCATTTAAAGTATATCATAATTTTCCTCTTTTGTCACGCATGTCATTTACAAGTATGTTCATTCATTTCCATCCCCATCCCATATCACACCTCTGCTCAAAATGAACTTTCAATGTTTTTTTCTATACACTAGACGTCCCAGTTGTTGTCATTACTTCTCGACGACTTACATCAAATAAAGTACGTCCTGGGTTTTTGTTGACATGTGCTGCAGACGCAAATCCGTTTGCCTCTGTCTTCAACTGGTTCTGTAACAACACACCATTTTCTAACGGCACCGGTAACATACCACTCTCCGGGACTATATCCGAAGATAAAACTCTGACGTTCAGCGAAGTGGCGATTCGGAACTTCCTGTCCGGAGATCATTGTGATTACAAATGCATTGCTTTTTCAAGCTATGGTTCCGGTAATGCAGTCTTCAACTACACATTTACTGGTAAGTTGTACTGTGTTTGTCATGGTATCTTTAGATTCATTTGTGTATTGTCCATCTGATTCCCCTTTTTCTCCAATTTATGAATTGGTGCTTGCTTCCAAATACAAAACTTCAACTTATTTGTTCATGAAATCTTCTTCTTTCTATCAAATGATTAACGATCTAAAATCAATGAAGGAATAGTCGCTACCGAATTTTTCTGAACACACTGCCACCGATTAACCTTAAAATGCAGTGATCCCCGATTCACCTAATTGGTTAATCGTCGACCAAACCAAACGTTATTTTCAGCTCTCTTCGTTGCCTGGCAACCCGGATTCAACATCAGGTTACGACACAATTGGTTTTGATTGAACAAACTAGTGACACACATGATTAAGATCGAGGAATCACTAGAGTGGCCATGCCTCCAAATCGGTGAGTCCAGCCCATCTACCATCTTTCAGGGATAGGTATTACCATCTTTCGCAAATCCTCAAGTTAGTTTGCTGGCACATACCCTTGTCAGTCGTAATGTGAAGAAGGGTGTCTGCACTGTTGAATTATGGATACTAGCTAGGCACGTCATAGGCCGTGCACTGTAGCTCATCCTGACACAGCCAGAGACTAGAATAGTTCGCTAACCTCAAAGCTTTGTGAAGTGTTGTTAAGTTGTTAGTTTTTATCACCTGACGAAGTGTTGCAGCGGCGCACGAAACGTCGAGATCTTTTAGATTCATTATTGACCACATTGCGAGACAAACGAATATCACTAGCGATATTATTTTCGATTTAAGAGTTGTTACGAGCTTTTACGATTTATTACGGATTATTACGAGTTATAACGATGTCTTTACGGCAAAAATTCACGATTTGTTATGAATTGTCACGGATAACCACGAGCAACTTACGGTCATTTTACGACCTGTTTTCGTGTTGTGACGAATAGTTACGAGTTAGTTACGAGGATTTACGAGTCCTTACGATTTTGCAATTTGTATACCCTTTCCCAAATCGTAAACAATACGTAAGAATACGTAAAGTATACGTATCTTTTTGTAAAGTACCCGTTACTACACGTAAAGTGCTCGTAATAACTCGCAACAATCCGTAAAGCAATCGTAACACGACCCGAATGAAATCGTAAACAACATGTAAGCACTCGTAGTAATCCGTAAAAAATCCGTAAACAAATTGTAAACTAACCGTAACAAATCGTTAACAAAAATGTTACGAGTCATTGACGGATTCTTACGAGCAGTTTGCGGATGGTTAACGTGTTGTTGCGAGCGGTTTACGATACTTACAGATTGTTACGTGCTATTTACGAGTTATTTACGGAAAAATCAATCCGTGGACAATCGTAAGAAGATTTTTGACATGTCAAAAAAATTGCCTCTCCTTTCACGGATCCTTAAGAGTGTCTGTGAGTTGTTGCGAGTTGTGACGAGTTGTTTACGGATAGCAGCGAGTTATTTACGGATGCTTGCGATTGACGAGTTGGCGATCCGTAGGGACTCGTAAGAAAAATCCGTGTATGTGAAGGGGGTATTAAGGGGGTATTAGGCAAGATTTTGGAGCGGCAGGAACGCTTCATGCTTTCAGGCGATAGTCGAAAATAAATTAAATTTGTGATTACTGAAAAAAAAGATTCGTCTAGGATACCAAAACGTCCTCTTCGTTTTTAGAATAGGACGTATTTATGAAGGCCAAACAGGTGACAAATAATATGTATATCCCCAAAACACTTCTCCCTTTGTGCAAAGTACATTTTATATCCTTCTTTATATACCTCACTTAAGAAATCCAGCCATCTGATTGGTCGAAATTGCAGTCGTTGTTTTAACTATTCCCGAAAATAAACGAAAAATGCCAAAGCCATGTAATAGTTTAAAAAAATAGTTAAAAATCCCGGCAAAATTCCAGTTACCGGGAAATTAGTTCAGTCTTGCTGAGCACGGACACCTTACATTAATTTTTTTTGTGCGATAATTTCATAGTCGCTACATTTTAGGTTTTTTAATTGCTTGAAAATTTCAGTCACGTCATTTTGCTAGCAAAGATTAACAGACTCGACAGTGTCTCAGATTTTCTGTGATGTTTTAACCAATCTTTACTCAATAAAAGGCTAATTAAGGTAAGAATTCTTGGTAGATTATGGTGAAAAGTCATAGCGACTGCTTTAATACTCGCGCACTGGCTGTTTCTATACTGCCATACTGGCTTATGAGAAAGTTGAATCCCTCACCCTCGGCGCGCCGCCCGCACAGGCGCGCCTCGGGGTGATGGCAGGATTCAACTGACAACTAGACTAGGTCTAGGTCTAGGTCTATCTCTTGAGCGTATAATAAAAACAGCTAGTCCTCTCGTAGCAGTCGATCACTATAACTATATTTTAGATTCGGACTTTAGCGTCATTTCCTCAATTGTAACAAGGTAGATATCATCAAGCATGAAGATTTTTCCAACTCGACGAGAGTTTTTAAGTGTTTTTCAGCAATGCTTAAACAGGAAGGAAAGGGAGTTGTGACTCACAAACCAGTCCTGTTCTACCAGTTGATTGGTAATTTGACTCTTTTTTCGGCATATAAAGTATTAATGACTGCTTTAATATTCGAGAAATAGTTGTTTTTATACGCTCGGGAAGTTACAATTGGGCTATTGCCCTCGGCATGCCTCGGGCAATAGCACAATTGTATCCTTCCCTCGAGCGAATAAAAACAACTATTTCTCTCAAAGCAGTCATTAATACTATACTATTATTCCCCTACCTAAATATATTAACCAAATGATATACAACTAAATGGCATTATCGAAAGTTCAAAGTAAAATACTACGAAAAAATTGCATACGTTGACTCATAATATTCATTTTATACTTCCAAAAGTGCCAGTTAAAGTGAGTTTCCGAACCCTCTTTCTATTTTATGCTTACAGTCCACTTATGTTCATCAAAGAGATGAATTGCTTTCACTTTCGTTGCGTAAGCGAGAAGTAGATTAGCATACCAGTAACTGTTCTGTGTGTACACTCATTCTGCCATTGGTAAACGCTGCTGCTCATCGGTCATCGTTTAATACCCCAGATATTCTGTTAGGTTGCAGGATGGTTCATGCAACGCACCTTCGAAGTTGAAATATACAAGGAAATGAGACGTGATAAAAATATGGATGAACGTCTTCAAATATTTCTCTTCCTCACCTTCATCATTTCTAAGACAAATGAGATAAGCGTGTCTACTAGTATTTGGAACTCAGAAGTCCTCCCAGTCGTTGGTGAGAATATAACACTAGCCTGCACCTTTAATCCTCCATCGACAAATCGCCTAGTGTTTTGGAAGGACAGTGACAACAATATTTTGGCTACCGATAGATGTCAAGGAGTGGGATACAGAAACGAGCAATATGTTCAAGATATGTCCAAGTTCAATTTGATGGCAGATTCTTCCAGCGGAAATTTAACTATTATGTATATAACAGTGGATGACAGCGGCAGATATCAGTGCTTAGTTTTCATCTTCTGATACAGTTGCAAGTGAAATTGTACTGAAGGTACTGTTGTCAGGTAATGAATTCTAACATTGTTCTGAATAGCTTAATCCGGTTGCGATGTGTGCGAAATTACAATATAAATGATTCATTACTCATTCAAAATCAATACAAATTCGATTTGTTGTTTTTCTGTTATTGTTTTAATTAATAAAACAGTCATGTCAGATGTAGCGTCATCAATAACAAGTAGTTTAATTCTTATTATATTACTATTAGTATATGTCGATTTCGATTCGTGACTAAACATAATCCAAACTACGGTATTTTATAAATGGTATTGATATAGTGGTATTTTTTTTAATATACAAAACATTCCTAAAATCTGGTAGACACCCTAGTTAAAAAGGCATATACTCCATTGGTAATTAGATGCATATTACATGTACACTTTACTTAATTTCCAGCCGCGCCTAGATTGCTATCCATCACCGATGATCGGTCTGAGGATGGATACATGAATGGAGCATCAGTGAGCATCACATCTGGGCAAACCCACAATCTAACATGTTCAGTCCAAGACGCTAGACCATCTGCAGAATTGGAATGGGACGTTCCCGAAGAAGTAGAGATTCGACTGGACGATCAGTATAACGCTGTTAATGGTGACGCTTACACCTCTCATAGAGTGGTTTCTGTAACTCCGTCCAGGAAGGATGATGGAAAGATTTTCCGTTGTGTGGCTTCGCATCGGGAGCTGGATAATAAACTTCTATTGTCCATCCGCCTAGATCTGCAAGGTGATTATCTAACCAACAAATATAATTATATTATTGCTCAATGTGTTTGTTTTTTGTGAGAGTGATAGGTATCTAAATGTCCGGATTCTATGAAGCATATGGAATATTCCACATATCCTAAATCTTTTCCCAGACTTCTGAATGGTGTACATTCTGGTAGAAAGTCATATGGATGTCACTAGATCCCATGATGCCTTCACCACTTATATACTTCTATCACATTATTAGAAATAGTTCACCTCTGTATCTCTCCTTCCAGTAACTGACTCCGTATGAAAATCTTTGTTTTATCCTTTCTATTTCCACTCAGTACCGCCGAGTGACGTGAGGCTTACCGCGTATGGATCCATAACTACCAGTGCAACAGAGACAAGAAGTGTAATTGTCTTTCAAGACTCGACAGCATCGTTCACCTGCAAGAGTGTAGGATCTCGCCCTACAGCTCTTATATCATGGATCATTGGTTCAGACGACGGCCCGGGAAGCACGACTTCTAAGTCTACCACGAATGCGGCCGATCAAGGTTTACGTGACACAAAGTCTACTCTACAGTTGATTCCAAAGAGGAGGCATCACAATAAACTTCTTCGATGTGTTGCCCATGCTGGTATGAACCAACTTCAAACAGAAGTGATGGTTATCGTGTATGGTGAGTATTCGTAAGTTGTAATTACGATACCTCATCTTCTCGAATTCACAAAATAAGACCGAATGGGTCTGGGACATACTGCAACACACTTGGACATTGATATATACCAGACGTGAAACTTTACATTTTTAATAACTGGGTGTTCTCATATCACGCTTGTCTATACTGCAGCAAGATATTTCAAATAATTAAAAAAAATGTAGAAATTCTGTAGTGACAGACCTTCGGGACAGCTAAAGCAAATTCCTCCTGAAATCAACAGATTTAATTTTTGTTGAAGAATCAAAATATGAGTTGCTTATAACATCGACAGGCATTATTTCTTGTATCGCTATATAAGTGATGTGTAAGTCAACGGGACTTATAATATAAAACATAATGACATAACAAATACACCTTGACTTTCAAGGACCACCAAATCCTCCCTACATTAATGGAACAGAAGGATTGCAGGATGGAGTGTCATCAAATGTGTCTTGCACATCGAACAATGGCTATCCAGCACCAACTTTCCAATGGTATCTTGGATCAAAGAACATCACCAAAGATTTTAATACACAGTCTTCGAGGAATCGAAATCATCGACTGGATGCCACAAGTGATTTCAATTTCACACCCACAGTAGACGATCATGGGAAACTCCTTATCTGTCAAGCTTTCCAACCAAACGCTGCATCCATGAAGTCTTGGAGTGCCAGTGAGGTTCTTCATGCTTTTGTAAGTCTGATTTATTTAAGCCTAACCCATTTATCATTTAAATCTCACCACGAGGCAGGTACATTACGTCGCTTCGCCTCTACAAAAGGACATTACAACCAATGAAATTACTTGGGCGTCCGTGCCTATTATGCAGTAAGTCGACGCTTATATGTACTTTTCCATATATATAAGTATTGAACAGACAACTGCTTCGATTCTTTCCCCAGTTACTAAAAACAATTTGTCTTACAAGAACACTGTATAACTCTGTAGTTCTTGATTTCAATATCACGTTCGGTTCGGATTAATGCCAAAGGATACTACACACACCTGAAGTAAAATAGTTGTATCTTATCATCATAGTGCTGAAAAGTAAGCCTTACATTATATTCGTAGCGTCTTACTATACTATAATAGTGGTTGATTGATCTATGTATTATCTTACGCTAATCAGGAATACCATCACCAATTATTTCTTCATGAGCATCGCTTTATTGTTAACCATGAGTTTTGTTCTTCTTCATATCTACATACATGTAGATTCTCCTGTCATTGTAAACTTCTCTGTTCGTCGGGTTTCCAGTGGTCAAAAGAGCGTTGATGCCATCCTTATATGTACATCAGATAGCAGACCCTTAGCCTCAATAGGCTGGTTCTCGAATGACACGGAACTCAACAACAACACCCGCCATCAGATTAACCACAGTCTTCTACAACAAGATACCTTGAGGTCGAGTATTTTGGTTATTTCTAATATTTCGGCAAATGACGATGGCAACTACACATGTTTGGCAAAGACAAGACTTGGGAACGACATCGCATCGATAACCTTCTCATATTCTGGTAAATCTTTCACTATCAGACCAAGGCATATTTATGTAATAGGATCATGTTCTATTGTTGATGCGACACACTGTCCGGTACGCTACTGTGTCATTGATAATCCCAGATGACATATGAGAATAGTATGATACTGTAATACGATTGTATAACCTAGGTAATGAGTTGGCAACCCAGTTACGGTAACCATCGGGCAATGCTAAACTTTTTTTGTGGCCCCCTTCCTTACCGCCGGCTGGATCCGCCCCTGCGGTAGATTACTGTGTCGACTTTAAGAAACGGTTGATGGTTAAAGGGATTATTAGGCTACATGCCCGACAATGTTCAGGTGAAAATTGATTTGGGTTCTACTTCCCAAGGATACATTGTTAAAGTCATGCCTGTAAGTTGGTTTAACGTTAAAGTGACTCGGTAACATTGTTGAAGGTAGATGAAATAACTGCGTAATTTTGGTAAGAAATGTTACTTATTATATTCCTTCTACTGTACTAACCCTCTAACATGCAAAAAAATCCTTTAAAAATTCTCAAACCACAAAGATATTTATGGTTTTCTTTGAAGGCGTCACTGTGCGACACCCTCTAACAGTAAATTCTCCCAACCATTTTTGAATTTTCCCAACCGTTTTTCCTTGAAAATAAGACATAAGACAGGCTTTTGAAAATCTTTCAACAATGTCTGGAATGGTATATAGAGCCAATTCATTGCTTTGTGACGATTTACATTCACCTAACATGTAATTAAATTGTAATAATATAGTTGGGAGAATTAAGGAATCGATCCGATCAGTTTTTCCCATTTTTTTCATAAATAATGTCTGTTTTCACTCAAGCTTTCAGATTGTTCTTTAATTTTACATCTAGCATTGAAGTCACTACCTTTAGCACCATTTTCTCTCATCTGAACAATGTTACCAAGTCCCTTTAAGTGTAGGGTTAGGATTAGCGTTTAGTTTAGGTTTAGGGCTTGGTCCAGGTTTGACATTTAGAGTTCGGTTGGTGTACGAAGTGATCGGGTTGCCACCGGGACATGTGACGTACAGCCGTCACTACGACAGTACAGTATGATATTATACCAAAATTAATTGTATTGATTGGATACTTGTTGATTTGGGGGTAACAGAGCATGTTTAAGAGATTATCCCTTATTACATGAAACTGTCACCATCTTTTTGAAATTTCTCCCAGGGATTCCAGATCCGCCTGATGAGTTCATCGTCGATCAAAACCATACGACATCATCTACTCTCTTCGTTGCTTGGCAACCAGGAATCGATGATGGGTCCCCCAAAAAAAAAAAAACACTCTGGAGTATATTACGAGAAAAACCCATCATTAAAGGATATTTTTCAATACCGCTGAAGACAACATTATTTGTATTCAGTCTTTTAAAAATAATTATTGAAAAATAGCTTTATGCCTATACATTGAGAGAAAAGCTAATGAATACAGCTCGCCCTGAACGAAAGACCACACTCTGTAGTTTGTATGTGAACATGGTGATACACTCATTCATAGGTTGTACTTAATTTATTCATTTAATTCATGGTATAATACAAAACGTGATAAGCAGTCAATGGCTTCAAGAAAATTTGAAAAGTACATAGAATACAATAATGCAAATGGTAAAATTATACAAACACCAAATGATAATCATGATAGCTTGACCACTGTGGTTCAAATAATAACAAGAAAAACAAAAATAGAAAAATCAATATCAGTCATAAAACATAAATCGTAATTCAATGCAGAAACGGAATTGCATTTGTGATTAAAGTTTAAAAGTATTTATAATAAGTTCAAAAGGCAACACATTTCTAATCAAAGGTTTGAGTATTAACATTTGTAAAAATATAGATTTCTTGCATTTTTCCGCTTTGCGGTTTAAGAAGGTTTTGACCCAATCTTGGGGTTGGGGTCGGGCCCTCCTTCGTCTCCGCGCTGTCGCCGGAGCGATTTTTCGTCGCACTTAGAATGGCAAGTTTGGAGAAGAGCTTGCGATTCTTTATGTTGGCCGAACTTGTCCATCGTGAGCAACGGATGGATGTTCCAGGCTGGCGTGGGGTCGACAGTGGTACTGATCACGGGGTTGCTATGGATAAACTATGACAACTCTTTGTCCAAGTTCCTTTTTCCTTATCTTCTGGTCATTGTTGCCTCTTCTCATATAAATATATATGTGTATGCGTATATGTATAAATATATACATTTAAAGGGTAGTATATGTATTACACACTGCTGTAGGATACCCCTTGGGAAGGTTATGTCTTGAGAATATGATTTGCACTATTTGAATTGGGCATTGTATCTTGCAGAGCATCAATTTGTTGCTTACAAATTTGTTGCCGGTGGGGCCCCGATGATATAGACATTCCGTCCTGTCATTTGTTTTATAACATGTTTCCGCTTGCAAAGGCATCTGTTCGCCTGTTCAATGCAGGGACCTTTTATTGTGCCTTCTTCTTATGCAAGGGGTAGTTTAACCTGTACTCGCTGGTCCAGGGAAGAAGATAATATGGTTCGCCTGTTCAATGCCCGGAGCAGTGTCGCCTTTTTATGGCCAGGAGGGGTTGTACAAAAGTCTCGTCTGTTGGTGGCCTCGATGCAGAGTGTACTTTGAGTTGGACATGGTAGCTCCATGCTTATGTTTATGCATATGCAGATATTTGTATAAATTGATCGAACAATTCGAAAGAATTACCCGGGTCCTTTCCAGAGGTAGATTGTAGCAGTGTAACATATGAAGTAAAAGTATAACGACGGTTTATCCTTCTTTATTCAGTTGGGAAAGTTCGTGTTGTAAATGTTGTTATTGTCATGATATTGATATTCAGGGTAACAAGAATACATCCCCTATTAAATCTCAATTAACCGCAACAAACGAATTATGTTTCTTTTGTTACTGTAAATGTAATCTAATTAATAGAAAATAATTACAAATGTTGGATACATAAAGGCATTGCACCGTTGATAACTGGATATTGCTGGTAGAAATTTTCTTTACCTAGGTTTATTGCACGACTGATTTATAATAACCAATAACTAAATAACTTAAAAAAACAAGCGGTGGCATCATTGTATCTTCCTTACATTCAATATAATTCCCATATTCAAAGGAGTTGTTTTTACTTTAACTATTAGCGCTCCGTTTTTGCAAAACATCTTCGAAATAAGTTTGGACATTTCGCATTGATGAGAATGTAACAATGATCGCAAGGAAAGAAGCCAGTTGTGGAAGTTTGATGATAGTCTCGTCAATCCTTTGACCAGACTCAATGCCAGCGTCTCCCGTCTTTTATGGAGGATGGGCAGTCCCTATTCTTTGATTATTGTTTGTTATTTGTTTTTTGTATTTATTCATGTATTTTCAGTTTAATTTAAGCAGGTTAGACTGAGGGCCTTGCAAAATAAAAACAGATATATAAAAGTAATTTACAGACTTAATTATTACAAATTGAATACATAAATAACATAAGAAACAAAGGTAAATAATATACAAAGAAATACTATCAATACAATATTGCAAAGTGCAACTAAACATATGGTATGGTCAAAACGACCAATTGATAAATTAGTAAATTGTCCAAATACTGATTACCGCCGTTGAGAGGAAAGTGAGGTAATAAGTAGAAAACTATTAAAGTGTGATACATTAACCCTAATAAGGCCGGGCTATTTGAGTTCTTAATACGGCTGGGGGGCCATTATGGCCCCCCCCCTTAAGATCTCGGCCGCGAAAATTTGCATGCATGTCAAGTGAAGTGTATAGAATACTATAGCAATTTCAATTTTTTGAAAAAATTACTGATTTGCATATTTATGGTAAATAATGCAAATAAGGTGAAAACAAAAATCATATTTTTACCTATAAATCATATATTCTTCATATTTAAGCTTTCTTTTCCACTACATATATTTGTTAGACCATTTGGAATAATAATACGAAAATTTTTTTTGGAAAGCTAGGTTATTTCTTATGTTATCTCTTGTTTTGATAATTTCTTATGTAATTCATTGTTTTTTAACTTATGTATTTTATTGTTTTTGTTGTTTTATTTCATTTCTAACTATAATTTAACTATTTTGACCCCCAAAACAAACACCTAAACTTTAAACAAGACCAAATAACCAATGTTTTATCTCTTTTAGGAAAAATGATATTTCCATATGTTTTGTACACAAATCACGAAAATGAGCGATTTTCGGGCCGACATGTAAAGACAAAAGGTCACGTGACTTTGTAACGGTAGGTCCGATTTTCAAAAAATAGTTTTAAAAGATGCGCAAGACTCGAAAGAATAAAGTCATGAAGCGGCGGGGCGTCATCCGTATGCGTTCCCGAACAATCAGAAAAATCGCGGAGGGGGGGGGGCATGATGGCCCCCCGGCCTTATTAGGGTTAAGGGAGATTCAGGAAATATGGTAAAGAGGGAGTGGGAAACAAAGAGAGAGAAGGGGGGTAAAGGGAGAATAATTGAGTACGTGGGTATCAAAAGAGACATGAGTCCGCTAAAGTAGATGTCCTAAAAGAATGTACAAGTAGGGTACAAAAGACACGGAAAATGAGAGAGGGGTAGAAATAGGGAAAGGAAGAGAAGGAAAATGGGTGTGAGAGAAAGAGAGAAAAAAGACGGGGAGAGAGAGATAGAGAAGAAAAAGAAGAGAGAATGAGAGATCCTTTAAAACTGTTTATGAATATAATATAGTAATCATTTACGCGGTAATGTATCCGGATAGCACAAAAACAGTTCAACAATAGTTGCTTTCCAATATTGTATTGATGGTGCTAGTGTCTGTTCGGCATTCAATTGATTCTATTGTCTCGACCCTAAATACTGACACGATTGTTTACCACTTTCATTCACAATAACACCCGTTTCCCGAATGGAGGCAGTGGTTTTTCATAGTGTTTCGACCGAGTATTGGTGTTTCGTGAAACGTTGGCATAAATACTGGGGACCATTCCAATAACACAGTAATAAACTTCGCTCAATCTATGAACCTATCACCTTGGCTGTGCGTCTGTCCATTGGAAGGCCTGACATAAAGCTTGTTAGTGGGTTCTTTGTTACGCTCTTATGATCATTCTTGCGAGCCTATGAGGTTTTACCAGTCTATCTAAGAGTCCATCTGAACAGTTTGACCAGACAATGTCACAATAGTCGAATAGTGGCATTGCGAGAGAGGTACATAGTTACTAAAAGAGAAGGTTCATTGATTTTAAAAACTAACTTTATTGTCATTTTTCCAAAGGTCAAACTTTGATTGGACAAGGTTATCAACATTCAATGCTTGGAAACATTCGAAGTAATGATTATTATCAATTACAAAGCGCTTAAATTCAGCCCCGGCATAGCACCTGAAAATCTCTCCGATCGCTGCTGAGATGTGTGACGTCACATGTTGAACATGATTTTCACAAGCAGACGATATCCCATGACATCTCACACATTTCCAGTACCTGTTTTGTCATCTTCTCTTTAGTTTTTTCTCTTACTTCACTACCCTCAGGCTAAATGTTGAATCTATTGCCTCACTGTAAACCCCGCGCATGGTATTATTTTGATGAAAAATGCAAGGATAAAAAATAAAGGAATCCGTCGCTTGTAAACAAAATAAGACGCCATTGTATTTTCAGCTGCATACACCGCGGTATGTTTGGCGTTTCAAGAGGGAACAAATGCCGTCCATGCTATCATTCAAGGTTTGTTTTTATTTGAAAGTGTGGTTTCTTTGATTGTTAATTAACCCCTATCCTGTGTATTTACAAACAAAAGAATTTAGTTATCAGAATCGGTTTTATATCTCTTTTTGAATGGTGTAAAATGTCATCACATTTATATACACCAAACTCATTATAATTTGAGAAATAATAGCATTGCAATTATGTTCATTCTTCATGGGATGTCGTCTGTATGGGCAAGATTGGTTCATATTTTGACGACATTAAAACATCGTTTTTTCTGGCGAATCTCTCGCATATCTCAGATGCTATGGAGGTGGTTTTATTTGTATTTTTATAAATCACCCGATATGTAGTTGACCTAAAACTTGTACGATGGCCATCTGTTAGCTCACCAGTTTCTAGTGATACGTTATTTGCCATATTTGTGATTTTCTTTGAACAGGCACTTTGAACATAACATTTGGAGTTCATTGCAGATCTTCTAAGAAAACCTAATTTTTCTTTGCCATAAAGTAAACATGGTACCTATGTGACATATTTCCGTGTATTAAGACAACTAGGAACTACACAAATAAATATTGAGTGACTGAAACACGATTAGATTTAGTATGAAATGCACCAGGTATTAATTGCTACAATTACATGAATAGCCTATATATGGAAAACTTGTACAGTTACGTTTATTTTAATTTTCCAATTGGAAGTGATTTTGTCACAATGTCTGAAGAGAAAGAGCGCCCATCTTGTTAAAAAAATTACAGCATGCATACTGTCATTCTAAGTCGATGGTTTGGTGTAGTTTGTGAAACTGAATCGGTGTCAGGGCAAAATGATATTTGTTTCACTTCTAACGCTATAAATCACCAACGATTCCTCCAAAGTATGGTCTATTAGTTCAAAAGCATCTTTGCTGTTTGAACTGACTGCTTGCGTTTATAGTCATCGATAGTGTGTCTAATAAGCTCGTCAAATAGAATTTCGAATGGCAAGATTCGATTGCTAAATGATGAAGGCAATTTATGCAGAAATTCTTCTTTGTCTCGCCGTTATCATTTCGAAATCTGGTAAGTTTCATTACATGTTAAATTCATAAAAGTCGTTAGTATTAAGCCCGGGGGGATAATTAGGGAAATGTAACAATGTAATAAATTCAATTTTAATACTAAGCAATCGTCGTTGCATTCATGTGTTCCAAATGCTGTCCACCTCATAATCCACTATATTTTGTGAAGGCTATAGATAAGAATGTTATCCAATCACAATGATTGTATAGCAGTGTCCGATCATAATTTTACAAACTCAGATCTTTGACGTACATCTCATTTATACTCAGGCAATGCTGTGTATGGCAAACACGTATTGAAAACTATTCGGGGCAATTGATTAATATATTGGAAACGTTGGTCCATTGTCATTCTTCGTTATTGTTTTTAACATAACATTTATTAAATATCGGGAGAGTTACAAGGGTAGGGCACGCCCCCCTCCACCTCATGCAGTAGGGAATAACAATTGAAAGAAAGAAAAGAGTGAGATAAAAGAGAAAGAGAAAGAGGAAAAGGGAAGGACAAGAAAATAAGACGCATACATCATCCTCCGCATCTCCCTCCTTTTTAATCAGCAGTCTTGAATTTCATTTTATTTTCTGAGTGAACCGGTGCCCCTCCCCCCCCTCCTCCCCAGGCGGTCCAGTATACCTTAAAAATGGTGGGCTTGCTCGACGCCACTGTATTTGCTGCATGCTATTTCCTATAACCTGGGTTTCTTTCTTTCAGGATCAACTAGCGTGCAAGGGACGCCATTACCTGCAGGTAAAAATATAGTCGTCACCTCCCGAATTCAGTATTGAAAAACAAAGCTCTTTCCACAGTCTTGTATCAACAGAGCTTTAAAGGGAAGTCGTTCTTTGTCAATCATTAAACCCAAACATTGCTGGCAAATGATAATAACTTGATACAGGTTTAGCATATTGTTTTTATAATGGGAAAGATAGAGAAAACCCTTGATTCGGTCATGTCTTTATATACTTATTTGCTATCTATTTGGAGTTATGATTATGTACTACTCCAAAGGTCTCTAAATTATATTCGGCAACAAACTAACTTTTAATCACACCAAAAATTGTTCGTAAAGGGATGGAGTATGTAATTTTAAGTAGCAAACTTTAACAAACTGTGGTAAGCGCAATTAAAGATTCAATTACATGGAAGTAGACTATCAGAGTGGAAAAGTACAATTTGAAGTGAGCTTAATTCATCGTGACTGTTCCCTCTTTTGACGCCAGTTGCGCCTTATTGGCTCTTTATCACGGATGAGAGATCGACCGAGTATTTGCCTAACAACGCAAATATAACGGTAACTGCTGGGGAGACGTATGACTTCACATGTACAGCAGACTGGGCAAGGCCTCCTCCAGTACTGGAGTGGCGTTTACCAGATGATGTAACCGTCGTTCTTCATGATCAGTCTGATGCCGTACACGGCGACGACTATGTCTCTCGGAAGGTTGTTAGAATCACGTTCTCTAGGAATGATCAAGGAAAGAGTCTGCGCTGTATGGCATCACATCCACAACTACAAAATAATCTTCAACGCTCAGTTCACCTGAATGTGCAAGGTAAGTAAACGTGTTAAGTACAGAGCATAAATCTCTTCGTAGTTATGTGGTACCGATGTATTCAAGGCTGAGTCCATGTCTTGTTCTTTATAAACTGCTCTACTCAGATCACAAAATTCGAACAGTTACTAGGGCATAAATAAATATATGTCTATTAATATTGATGAATGTTTTCAGGAGATTTATATTTTCTCTACAAGTATATTCTTTATATCCTTATGTACACAACATAGAAAAAAAAATGTCCCGTTCCTTTAAACATTGTCTAGCTTTACATATATATATATATATATATATATTTATATATTATACAATTTGTATATGATTTTGTCTCACTCTCTTTCATTAAGTTCCACCCTCTAGCATGTTACTTTTTCCAACTGGAGATAACAAGGAACACGAATCTTGGTCAACAGTCATTTACGTTCAAGAAGGTTCATCGACTTCAATCACTTGTAAAAGTATTGGATCATTACCAGCAGTTGAACTATCATGGACTCTCTTTGGTGACACCAAAAGTATTCTCGGAAACTCAAACCTTTAAAGTATCGCAATGCTTTAGATGGAAGTTTGTTTGACACCGAAAGTACCATCGCAATACATCCAGAGAGAAAGCACCACGGAATGTCAATTAAATGCAATGCGTATTTGGACGAAGTCTTTATTGATTTACTAGTAGCCAAGTTGATCGTTTACGGTGAGTTTTTATTCTTTCAATATATCGGTATTCGATCTTACTTCAAATAACATTGATGGGAAATGTGTTGGACTTACTGATGGTCTTATTCATCACTAAGAATTCAAAAGATGTTACCGTTTATTATTATAATCTACCCAATCATAACGAAATCTTCATCAAAGTCATTAATAATTTGACATGACCTGGGACGGGGAGGGGAAGAGCGAACGTCGATCACTATGACACTTGGTTGTCTCCTCTCTGTATAACTAAATATTTCGTACAAGAGATTCTATATATTACCAGGATAATGTGACACTTAAAGGCTTTACCCATAACTCTATTTTATGTATGTGTAAAGGCCCACCAGATGATGTTAAAATGACTACCCTCGATGATCTACACGAAGGTATCGAAACCAATGTCAGCTGCACAGCTGTTAATGGATACCCTGCTCCGCTCATCCATTGGTACATCGGATCTAGAAATATGACACATGATTCGTCTCTTAAGACGTCAATGAATGGAGCTGATCGGTATGATGCTGAAAGCACCATTAAACTCATACCAAGGAGGATTGATCATGGAAACCTCTTCTCTGCGAGGCGGTTCAACCTACAACACCTTCGGTGTGGTCAGTGAATGATAGCATGGTTTTAAATATATCATGTGAGTATCAAATTTCATTTTAACTTTGGAGGGACATTATAAATAGAGATCTCCTAAAATTGCCTTTGATATTGGTTTGTCTACGCGTTTACCAACCATCCTCAAGGGTTTCGTTTTCTATTTTTCCCTTTAATGCTACACATTATTATTTTTACCAGTATGTTAAGTTTAGGATATGCTTCACACGTCCCCTGTGGGCTGAGTTTTGTTTTCCATCTGACAACAGAATGCAAATGAATAACGACCAGTCAAAATTTTCAAGTCAATTGTTCTCTTTTTCCTGCATGCATTGACAAGTTTCTATTTGTCCCACCCCAACAATTAATTTACCTCCCCAGTCACAACCCCATCCGTATATATCCTTCTATTTTTATCACCTTTTCGAAACTGATTTTCAATATTTGTATTCAATCTAGACGACCCAGTTGTGTTTGTTTCTTCTCGAAGGCTTCCATCAAATAAAATACGTACTGGGTTCGTGTTGAAATGTACCTCAGACGCCAATCCTCCCGCTTTTCTCTTCCAATGGATTTTTAACGGCTCACAATTTTCTTACGACACCCGTAACATTACATTCTCCGAGACTATACCCGAAGGTGAAACACTGTCTTCCAGTGAAGT